>CM041631.1:7318396-7432154 GCA_023333625.1 Bothriochloa decipiens
TGACTGCTTGTGGCCGCTGTGGCCAAGCTAGTGCTGGCTATGGCCGGCTGAAGTTGACCGTGGCCGACTGAGAGTGGCCATTGTGGCTGTAGCTGGCCGTGGTTGGCCAGATGAGGTTGTGTGAGGCTAAGTGTGGATCAAGCTAGGTTGGGGCTGGTCAAATCAAGCTAGGATGCCTTGAGGGTAGCAAAGGGTTGCTAGACCGGACTACTGTTGGCCTTACTATGCGGCTGATGGCCAAGTTTGTTCACTGGTGGCCGGCTGCGGCTACTGCTAGCCTGGCTGGGGTGGCCATGGCCGGCTAGGGCTGGCCAGGACTGGCCAGAGCTGGCCAGTTAAGGCTAGGTTAGGCCAGAGCAAGGTAGGTTGGACCATGATAGGCTAGGGTAAGCCAGGGATGTCTAGAGACTGAACTAGGCCTGCTAGAGCTAGGTAGAGGATGGTGTCTTACTAGAGCGATGGTCAACACTATAGAGGGAAAGGAAAGGCTCTCTGTATCTATGCAAGAGAAAGAGTTTTTTTGAAAACGTTTTCCAAACCCTTCTTGAGGCAAACTTGGGTTTTCAAAACTTTATTTTCAAACACGAAAAGAACCTAGCCGTGTCTTGCTCGGGTTTTAGAAATTCTTTTTCAAACACCAGCAAAACAAAACAAGGCACCAAGCACAAACCCATCTTTATTATCTTCGTAAAAGTTTTAAAGCCACACTTTTCATCATTTCATAATGATAACAAAAGAATAAAGTCTTAGCTAATTTTAAAGAAATTAGTAAATCCTTTAGTTTATTTAGTGTTCTTGGTTCATATCCCAAAATTGAAATTTTGGGGTGTGACACGGCTTCACGAATCCACTGTACGCCTCTAGCTGGCTCTGAGAGAACGTGAGCAGCGCTCGGTTTTTTGGAGTATGGCTTGGCCAAGGCTCGGTGTTTAGTGGAGTCACCTCCTGGTGCGCGTGTGCTTGAGCGGAGGAGGATACCGCAGTGCTCCGGCCACCACTTTGACCCAGGAGTGCCGCCGCCACGATTCGAGCGGAGGAGGATGTTGGCAGTTCTTAACGATGATTTTATATCACCAATTTAAGAACAAAAAGGAAGAACTACTTGTTTCTACACATATACATTAATGATTGATCGAATTGCACTTGTATTGAAGAAGTATCATTTTGCATGTAACATAGCCAAATACATGAGAATTCATATAAAAGGCGCGATTCTGGGAGATGCATTTCAGCTCATCAAAACAAAGGACCAAAGAAGCCCAAGAATAGGATCAAACCTAGGCCGGTTCACCGTGCAACCGAGGCCTGAGCCTAACCATTGGCCCACCAGCATGACCATGCCCCCATGCCACCTCTCAGGCCCAACTCGTGCAGGTCGGTGCCATCAATGCAGAGGAGGATGGTGCGGTGCGGAATCCAGGAATACCACCTCCCCCCACCCAGCCCACACCCAAACCAACCATTCTATCCTATATAAGGAGGGGGAAGCTCCCACACCACACACCTTTGGAGCTCTACACCTCACACTCTTACTTGTTCTTTAGCTTAGTCTCTTAGTAGTTATAGAGCGAGACCAAGCGACCTTGGAGAGCTTGTCTCCTTCAAAGAAGAACAACACTTGTAACATACTAGTTCTTCCATATTCAAGCTCTCATATCTTTTATATAGCAGTTATGTTCACATATTTGTTTTCCCAATTGAATGGACTTTTCATGAAGTAAATAGTTCTTCATCAAATATTAGTGGGTGTATCTTTTGTGTTTCATAATCTAATTTGAACCCTGGATAAGGCAACAATACAAATATAGAAACAAATAGATAAATTAACTAAATCGGGGGAGACAGGAGAGATAAATGGAAATAGAAGGAAGTTGTTACCAAACATGATGAGGTCGAATGTAAAAGAGGCCACACCCATGGAGGAGGCTAACCCCGAGCTGTAGGTAGGGTGGTTCATGCGGAAGTCCACACCCTTTGGCGGAGAACAAAGTAGACTTGGAGCAATCGTCGCCATACAGGCCAGCGCCAATTGAACCGAGCTTGGGTCTCACGACAACCATGCTCCCGATGCTCGAGGCCCCACCATCGCCCAAATCAGCTGAGTGCCTTCTCCCGAGACTGGACTCCTCGCCATCCTCGCTCCCGAAGCCTGGCGAGCAGACGAAGTTGCCCAAGGAGGCTAGACCTGAGGAGACCGCAGATCTGGAGACTGTTGGGAATATGCCCTAGAGGTAATCATAGAGATTATGATATTCTGATTGTATCTATAACATGCATTAAATGTTCATTGAATATTCATTATAGACAACTTATGTTGATTGATAATTATGTGAATTGTTTGTGAAACTCAATCACTTGAATGGTTATTCTAAAGTTGCCCCTGGTCGGTGTTCTTGTGAGAACACACTTGAATATTAGACCAGCACATATATTAGTTGATGGCTATGTTTCACAAGTCATGGACATGGAGATGTCGAACTAATAATGTGGGCACATGTGAAACATATAGGCTAGACTGACCCGACTTGAGATTGTCTCTATTCACGTCATGAACGTTATGTCCTTAGACCTGAGATTGTTATATACTCAAGATGTGAAACGACCTACTTAAGGATTATCAAACACTGCTCCGTAACTGGGTGGTTATAAAGGTGGTCTTCGGGTGGTCGGGAAGCATGCTATGAGACATAGACAGTCAAGATGGAATTTGCCCCTCTCTATATGAGAGAGATATCACTGTATCACTCAAGTGATTGGATCAACAAATACATGGCCGTGCTTGGGTTAATGTTAACCCACGAGTTGAACCATATATCAATGGCAAAGGGAATAACTTGTACGTGGTCGTAGTGTTTCGTCTGATATGATCTTTGCGTATGCATAGGAGTTGCCATGCCTTGCTAGAGGCTACTGTCAACTATTGGGCGAGTAGGAGTACTCGGCCCATGTCTATGTGTGCGTGAATCCATAGGGTCATACGCTTAAGGGTTGGAAGCCTAATTCCGGTTGGACCCGAATTAGACAAGGCTTAGGGTTCCTAATGGGCCTCCAGGTCGGGGTCGCATAGGGACGTCTATATAAGCAAGGGGTAAGGGCGAGGCAAATCTGATCCGATCGATCTATTCAGCTGTCGTCGCCCACCCCACGCTCACGCCTTTGCTCCTCGTGGACCTAGCAGTCCGGTTGCGCATTGCTTCTTCCCGCACGTGTGTGATACCTCGGAGGTGCTGCATCTGCGGTACAAGGACGGACCTGGTCGGTCACGGTGGTCGGCAACCGGTCGGCGACTAGTTGGACTGGTCGGCCACTAGTTGGACTGGTCGGGAACGTGCTCGGACGATCCGCAAGCGAAGGGTGTACTTGACGGACGACCACGCAACTGTACAGCACTGCTGCGACGCGTTCGACTACATCGAGTTTTCCGCTGCATCTGCGCGTCTAGTGGTAATCCCGTGACCTATATGTAACAGTAGATCCTGGTTTATGAGGTAAAAAAGTTTTATTTTCTGGCTAGCGTATCACCCTCATAACCCTACAGAGACATCTGGGCCATTGGAGGAGTCCAGGCCCGAGTGATTGCGAGTCCAGGCCTGAGTGATTGTAGGTGCCGACGGCCGGTGAGCCAACGGTAGAGTCGCCACCGACAGTCCTATTCGCAGCTTTTGCCGCCGCCTGCATCTTGTCGGCAATCGAGCTAGGAACGGCTACTCGGCTCGGTAGGATCACATAGCTTGACGAGTGGAACTGCTTACAGACAGATCCGATCATTGCGATAGACAGATCCGATCATTGCGATAGTGAGGCAAGTTGTAGGAGCGGCGGTGGAGCGAGTGGGCGGCAGCCACGCGGCGCCATAGGGTTTAGTTAGGGTTTTACTAGAGATAGATGTGGTTGCGTTGTGTATCTGTAGCTCGTAGGGTTCGAGCTTGCGTAGAAGCTAAGACAGCGTCAATTGGGCCATGACTCGGAATATTTTATTTTGCGAGGGCATTGGACGGTGAGCTGGTGCCTAAGGTTTTATGCCTGAGTTGGAACTGAAGTGACACTAGAAGATGGAGCCCATGTTCCTGTAGAATATAGTGACTAGTACGTACCATGTAAAATTGTTCTTCTCTGCTCCGCATTACTTCTCTCCTTCAGTTGCTATCTGACTGGTTCCTCGCATCGCACCCGCATCGGTGTGCCATGATCGTCCGAGAAATTTGTCGCAATTTGCAGCCAGCGATTAGGCCAATCCACCGCTCGTCTCGATTTGCTGCCTGATCGCCGCACAGACGTTACGGCGGATTGGCCGTTTGGTTCGAGCCCATTGGGACGAGAAGGTCCCCGCTTATGGCGTTGAGTTTGGCCAATGTGCATGTAAGAGCGAGTCCAGCTGGTTAGGTTCTAATTTCTAAGTAATTTCGTTGACCAATTTTTTATTTTAAAAAAGAGTAATTTCGTTGATCAGTACCTGCTGTTATTATTACAGTAAGTTTGGCAGGCAATTGTATCTCAGTTCTGCATATTTCTGGGTTTCGTCGTCTTGTGATAAGTTCATGTGCATTGTCCTGATGTTTTTTCTCTCCAAACTGCAGAAGCTAGAAGCTTCTCGTTTGCCAAAAATACGCGCGAGCCACTGGAACGAAATAAAATGGTCATCAGGCTGCCGCTACACACTCAGACTGCCATGAAAAAAAAAAAAGATAAACTGAGCTAGCTCAGCAGCTGCTGCCGTCCGGGCTCATACTACGAAGTACAGTAGTTGAACGCGTCTGCTAGAAGATGGTGAGAAGATGCACTAGAAACTATGACTGGGCCAGTGAAAATAAAGAGTTAAAATAAAAACAAAAATAAAAAGGTTGATTATAGCAACTTTTTATATGGTTTTCATATATCCAGCTTTGATAGAAGCAGTTTTTCCTTTAGTAATGTCAATGTAGATTGGTGAGGATATCTATTGATTTAAGTTTTTGATTGGGCTCCTAATCAATCTAGTTGAAGGTTATTGAGTAATCAGTAGCTTTGGGCATCAATGTACCTGCAGATAATTATTAAGAAATGGCCAAAGAATTTTAAAAAAAGTAGGCAGACAACTACTGAATTTAAAATATACAAGTGGTATATAATTAAGAAAGCATGGGTGAATATAAATAAAAAAAAGGTAGGTGCAGAATCATTATTGTTTGGATATTACTTCCAACGATATATCTAGTAGCACAGATGACAAGGGTAAAGTCTAGATCTAGAGTTCATAATTTCTATTTGAATTCACCAGTTTATTTATTATATATGCAAGTCCATGGATTTACAGAGATCTTACACAAAGGAAACTGTTTAAATAATGTCTTTCGCCATGCATTGCGTGTGATATTTATAATGGGGAATTTGGTGAGTCTAATATGTGACCGATTATGTACATGTAGTGAATATCATTCCACTTGTAATATGACAGAAGGAAGTGCTAAGACATGTATTGCGATATTATTAAAACGGCAACTGTCAATATGGAACAAAATTTAGCCTAGCGCAACTACTAAAAGGGCCTTGTTGACATTCATTTTTGTTAAGCACATAGGTGAAAAAAAAAAGGCTCTGTTAGCATTCACCAGGAACCAAGAACGTGAATAGTTGGGCGCCGTATCCACTATCCAGGTTGAAGTCAACCGCAGCTTCAGAGGTCTTGGGTTACGTGGCCGCCGAGGCCGGTGACAGGCGGTGTTCTTATACATACTATGATTCTTTGGGTTCTCTGGTTGCCAATTCCTCGCAAGCGGTCTAGTCTAGCAGCATGGCCTGCAGGCGGCAGGGCTAATGGCGCTCGGGACGAAGGCTCTGGAAACCGTTGGTTGTGCACGCGTTTCAACGTCTACGGTGGAGAAGATACTGGAGATCATTCCCTGCTTACACGTGGCCAGATGAGATGCAAAATCTCATGGCGCAACTTTCGTCAAGTAAAGATAAAGATGCAGTGGCCGGTCGATCGAGAGGCACTGGTTGCCTGTTCTTCCGGCCGGGTCCGGAACCAGTTCACCTAATGACGCGTGGAGATCAGTTGAGTTCACTCTTCGCAAACCAGCCACTAGTAAAGAAGCGTTTTCAGTTCTTCCAGTCAAAAAAGAGAGTCACGTTTTGAGGCTTGCCTTTATTACCAAGCAGCTTGTTTTTAGATTTGGACCGTCGTCAATGACTTTTTGAATACGGTATATATATCTTGACTTGATCAAACTTTTCAAAAGGAAATAACTAGCATAGTTTTGGAAAGCAGTTCTATAATCCAAGGCTTTTAAGAACGCACGGTGCATCCATGACTTCTGTAAGACCAGGTCGTCGTCGTCGTCTAGCTTGCCTTGTCGTTGCGTGGTACAAAATCCCTTCTATTTTCCTTTTCCTTTTCTTGCACAAGGTGTACAAAAGTCAGATGATTCGATGCTAACGTGCTCATGCATTCTAAATGAAATAGTGGATCATAGATTCATAGTAACCTGATCAGATGATGGTGCTAGATCAACTCAGACAAGAGACAAGACAGAAAGATTTAAAACTAGAATACGATGGGCCATATCACCAAACAATATGTCGTGTACGGCCTGGTGGAGGGTTTGTCATCTTTTTTCTTCACGTGAGGTGTTCTGTGTTGACCTACAGACAAATTGATAGATGCACTTGCTAATTTCCTTTTTTTTGTGTAAGCCGACGGAGGGGAGAGAATCCCCCACATGATTCATTGATTGATGTTTGCTCTTAATAGGCAATATAAGATTACAAGGGATACCTTTTTGTTTCGGTGTTAGGTTTACATTGCGTCAGCGATTACAGAACACCAAGTTGTAGCGCGATGATCATATATATATCTCTCGGATAGGAACACTAATTTGCTATTATTAATTCTTCTTTACATAGTTCATTTGCCGGAAGACGATGGATCGATCTGCTCTGCTGTCGGAGGATCGGCACGATGTCGACTGTCGTGGACCCGACGGCTAATAACATGCAGATTGCGTTTTGCAGGCGGCCCGCTTTTGTCAACAAGCAGGAAACCACACGTACGTACATCTCGCCTAGCTATTAGTTGCTAGCTTGACCAGTCCAGTAGGTGCTGTGATCTATACAGTTTACTACTGAATCCACCGGCTTTGCCGAGTGTCGAAAGTCCTCGGCAAAGGTCCAAAAGCAGTCGGCGAAGACTTTGCCGAGTATTTTACACGTCGGCAGTCGGCAAAAAGGTGTCGGCAAAGAATAGCTCGGCAAAGACCTCTTTGCCGACTGCCAACCGAAGACACTCGGTAAAGACATTGCCGAGTGCCAAACTAGCACTCGGCAAAGGAAGCGGCCACGTTCATCTGACGGCTTCTTTGCCGAGTGATGACACGACACTCGGCAAAGATATTTTATTTTTTTTATTCAGAAAGTCTTTGCCGAGTGAAGAGGGCGGCACTCGGCAAAGAGTTTTTTCTTTTTTTATAATAAACTTTGCCGAGTGCCTACGCCGGCACTCGGCAAAGCTGATGTTGTTGCCAGAAGTGCCCAGCTTTGCCGAGTGCCGTGGCACTCGGCAAAGCTAGAATTTTTTTTCTGTTTTTTCGTATATATCACAGCAGGCAAATCAGATATATATAAATATATATAACACAAATCCACATGTAAAGCACAAATCCATATATATATCACATGTCATAACAAATCCGAGAGCCTGCATGCCATAACAAATCCATCCACATCTAAATCCAACATACATAACAAGTTCATCATGTTCAACATCCATCACAAAATCTATCACAAGCTAAACGAGAGGTACCTACGACGACCCGGCGTCCCAATGGCCCTGAGAGTGTGAAGAGCCCCCACCTTACCACCCAGCCACCCCTGCGGCACCGAGGAGTACGTCTAGGCCCCGACCTCCTGCTGAGGCTCAGGAGCGTCACCTGACCACCCGTGCTGCTGACGCTGAGGAGTTGCGCCACCTGACCACAGAGCCCACCTGTGCTGCGGAGGCGGAGGAGGAGCTCCACCTGGTCACGTGTGGTGTGCACTTGGGCCAACATGCCAATCATGCCCTGGAGAAGCGCCATGTGGAGAAGTCGGGTTTGAACCCGTCGACTGTGCCTGCACATAGGAGAAGCGATCTCATTAGTACCAGCGGGATGGCTGCACAAGCCAAAATAATAGACAAACATATATACTCACCGGAGTCCCTATAGGGCCAAGAGGAGGGGGTGCAGCGAGCAGCGAGGCAGGCAACGGAGGCAAGACAACACCAGGGATGTGAAGGTTCTGAAAGAAGCCGACAAAGTCCTACATCTGACGCTGCGAGTGCTGCTGGACAGCCTCCATCTGGCGCGCCATCTCCTGCCGATGGGCCTTCTGCTGGGCCGCCAGCTCCTGCCGATGGGCCTCTTGCGCGGCCTCCTGCGCGGCCCGCAACTCGGCCAGCTCGGACTGCAATATAACACCCATGATATTTAAATAATACAAAAAAGAAAAGTACATATGTAAAACCAATGAACGGCGAATATAACTAAAGTTACCTGAACCGTCGCCAACATCTGCGTGGAGCTCGGCTACCGAGGTCGTATGGGGATGTCGAAGGAGGTCGTGTTGTCTAATCGAGGAACCTGACGAAGGGTGGGAACGGTGGTCGGGTCGATTGCGCTGTGGGCAATAAAGTACCGGCCATGCTGCTTCCCTCCTCCCCTTCTCATCAGGATGTCTGTATCTAGGGGCTGGGTGGCAGGATCGAAGGTCTCACCATGGCGCTTGAGAGCCGCCTCAGTGTACTGGACCATCCTCTCGTAGGCATTCGGGTTGGTGTACGCGTCGAACCCCTCCGCCGGGTTGTAGACGTTGTCCGGATCTGTCGCTTTGCTCTTGTGAGACAGGGCGTAGCCCGTGAACTCGTTGATCACCTGCCCACCATACGACTGGAACTGTAAGAAAAACACAAGGATGATTACACGCAATGCAAATGAATAAATAAATAAATAAATCATCAGAAGCGTACCCATGTGTCCATGAACCCTCCGAGGGGCGGCTCCCTTGGTGGTGTGCCGGCCCTGTCCTCGCCTTGGCATGTCCCTGTTTGGCTCTGCGCTACGCGTACGACTCCGACTTTCTTCACTCGTCCACAATGACCTCCCAGTAGTCCATGAGCATTTTACACCAATCAGCAGAAAACTGCATGACAACGTGCATTTGACATTTCAGAAGATGAATCAGAATTAATGTTTTCTACTTATTTGACATGTGATCATAGATAGTCACATGCGGAGATGTCTGGGTTTTGGACATCCGATATCGCAACTTGCTCCAAACATTCTCAAATTTTCATCATAGCCTCTACATGCGATAACATGACACTTAGACAAGTTTCGTGATTTTCGGATTTTGTTTGGATTTTATATAATTAAAAAACACTTCTACCGCACCTGGATGGTCGTGTTTCGTGGACAAGGCGTTCAAACTTTTGGGTGAGTTTATGGACACGACCTCCAAATAAACTCTACAACATGAATATCATTTTTCAAATGGCTCCGTTTCATTATTTCATGCACTTGCAGTTCAAATTTTGATTATCGTAAAAAATTCAAGTAAATAAAATAAATGAACGAAATATAGCAAAATATTATAAAAAGGTCCCAAATTCGAACATGTGCTTCAATACAATATGTTTAGGCTACAGAAAAAGTTTGAACTCAAAATTCAAAAAAAATCAAAACTTTGCCGAGTGCCATGTTTGACACTTGGCAAAGAGGCTCTTTGCCGAGTGCCGCTGACGAGGCACTCGACAAAGAATCCATCTTTGCCGAGTGCCCAGGTGGCAGTCGGCAAAGAGGGCCGTCCTGGGCCCAGTCCATGCCAAGTGGCTCTTTTCCGAGTGCGTGGCGTGGCACTCGGCAAAGACGTTATCTTTGCCGAATGCCTGACGTCATGGCAGTCGGCAAAGATAATGGTGACGGACGTTGTTTGCGCGCGTAAAACTTTACTGAGTACATTATTTTGCCGAGTGCTCGGCATTCGGCAAAGGGTCTTTGCTGAGTGCCCAGCTTCGCCGAGAGCCAGGCACTCGGCAAAGAAGTCTTTGCCGAGTGCTGCCTTTGGCAGTCGGCAAAGGGCTTGTTTGCCGAGTGCCCTGATATGGCAGTCAGCAAAGCCGTTGGCAGTCGACAAAGCCCCTGTTTTCAGTAGTGTTTATTACTGGCAAGTCCAAAGTAAAACACCGTCACTGCCAACTGAATCTGCTGATCGATCGCCTTTCGTTAGAAATGCAAAACGTCTCGTTCACTCGCTGTCGACTTTAACCACCATCACCATGCCGTGAATTGCATCGGGACAAGTCTTCTTTATTTTGCACTAGCTCGTCACGGTACTGAACCCCGGCCTCTTGAGACTGCTTTCTACAAAAAACTCAGTTACAACGGGTCTGCTTAATAACCGTTGCTGTTTGTGGACACGAATTCCCTGCTTGTCTAACAACAAGGATTTGCAATAGATTGATTGTTTGGTTAGTTTTGGCCAAGGACATGCTTGGAACCTTTACTAGGTTTCCCAGCCTCGCCTTGCCAAGATGGCTCAAACCTCAAGCCAGGTGCTTGCCAGCCTAGGTGAGCCAATTCGGCTCCCCCTTGGCAGCAAGGAAAACCTTGCCAACGTATAGGTAGCGAGGCAGGAGAAGTACAAGATCCAAATCCCTAAGTTCGATTTATTGCTTGTTGGCTAGACCAAACCGTGTTGGCAAATCTTCCAAACATGCATGCCTTTTGAATTCTGTGCTGGCAATTTTCTTGCTGGCCGGTGTGAGAGAATTTTATTTGGTTCTCCCTTTATAATACAAGTTTGTGTTGTTGTTTGTTACCAAGCAGCCCCGACGTCTCGATGACATCTAGGTATACCGTACGTTTGACCGACCTTAGCACGTATGTACATACTCCAGCTTGCCGCGGCCGCCGGCGCGCTTTCATTCTCCAAATTACCAAATTAATTAAATCCCCATTGCTTCATTCCAGATCGACGAATATCGCATGTTGTTGGATTGGGTTCCGCCTCCATTTTGTCGCCATTTTTCTTTCCACGACGTACAATTTTTTTACATAAAGGCTGATCGAAGCTTCTAAAATGTGGTAGTTTGCTACAGCAGGGGACACTAGAACAATCAAAACATGGTTTTGTACAAGTCAATATATAGGCAATAGAAGATTTTAAATGACCAAATTGCACTTTCTGCTTATTTATTTCCAGATTCGTGCTATTCTATATAGAGAAAGCTAGCGACCTGCCGGGACGTACATGCACCGGCCGCTTGCCCCTCAGCCAAACTTTCTTTTTGGAAGGGTGCTCCTTGATGGTTCCTATTGGCTCTTACGGCTTCGCTGTTTTCTATAAATCGGGCCGCGCGCGGTACTACTACGGCACCTGCACATACACACAGTGCGAGATCGAGTATTGGTTCCGGAGAAGAAGTTAAGGAAGAGCTAGGGAAGAGCAAGCAGTTGCGGGCGAGGATGGGCGGCATCACGGCGGACACGGTGGTGTGCGTTACCGGCGGCAGCGGCTACCTCGGGAGCTGGCTCGTCAGGAAGCTCCTCGCCAGAGGCTGCGTCGTCCACGCCACCCTGCGGAGCCTCGGTACCTACCTATCTTGTCCACGCACCTCCGAACGCTCTCGCCATATCTACTGAACTTCATGGGCGCCGCCGCGCCGTTGACGTGCAGCGGACGAGACGAAGACGGGGCTGCTCCGGGGGCTCCCCGGCGCGGCGGAGCGGCTGCGGCTGTTCGAGGCGGACATGTACGACGCCGATACCTTCGAGCCCGCCATCGCCGGCTGCCACTTCGTCTTCCTCGTCGCCACGCCCTTGGTCCACGACCCCACCAGCACCAAGGTATATGTACGCTCCCCCGGCCCTCCCACCGCCGCTGCCGCCTTGCTTGGGTTTATGATCTCGCTGCCCTGCGCTCTCTCTAGTCTCCACGGCTGCAGCTCTGGAGCGAGAGGAAACGACGATCGACGATGATTTGTATGGACGGATATAATTAATAAATTAAATCCATTTATTCATTTTCTTTGCCCCCGAGGCCGAGGCCGAGACCGAGAGCCGAGAACTCCGTGGATGACGGATCTCTGCGCGTGGCCGGTGTCTGGTCGGTTCCATTTCGGAATATGTTAGAGTTGGCAGCTTCGACGACGATCCCTAATAATTTGCGCCGGCCGCCTCCACCTATCCCCACTAGATTGTTGGATTGGATTCCATGCATCATGCACCTTCAGAAACTTTACATTATTAGTTTGTTCGTTGGATTCTTGCTAATCTCTGCCGCATGGTCGACCAGATACAGAAACATATCGAGATAAATAGAAAGCGACTGTCTGCATTTTACGCTAGTTTTCTCTGGGGCCTTGCCTATATGACTTCATAGAGATCGATAGAAAGCAACCGGGATCAGCGGGATGTGCTGGTCCTCTATCTAGTATTCTAGTCACCAAATATTAGAAACTTATTACGACTTTATCCGAAACTAAACTATTCTAAACTTGAGTAAAATATATACAAAAAAAATTAGGGACCCTACCTGCTCCACTCCGCCTCGCTAAGCACGCGTAGTACGCCCCGGGCCAGCGAGCACGGCAGGAGAGAGGACGTTACGAGAAGAAAGGTGAGCGCGCGCGGGCCACGCTGTGCCCGTCACCATCAAGCGGGTCGGATGGCCGGCCGCCCCCTCGCTCATTTTCCATGGCTCCCATGCAGCAGCAGCATATAAATCCATAACGATCTGCGGCATATGGTTTTCTGCAGTACAAGAACACGACGGAGGCGGCGGTGGACGCGGTGCGCATCATCCTCCGGCAGTGCGAGCGGTCCGGCACGGTGAAGCGCGTCATCTACACGGCCTCCGTCACGGCCGCGGCGCCGCTCAGGGAGGACGGCAGCGGCTACAAGGACTTCATCAACGAATCCAGCTGGACACCGCTCAACCTCTCCTACGAATTCACCAACGCTCACCTCGATGTACGTGCAAAACGATGCTAGCTGACATGCATATGAGCATATCGATCGAACTGAACTGAAAGCGAGCGCACGCACGCAGGACTACGTATGGTCCAAGTCGCTGTCGGAGAAGGAGCTGCTGAGCTACAACAACAAGCAGGAGACCCGGGCGCTGGAGGTGGTGACCATGGCATGCGCGCTCGTCGGCGGCGACACCATCCAGACGTGCCTGTGGAGCAGCATCCCCGTGATCGTGGCGCCGCTGACAGGGCAGGCGATCTACCACAACTCCCTCATGTTCCTGCAGGCTCTGCTGGGCTCCGTGCCGCTGGCGCATATAGAGGACGTCTGCGACGCGCACGTCTTCTGCATGGAGCAAGAGTCCATGGCCGGCCGCTTCCTCTGCGCCGCCGGGTACCCCAACATGCGGGACATCGTCGACCACTTCGCCTCCAAGCACTCCGACCTCAAGATAAAACTGACGGAGTACGTTCTGACAGTGGAGACGTTCTCGATCGGTTGTCAATAGCTAGTGGCTCTGGCGAATTTTGTGATGATTGATTGATGCTTCATCTTGTGTGATGGTGACCGGTGATCTTGTGATGTAGGGTGACTTGGGAAGGCGTCAGGATTGAGCCCAACACCAGCAAGCTGCAGGACTTGGGTTTCAGGTTCAAGTATGGAGTGGAGGAGACGCTGGACTGCAGCGTCGAGTGCGCCAAGAGGCTGGGAGAGCTCTAGATGTTAAATGACGAGATATTCTCTCATGTCTAGGTTCATTAACGTATAGTAGTCTATGCTTGTATCTCAAGTAACTTGTAACGTAAGATGTACTCCTAGATCTTAAGAGGTTTGTTGTAAGCCACCGTAGGGGCTGTTCCTACACATATATATTAACACGTAACCGGGACCTGAGAAGGTATCCCGTTCCATCCATTTTCACATGGTATCAAGAGCCTTCTTCCTCACGGAGAATTTTCATGGCGTTCGCTTCTTCCTCCTCCGCGCTGTCTGCTGCGCTTTCCCTCACCACCTTCCTTCCACCAGTTTCTGAGAAGCTGAACCGCACAAATCACCAATCATGGAAGGCGTAGGTCCTTTCGGCGCTGCAGGGAGCACAACTCGCCGACTGGCTTGAGGCTAACTCCCAGCCTCCGGCCAAGTTCCTAGACAAGAAGACACCCGATGATCCAGATGAGGTTCCGGTCGCGAACCTCGATCATGCCACTTGGGTGGCAAAGGAGCAGACCGTGTTGAGTTACATCCTCACCAATCTCTCCAAAGAGATCTTGAGCCACGTCAACACCAAGACCACAACACCTGGGGCCTGGAAGACGATTGAGGCGCTCTTTGCATCTCAGTCCCGTGCCAAGATCATCAGTACACGCATGGCGCTGACGTCTGTCAGCAAGGGCGCATCCTCCATCACCGAGTACTTCACCAAGATCAAGGCTTTGGCGGATGAGATGGCGGCGGCAGACCGCAAGCTTGAAGATGAGGAGTTTGTCTCCTATGTGCTGGCAGGGTTGGATCTTGATTATGATTCAATCATGTCGGCCGTGTGGAACCAATCTCCATCGCTGAGTTGTACACATAGCTCATCAGCCATGAGCAGCGGTTGGAGATGCACAATGGCGGCGGCAACCAGTCCTCCGCAAATCTGGCCACCAAAGGCAAGGGTGGCGGTGGCGGCTCACGTGCTGGTGGGCAACGTGGCAACAATAGCGGCAGCGGTGGCAGCCGTGATGGTGGAGGCCGTGGCAATCGCAATGGCTTCAGCCCCGCGGCGGTGGCAGCGGTCGTGGCTCCACTTTCCAGCCAGGCGTCTTTTGTCAAATCTGTGGCAAGGAGGGTCATCTGGCTCACCGCTGCTTCAAGAGGTTCAACGCCAACTTCAACCCTCCTCCTCAGAAGTCTGCATCAGCGACAACCACGACCTACAGGGTGGACACGAACTGGTGAAAGGTCGAGATGACGGACTAGAGGGGGGTGAATAGTCCTTTCTAAAACTTATCGCACTGGCTAACCGAAACAAACGTGGAATTAAAACTATCGGTCTAGCGAAGACTTCACCCCTCTAACTATAACTCTTGATGCACCTTGTAAAAGATCTTACACAAGAAAGTAAGGTGCCAAACTAGCTAGTGCTCCTCTAATTAAATCTAGCTTGCAAGGTCACACAAACCTAAGCAACTAGTACTTTATCAAGCAAGGGAGCACCTACACAATTCTAATGAGCAAAAGCACAAAGCCAATCTAAGCTCACTAGATGCTCAAGGACAAGGCTATACAAGCCGAACCCAAGAACTCAACTTAACTTAGCTACACAAACTAAGCAAGGCTACTAAATAGACTACACAAGCTAATTAGTCACACAAGAGATACTTCTATGCTACACAAGCTAGAAGGTAACTAGATAGCTACACAAGCTAACTAATTACAAGAGCAACAACACAAGCACAATATATATGAATGTAAATACAAGCTTGTGAAAGAGATTGCAAACCACTGCGAAGTGTGGACACAAGATGACACGGCGATTTTTACCGAGGTTCACTTGGTTGCCACCAAGCTATGTCCTCTTGTGGCGATGCACCCACTTGGAGATTCACTCGCTAATTGGCGTCACCTAGCCAAACCCACAGCCTCAGGTGCGATGAATCAACAAAGATAGGGATCCTCCAAGCCACGATCTCTACTAGAGTTGCTCTTCGTGATCTCCCGCGGGGTGAGCACAATACCCCTCACAAGCTCTTCTCCGGAGCAACGCACAAGCTCCTTGCGTGCTTTGACAGAGTCTCTTGCCACCAAGCCGTCTAGGAGGTGGCAACCTCCAAGAGTAACAAGCCCACCGGCTTGCAACACGAACACATAGTGCCACACGAAGCAATCTCTCAAAGTAACACAGTAGAATCGCTCTCTCACTCGATCGGATGAACACTATCAAGCATGAGTGAGTTAGGCTCCCAAGCACTACCACACAAGCCACCAAGGACAAAGTGTGCTCCCCTTCCCGGCCATGGCCGGCCAAAGGGCTATTTATAAGCCCCACTCAAAATAGAGCCGTTAGGTTCAAATTTCGGGCTGAAAATGGCCTATCGGAACTTCCGGTGGAGCCCCACCGGAACTTTCGGTTAGTACAAATATAGCCGTTGTACACAAAATCAACCCAGATCTGGCCTATCGGAACTTTCGGTCATCTGACCGGAGCTTCTGGTCATCCACCGGAACTACACCGGAACTTCACCGAAACTTCTGGCTGGAGACCGGAACCAAAAGGACACACACAGTCGCTCGGACTGGGCTGACCGGAACTTTCGGTCCAGTCCCACTGGAACTTTTGGTCATCCACCGGAACTTTCACTGGAACTTTCGGTCACCAACCGGAAGTAAATTGGGGCGCGCGGTTGCTCGGGCTGGGCTGACCGGAACTTCCGGTCTAGACCCACCGGAACTTCGGCTGGTCCAGCACCACCCCGCACTAAACGAGCATATCTCTTAGCTCCGCTCTCCGTTTTCAATGATCTTGGACTTGTTGGAAAGCTTACTTAGAGGGCTACACAACCCACATAGCCACTTGATCCAATTCATAATAGATCAAATCAGTTTTCCAACCTAAGAACCATCGTCTCTCTTTTCTAAGCACATGAGTTCGCGGAAACATCTTCAACTCCTCCTTTGCAAAGGTGCTAACACCACCAAGTGTACATCACCATGTGCATGTGTGTTAGCATTTTCACAATCATTTTCAAAGGATTTTCTCTTGCTCTCACAATGTCACTCGATCCTAGCATGTCACAAAGTTAGATCACTCAAGTCGCACTAGATGACCGATATGCAAACAAGTTTGCCCCTCTTGATAGTACGGCTATCAATCCTAAATCCGGTCATCAACTTCTCTACACACCTCATGACCGGTGAAATGAAATGTCTTAGGTTATACCTTTGCCTTGCGCATTTCTATTTCCACCGTCTTCTTCCAATATGCCAATGCAACACATGCACCGACACAATCACGAAATGATATGATCCACTTCATATCATCATGCAACCTTCTTGGTCCATTGATCTTGACCTCACTTGCTCTTCACCATCTCATGGTCCATCAGTGCCAAGTCTTGCTCAAGCTTCACCGTCTCATGGTCCATCGCTTCAAAGCCTTGACTTGCCCTTCACACATCCACCGGTCCATCGAGCCAAGCCTAATCTTGATCTTCTCCATCTCGGTCACATGACTCTATGTCATGTCACATATGCAATTGAGCTCCTCCATTGCACATTCACCTAATGGACTAATTCCATGTGTATTCTCAATTTAACACATTAGTCCAACCTAACATTGTCACTCAATTGCCAAAATCACATAGGGACCTTTCAACTGGTACATGGATACCGGTGCCACCGACCACATCATGAGCGACCTTGAGCGTCAGCTTCCGCGACAAGTACAATGGTGGGGAGCAGGTGCATGCTGCCGACGGATCAGGTATGGAGATCATGCACATTGGTCATAGTACATTACGCTCCCCTTCCACCAATCTTCGATTGAATAATATCCTTCATGTTCCTAGATCTAAAAAGAATTTGTTATCTGTTCATCGCTTTACAAAAGATAACAATGTTTTTCTTGAATTTCATCCTCATCACTTCACGGTAAAGGAGGGGGAGACGAGGAGAACCCTCCTCAGAGGCAGGTATGAAGGAGGCCTCTACCCGCTGTGATCATCTCCCAATAAATCCTCGATGAATAAGCAAGTCCTCGGTGTTGCTAGGCCGACGACGTCTCTGTGGCACAATAGGCTAGGACATGCGTCATCTCAAGTAGTGCAACATGTTCTTAGTAGCCACAATATTTCTTTTGTTCAAGATTCGAATAATAGTCATGTATCCAATGCATATTAGCAAGGCAAGGCTCATCAATTGCCTTACTCTCGGTCTACAAGAACCTTAGTTAGGTCATTTGATTTAGTTCATTCCGATGTGTGGGGACTGGCACCAACATCTGTTGGCCGGCAAAACTTTTATGTAAGTTTTATAGATGATCACGACAAGTTTGTGTGGATTTATCTCCTGCGTCACAAGTCTAAAGTTTTTCAAGTGTTTCAAGATTTCCAAAACCTTGTTGAGCGACAACACAACAGGAAAATCATAGCAGTTCAAACTGACTGGGGAGGAGAGTATCAATCTCTAAACTCTTTTTTTTCCAGCGCATTGGTATTATGCATCGAGTTTCATGTCCTCATGCTCATCAGCAAAATGGTGCTGCTGAGCTTGCATGCCGCTGAAATTTTGGGGTGAAGCTTTTCTACATGTGTCTATCTCATAAATCGTCTACCTTCTAAGGTCATAGGGAACGAGACACCTTTCTTTCATCTCTTTGGCACACATCCAAACTACACAGATCTTCGTGTGTTTGGCTGTGCGGCTTGGCCGAATCTTAGGCCCTTTAATACAAAAAAACTCCAATTCCAATCCAAGCAATGCGTGTTCCTTGGGTATAGTAACCTTCATAAAGGATACAAATGCCTTGATCCAAAAGAAGGGCGTGTGTATATTTCTCGTGATGTCACTTTTGACGAATCAGTTTTTCCCTTCTCTTCTCTACATCCAAATGCTAGGGCAATGCTAAGAGCGGAGCTCCTTCTTTTACATGATCACTTACATAATCCTAATTTGATTCTAGGGGATGCTAATGTGCGTGATCAAGGCATGGATTCTCCTGTGTCTACTAATCCAGTTACTAGCTGTGTAGGTGGTCAAGCAGGAACAGAAAAATTTTTGGTGCCGAACGACTCTTCCCCAGGTCTACAGGTGTTGTGGGTGATTCATATCACATGTGCGCCCGCGGCGGGGGTAGCAGTCGGCCGGAGGATGATGTGCCGCCGACTAGCATAATACCTGCGGCAGTATCGCCCTCGGGATTGCCCCAGGATGATTCACCTAGCGTGGTCTCGGGTGCGGATGTGACCAGGATTCCTCCCGGCGGATCTTCTGTGGCTGATTCGATCCTTGGTTCTGCCTCCAACACTCGTGTTTCTATCATAGAAGATCCATGCAGAGACACGAGAACAATGATCGTCGCTGCCGCGGCTGCCGGTGCGGCAATCGAGGCTGATCCGGTGGGATTGGCTGTGGCGGCCACTGGATTCGGTGCGGTGTCCAACTCTGCAGCTTCGTCTACTGCATCTGCATCTGAGAATGCAAGACTGGTTACACGGGCTCAGCGCGGCATTGTTAAGCCCAAAACCTACACTGATGGTACTGTGAGGTGGGGCATGCTTGCTGATTCTGCTGCTGAGGAGCCATCTTCCATTGCTAAAGCCTTGAGTGATCCTAGATGGGTGGAAGCGATGAATGTAGAGCATGAGGCACTTCTTTGCAATCAAACATGGAAGCTTGTTCCAAGACCACAAGGCAAGAATGTCATTGGGTGCAAGTGGGTTTACAAGGTAAAGCGCAAGGCTGATGGTTCAGTTAATAGATACAAAGCTCAATTGGTGGCCAAAGGGTTTATGCAAAGGTATGGCATAGATTATGAAGATACCTTTAGCCCAATTGTTAAAGCAGCTACAATTCATCTCATTCTGTCTATAGTGGTTTCAAGTGGTTGGTCCTTACGGCGATTAGATGTCCAAAATGCTTTCTTGCATGGTGTGTTCAATGAAGAAGTCTACATGGATCAACCTCCCGGCTATGCAGATAAGACACGTCCTGGTTATGTGTGTAAACTTGAAAAGGCCCTATATGGATTGAAACAAGCTCCGCGTGCCTGGTATGCAAGATTGTGTGGAAAACTTATCTCCTTGGGTTTCAAACCATCGAGAGCAGATACATCATTATTCTACTACAGCAAGGGTGGTAATCCTTTGTTCGTTTTGGTTTATGTTGATGATATTGTTGCTGCTAGTTCATCTCTTGAGGCCACAAAGGCATTGCTCTCGGATCTTCAAAGTGACTTTGCCTTAAAAGATCTGGGTGATCTTCATTATTTCCTTGGTATTGAGGTCAAAAGGGATTCGAGTGGACTTGTTTTATCACAAGGTAAATATGCAAATGATATTCTGGCTCGATCAGGGATGACTAAGTGCAAACCTGTTGACACGCCGCTTGCTACTACACAGAAGCTTAGTATCAATCATGGGGCCAAACTTGGCGAAAAGGACAGCACCAAATATCATAGTTTGGTAGGGGCATTGCAGTATCTTACTCTGACGAGGCCGGATATTAGCTTTGCAGTTAACCAAGTCTATCAGTTTTTGCATGACCCGACCAATATTCATTTCAATGTTGTAAAGAGGATATCGAGGTATGTCCGTGGAACAAGTAATGTTGGTCTACGTATTCGGAAGTCAAAGTGCAGAATAGTTAGTGCATTCTCAGATGCAGATTGGGCGGGAGATGTTGATGATCGCCGTTCCACATGAGGTTTTGCAGTGTTTTTTGGTGCGAATCTTATCTCATGGACTGCACGAAAAGAAGCGACAGTGTCACGAACATCGACAGTATAAGGCACTAGCTAATGCTACGACAGAGATGATGTGGATTCAAAAGCTCATGACTGAACTCAACATTCCTCATCAGAAGGTGGCTCGGTTATGGTGTGACAACCTTAGAGCTAAGTATTTGTCAGCTAATCCAATCTTTCATGCATGAACCAAACACATTGAGATAGATTTTCACTTTGTGCGCGAAAGGGTAGCTCAGAAGCTACTTGATATTTGGTTCATTGCATCACGGGGTCAGTTAGTTGATGGTTTCACTAAAGCATTGCCTGTTATGAAGCTTCAAGAATCTAGGCGCCATCTCAACCTCTCTTCAAGTGGCTGAGATTGAGGGAGGATGTTAAATGATGAGATATTCTCTTATGTCTAGGTTCATTAACGTGTATATGATAGAGTAGTCTATGCTTGTATCTCAAATAACTTTAACACATGATGTACTCCTAGATCTTTGGAGGTTTGTTGTAAGCCACCGTAGGGGCTGTTCCTACGCATATATATTAACACGTAACCGGGACCTGAGAAGGTATCCGGTCATTTAACACTAGATGCTATGCTACAGTAAACATACATGTGCAGCATTGGAAATCAGCTAGAGATCGAACTAATATATTGTCGTACAGTAGTACTGTGTGTTTGTACTTGTGTATGGGTATACATGGCTTGTAGTCACGTATTAAGTGTCGTTATGATGTTCCTATTTGTCAAACTTTCACATTTGACTAAACTTGTATTGAAAAAAATATTAGTAATATTTATATGTTTAAATAAGTTTGTTATGAAAGTAGATTTAACGATTTATCTAATGATTATAAATATTAATCTTTTCTTATCAATATATTTGTGTTTAGCTTATCAGAACGCGAGAATGACACTTAATTTTGGGGTGGAGTGACTATACAAGTGGCAGAGTCAGAACAAACTCGAGAGGAGGTGTTGAAATTGTGGTTGTCGGTGCAAGGATCTATGATATTATAAACTACAAATACCATCAAAATTTGGTTCTTAATACTATCTTCTTTTTTCGTGGGTGCGCGGTCTCACCCACCGCAGCGACTATTGATCCACTCCTGAGTATATTGCATTATCGCGGTCAATTCCTTCCATCAGACTCATCGGTTCCCTGTCATCAACATCATAAAAAGGAAAAAGGGGGAAATTCGTATATGGTTTCGTTACAGATTTGCATCTAAAACCTGCTAGTTGGGCTGGCCTTCGGCAGCCAAATCTCGGGCAGCCCAGTGGAAATCTGAACACAATGAGCCCAATAAGCCCATGACCCAGCACTCACGCAGATTGGATCCTGGCCGGCTCGTACGTCACGACTACCATGTCAAAATTACATCCTCTCCGACGGCTCAGAACACGGCAAGGCGGTGTCGCGGCAGGCGGCGCCTGCGTGTTCTGCTGCGTTTTCGCCAACACAATGGCTCCGCCAGCGCACCCACGCGGCGCCGCCGTGATCGGCGCGCCTGGGCCACCAGAGCGAGGGCGAGGACGTCGAGGAGAGTGAGTGAGCTCGGGGATCGGATTCATTGACTTCTCGTGCGCGGACACGGCAAGGCGGCGGCCGTGTGCGGAGTCTCTGTGCGCCCGTGCTGTCGTCGAGCTGCTTGACAGACGCGTCGCAAGAGCTTGCAGGAGCCTAATAGCGGCCTAATAACGGGAGTTATTTGGACCTACGTACGGTTCCCAGTCCTC
Source organism: Bothriochloa decipiens (assembly GCA_023333625.1). Classification (NCBI taxonomy): domain Eukaryota; kingdom Viridiplantae; phylum Streptophyta; class Magnoliopsida; order Poales; family Poaceae; genus Bothriochloa; species Bothriochloa decipiens. The sequence continues at coordinate 7,340,559 of CM041631.1, forward strand.
GTCGCGGCCGGATATTTTTGGTACGCTGAAACTAGCAAGTGTGCCTGGATATTTTTGGCGGTCATCGTCAATACATGGACACACCACATCACGGGTGGCGCTTTCACCGTACCTCTACTTATCATCTTTGTCCGTTCAGTATTTTTTTCTTGTCTTGGACATGCTCTAGCATGTTAGCACATAGGAGCACTACTTGGAGTAACCATCACGAACACTAGACAATTCGCTGTCCAAAAAAAAAGTGTAGGGACAACCAAATTTTTTCTATATACTAGACATGGGCCCCACGCCTCGCGTGGGGAGCAGGTGCGCCAAGAAAAAAAAGAAAAGAAAAAAGAATAGTAGGCGTACAAAAAAAAAGAGAAAATTTTTTGGGTCGTACTGTTTTATTATTGGACCCATTACTGTTCCCTATCAGGTCTGCATTGTTCATTCTCGGGCCCGTTACTGTTGTTCAACGGGTGGTTACTGTTTTTGGCCCATTCCTTTTTGTTAACGGGTGGTTACTGTTTATTTTAGAACTTGTTACCGTTCGTTAACGGGTTTACTGTGGATGAATAGTGAGATGTGAGAGGAAGAGGTGGCTGTGAACAGTAACCAGCGGACCCGTTTCACCAAGTTTATATCTAAAATAAAAGAATTTTGCTGATTTATTTATAGCTATATCCAATTTATAGAATTAATATACTATTTAATTGATATCATTTAGCAAAATGAAACACAGCATATAGACCAAGTTTATAGTTCTTTATAGATATGGCCCGGCCTCCTCAGAAAGCGACGCGCACCTTTTGCATTGCTCTTCGATCAGGTCGACAAACTTCTCTCGATTGTTATTCGCTCACGATGTACAAACATACTGGCTGGCGCTTCGCTGCTTTATAAAAAAAAGAGGGGCGAGCGTGCACACAGCCGTGCAAGCAAGGGAATTGACGAGCTAGCTAGGATATAATGGGCGGCGGCACGGCGGGCACGGTGGTGTGGGTCCACCCCGGTGGCAGCGGCTACATCGGAGTTGGCTCGTCAGGAAGCTCCTCGCCAGAGGCTGCGTCGTCCACGCCATCCTCCGGAGCCTCGGTATCCTCTACTATATCAGCGTATCCTACTACTATCCAGTATCCACGTCTGACCCATGGTCGCTGATCGACGTGCAGCCGACGGGAAGAAGACGGGGCTGGTCCGGGCTCTTCCCGGCGCGGCGGAGCGGCTGCGGCTGTTCGAGGCGGACATGTACGACGCCGACACCTTCGAGCCCGCCATCGCCGGCTGCCACTTCGTCTTCCTCGTCGCCACTCCCTTGGCGCATGACTCTACCAGCACCAAGGTATATGTGTACATGTACACTCTCCTCCCGACGCCGTCGCCGCACGCACGCACGCACGACGCGCCAACAAGTTGCGCCTTGCCGTCTTGGGCTTCTCGATCATCTCGCTGCCGTGCGCTCTCTCAGCAGGCTCAGCGTATGCGAATCTCAGGCTCTCCGCGGGCTGGGCATGGCCAGTCCCCCTTCGAAATTACTAAATCCGTTTCAATTTATATAGGTCGTTATATTTTTTTACTCAAAATTTGACCGCTCGTTTTATTCAAAAGTTTTAGTCAAAATATTTTTTTTATTATGGCTTGCTTTATTAAAATAATTTTTTAAGAATAATTTAAAATTAGCTATATCTGTATAAATATTTTTAAATAAAATGAATGATCAAACTTAAGGTAAAAAAATAAAACAACCTATAATTTTAAACGAAAGGAGTAATAAACTATGATATGAGTTGGAGGCGGAGGATGTGCAGTAGCAATGACTTCTGAGAAGCCTGCCACGTGGGAGGCTTCGCTCCCTAATTTGCGCCTCCACCAAGTTATACCCACTTCTCTATTGGATTTGACTTCAATTTCATGTTCACTTTATAGTTTGTTCCACTGTTGGACTCTCACTGTCTCGGCTCCGCTTGGCCTCCAAATCGTGGTCGAGGCCGATAGTGTCCCACGGGAGAAAAGGAGAAGGGAGAAAGTTACGACGAAGGTAATATGATTGACACCAAATCAATTCAGGAGCAAATGATCATTATTTTTTCATATCTACTGAGTATTATAGTCCATACCAGTGTCGTAATTAAAATACATATACAACAAGGTTGAATGCAAAACTCATCACAAGCTATAGGAGGCACCTCCGATCATTTAGTCCCCTATCTAAACCATGTTGTTAGGGCTCATCCTTCTAGCAAAACCCTAGCGCGATCAAACGTCCTCCTTTTCCTTCCTGATCTCTGGCTTCCGCAGAGAGCTGCGAAAATAGAGGTCCCAACCAGCCCTAGCTGGTCCGGCTCCACCGTCGTCACGAACCCTAATTGCCCGCCCTTGCCTCCTCCTGGACCTCTTCTATGCATACCAGACTTGAAGAAGAGGGGGCGAGGCCAGAGAGAGCAGCCCGCGCTGAACTTACCCGATTCGGGTTAGCTCATCGTCTCCAACGTCGCTAGAAATCGAGTGCTAGGAGAGAGAGAGAGAGACAACCGAGTGTTATTTAGCTTATCTCATATAGTAATGATCAGCCGCATGGTTTTCCAGCAGTGTAAGAACACGACAGAGGCGACGGTGGATGCCTTTCACACCATCCTCCAGCAGTGCGAGAGGTCCGGCACAGTGAAGCGCGTCATCCACACGGCCTCTATCACTTCCGCCTTGTTAGAAAAAATCTCTTTCTGGCAGCGGTGTCCTTGTTCACGATCAATGAGATACAAACAAGAACAATACACGACACAAGTAATTTTGGTGTTGTGCAAACCGCTACAGCTTTTCTCAATGTATTAGCAGCTATTTATACATGTCTTGATCCTAAAATAGGAAAGCTAATAAAGGAAAATAACAGCAAGCTAGTCTTGCCATACGTGCATGCACGCGTACATATACCATATAAAGACTTTCTAAACTAACCTGTACGCTATCTCTATGGCAAAGATAATAACGGAACTCAGGATTACATTGTCTTGCTTACATTTCACCCCCTAAGCCTGAAGTTCCTCGCCGATCTTGACGACTCCTAGCTTTGCATGCAGTTCACAGAAGCGATCTCGTGAGAGCAACTTCGTCAGTATGTCGGCAATCTGCTCCTCAGTACGGACGTGCTAATATCTATCTTCTCATCTCCGACACATTCCCGAATGAAATGATATCTCACGTCTATATGTTTACTTCGGTCATGGAAAACAGGTCTTACTAAGGGCTATAGCCGATTGGCTATCCATCTTCAGCAGGAAGGTTGTGCGCTGCTCGCTCTTCAGCTCTGCAAGCAGCTGCGCCAACCATACACCTTGACAGGCCGCCGTCGTCCCTGCAATATACTCAGCTTCACAGGATGATAACGCAACGACCTTTTGCTTCTGGGACTGCCAAGTCATGGGGCAGGAACCGAGGAAAAACAGGACACCCGTGGTACTCTTCCTTGTATCAATGTCGCCACCCATGTCGGCGTCGCTGTACTCGAGCAGCTTTAGCTCATTGCCACCACGCTTGTTGTAGCAGCCGTAGTCGATCGTGCCCACGATGTAGCGTAGAATCCGCTTCACCGTGTTAAGGTGCTCGGTGGTGGGGTTTCCCATGAACTTGCTGACGTAGCCGACAGCGAAGGCGATGTCCGGCCTAGTATGCACCAAGTACCGGAGGCAGTCGACAAGACCCCGGTACTCAGTGGCGTCCACCAGCACAGCTATACTAGCCTTCGATAGCTTCAGGCGGGGCTCCATAGGAGTATGGCACGGATTGCAGCTCGCCATGCCCCCACCCTCTAGGACCTTGCGTGCATACGCCGCCTGAGACAAGTTGATACCGTCGCCACCTTGACGCACCTCATTGCCATGATAAAAACAAAATAAGCCCAAATCACTCATCTTGAACTTGGCGCTGATCTCTTGCTTGAACTTGGCGATCTCGCCGGCGTCGTTCCTGGTGATGATGAGGTCGTTGACATATACTCCCACCAGCAAACAAGAAGCGCCCTTTCCACGAGTGTAGACGGCGTGCTCCGATGCGCTATGGCTGAAGCCGAGCGCCACCAACATCTCGTCGAGCTTGATATTCCACGCACGTGGTGCCTGACAAAATCCGTAGAGCGCCTTGTCTAGATGCAGCACCTTGTCTTCTTGGCCAGCGATGATGAAGCCAGGAGGCTGCCTGACGTAGACTTCCTCAACAAGCTCCCTATTGAGGAACGTGGACTTGACGTCTATGTGGTGCACCGCCCACCCCTCCTGAGCGGCGAGTGCAAGAAGCAGCTGTACTGACTCGATGCCGGCTACGGGCGCGAAGTCCTCCTTGAAGTCCACGCCCTGCTGTTGGACGTAACCCTTAGCGACGAGTCGTGCCTTGTGCTTGATCACCTCACCAGCGGCATTCTTCTTCACCTTGTACACCCACTTCAACCCGATCGGCCGACGACCGGGTGGAAGTGGCACCAGACGCCATGTCTTGTTGCTCTCGATGGAGTCCATCTCCTCGGTCATGGCGCGATGCCAGGACTCGTGCTTCTTGGCCTCGGCAAAAGAAGCTGGCTCCTCCATGATCTGTAGATGGAGCTCAGCAGCTACCTGACGTGCAGCAAAGGAAGTTGCTGGGCCGGCTCCAAGGATGTTGTCGATGGTGCGTTACCTCAGCTCGACGTCATCGTCATTATCGGAGTCCAGATATTCATCCGCGTTCGGAGGTGGCGAGACGAACTCTGGCTGGAGCAGTGGAGTAGCTGTAGGTGCTGGAGTTGCAGGTGTAGGCGTTGATATCACAGATGTGCCAGCCACGGGAGCACCATGGCTTGTTGGTGTACGTGATGTTGCTTCATGGCTTGCTACTGCTTGTGGTGTTGCTGGAGGTTCACGTGAGCCTGCAGTTGTGTCAATCTCAACACGTTCAGTGCCCATCTCCATCTCGTGGTACTCCATGATGAGGTCTGCACCAACGTCTAGCTCCTCGCTTTTGTCCTTCCAGTTCCAGGATGTCGGCTCGTTGAAGAACACGTCCCTGGACACGACGGCACGATGCGTCGCTGGGTCGTAGAAGCGCCATGCCTTGGCGCCTGGTTCATAGCCGATGAAGACAACCAGAGTGCCACGGTTGTCGAGCTTCTTCAAGTGTGGATTCGTCGTATTGACGTACGCCACGCACCCGAACATGCGTAGGAAATTGACATCCGGTGTAACAACCCGAAAATCCGAGCTACAAATTTTTTTTTGAAAAACCTATGAGTGATGAGTGCAACATGCCATCATCTACACTAAGCATGCCATGCATGACATCCTATGCAATTATAGCATGATCTATGTTTCACATGTTGTTTCCATATGTTGCATTAGCTATACCTTCAATGTTTCATTAGTTATCATGTCATGTTGCATTAATAAGTGATTTGGTTTTTATTTGAATTTATGTGAAGTTTAATAAAAATGACCCACAATATTTATTTATGAAATAAATAAATATAACCTACGGGGAATATACTCAACATGGCCTATGACCTCTAAGTATGCCATGAAGTATTTTACCACATGCTATACAAGTGTATATACATATATTTGAAAAATAAAAAAGAGAAAGAAATAAGAAGATAAAAGGAAAGGTCAATCTGGCCCGATGGGCCCAGCCAGCCCAGCACCGGCCCTTCATTTCCCTCTCTCTCTTTTTCCCTTCGCGCCCGATCGGCCCAGCACCGCCGGCCCAACCGCTCGCCCGCTCTCTTCTCTCCCTCTCCCGCGCAGGCCGGCCCAGCAAGGCTGTCGACCCAGCAAGGAACCACCGCGCCACGCCATCGCCACTGAGCCACTGATGGGTGGGGGCCACCTGTCATAACTTTCCACACGGTCCTCCACCATCCACTCGCACGTGACGTCGCCGGTGTCAGGTGTTGCTCCCTGCGTCGCCCCTAAGCAATCCACCCCGGCCGCTCGATCCAGCCCGCTGCCTCATCAAAGCACGCGAGCACGCCACCTGGCCCGACCGGCCGACAGCAAGATGCCCACAACGTGGGCACCTCCCTCTCGCGCGTGCACACACATGCGCTGCCGCCGTGGTGAAGCTACGCCGCTGCAATGCTTTGGCTCACCCGGCACTAGCTAGCCCCCTCTCGTTGACCCCTGGACCTAGCCAATCTCCCCACCGTTGACCTGGACCGCTCCCTGGCTGCTTGATCGAGCGCCTCTCGCCCGATCACCATCCGCCGGCCACCTACCTCCGTGACCCCTCTATATAAGCGGCGCCCTAGCGCCCTAGGGCTTCTCAGCCGCCACCACCACTCCGGTGGTATCCAATTTCGCCACCAACCAGTCCAATTTGGGAAAGAAGGGGAGGAAGGAGAAGAAGGGGGCGGGGAAATGGAAGAAGAAGCTCCACTGCCGCCAGAGAAGGAGGAGCGCCGCTGCGGAGCTGCTACCGCTGCGGAACCATCGAGGACAAGGGACCAGAGCTAAACCATGAGCCGAAGCCGGAGTTGGACTTGTACCGCACCTCCTCTCATCGTCAACACCAGTGAGCACCGCCGCCATCGCCCCTCTTCCAACTTTGACCTCTGCTTCTCGGCCATGGCGCTCGTACCGAGTGCGTTGGCCAAGGCCTCACCCGGCCTACTCGGACACACGCACACGCAGACATGGATTGGCCAAGCCCAAAGACCACGACATCGGGAGGATGCCGGACCAGAACGCCACTATGACTATCGCCGCGCTGCACACCGCCGCGGCGAGGCCACCTTGCTGCCTCATCTCCGAGCCACGAGCCGCTTCGACGTGGAATCCATGACCGCCTCCACGAGGCACACCTGTTGCGCTCGCTAGCCCCTTGGAAGCCACACCAGGGAGCGACGAGCGTGAGGCCATGCCAGCGCACCGTCGCTCTGGAGCGCCACCTTGCACCACCGTGTCCCCGCCATCTCCGACCGCCGCTGGGAACAAGAGAACGATGAGCGTCTCCGCCATGACGTGCTGCTTTGGATTATGGAGAAGATGGAGGCCGAGGAGCCTCCCAAGGTGTCGTGCCGCGCACCACGGTCACGCCGGAGATCCACCATGGGTGTTGCTACCCGCGTGTCAGTGTTTTGATCCTCGAGGGCTTAACACCAACGAGTAATATTCGTAATTGCGTGCTCCCTTAATCCGGTGGGTGATGCAAGAAGGACACGGTGATTTATCCTGGTTCGGGCAAAGAAGGCCCTACGTCCAGCGGGGGGAGGATGATTCGTGTTATCTTGCACCGAAGTGCTAGTACAAGGGAAAATACAAGCAGGTGTGAGGAGCGCGTGGTGGAGCTTGGGCGTTCGGACGCCTAGTTCTCAACCTTACGCTGTCTCACGGCGTCGTTCTGTGATCTAAAGACTTAGCGTTTCTATCTCTCTCTCCTCCTTTTTGTAGGTCCTGGCGCCTCCTTTTATAGATGAAGGAGGGGCACAGGGGTACATGTATTTCGAGTCCGCATAGCTAATGATGTACGACGTTGAGGCCGATCACGTCGGTGCCGCTGTAGTGATGTACGTCGGTATGGGAGGCCCTGCAGCCGTCGCGTCAGGAGTTGTTGAAGTTCCACTCGAGGGTTAGTTTGATGAAGTCGAGGGGCGATGGTCGAGGGTCTTGGCTGGAGTCGAGGGGGTCGTGCCGAGGAGGTCGAGCCTCGCCGGATAAGGCCGAATCCTGGAAAATGCGAGAAACGCGTTGGTTTATACGTCTCGAGGTGGTGCTGAACGGGGCACAGTGGTCGGCATGGTGCAATAGCGAAGTACGATCCGCAGGATTTTGGGGCATGGGCGGTAAAAGCCAGATTTGACAGCCACACCTGCAACTGTTACCGTAACTGTGGCCATGCGGTTAGGCGAGGGTAGGTAGATCGCATTGAATGCGCCCGGATTTGTACGAGAGAGTTGGTAAACCGAGGGGTATACTCCCCTCGAGGGCCGCCTATTTGCCCGAACGAAGTTTCGTCTTCGAGGACAGGCTCGTTCGGCGGGCGAAGTTCCATCCTCGAGGGGTCGCCCGAATCATACCCTCGAGTGTACAGTCCCGGTCCGTTCGGTAGCCCCTCGAGCAGGCTTTGGCTTTGGATCATCGTTGTCCGTTCGTGGGTCAGTCCGATACGTCTCAGCCTGCGGGCCTTCGTACGTTAGCGCGGGAGGTCACTGGAGGGTTTGCGTTGCTGATTTTGCGGGGTTTAGTTCGGTAAACCAGGGTTTGGGGTACCCATTTCTCGGGTATCGACAGTAGCCCCCGAGCCCCTGCGCGAGTGATGACACTCGGGCAGGGGGTCAGGAATTGGAAATGGGACGTGATTCAGATTTTTTCGTGGGGGGCGCACGAGTGACCCCCGCGGGGGTAGCCCCCGAGGCCTCGTAGGAGTCGAAAGACAGTCGAAAGACTCCTGTGAGGGCTTTATTTATGTTTGGTTGAAGGGTGCTTGTCCAGTCGAATACAGGCCTGAACTGGAGTCGCAGCGTTCCGAGGAGAGCCCCCGGGGGATTTTCGACCCTCTTTCGTCGAGGGGCGCCGGGCTCAGTCGAGCCTCCGAGCCTCATGCGGCTGGGGCATTGCCGGCCTCGGCATTCATCTCACGAGTCCTTTCATTCGGACGTGAGGCGAGAAGCATCAGACTACCCCCGATAGGGCGAGCCGCGAAGTTCTCAGTGAGCTGGTAACGGGAAAATCCAAGCGAGAGCCCGTTCCTCGTTCGATGGAGGTCGGCAGGAGGCCCGGAGGCGGTCTCATTAAAGCAAAACACAATGGTCCTACGGATACCTATTCCGTTCGATAGGTCTCGGCGGCTCGATGCCTCCCTTCGGGGGGATTCCATAGAGTCTGTAGCGTTTCACCTTGGATGCTTCCAAAGGGGTCTCGAGAGTTCATTCTCGAGTAGGGCCTCGTGTTGGCTCCCCCTTGGTCACCCCTGACTCAGGGCTCAAGGGCGACTGTCGAACCCTGATCGTGGGGCCAGCCTTCGCTCCCTCGAGGCTTGGGGCCGGAGCCCGATTTCTTTGGTGCTCAAGGGCGGCCGTTGAGACCTCACTCGAGGACCGGCCTTCGCTCCCTCGAGACTTTGAGGTGGGGACAGAGCCCGTTCCTTTTTTGGCGCTCAAGGGCGGCCGTTGAGCCCTCACTCGAGGACCGGCCTTCGCTCCCTCGAGGCTTAGAGGTGGGGACAGAGCCTGTTCCTTTTTTGGCGCTCAAGGGCGGCCGTTGAGCCCTCACTCGAGGACCGGCCTTCGCTCCCTCAAGGCTTTGAGGTGGGGACAGAACCCGTGGCGCTCAAGGGCGGCCGTTGAGCCCTCACTCGAGGACCGGCCTTCGCTCCCTCGAGGCTTTGAGGTGGGGACAGAGCCCGTTTTACCTTTCGTAGGAAACTCCGTTAGCGAGCAACGGTTCTCTTTTCTTATCGTTGGACGCGCCTTTTGAGGAGAAGGGCTTCAGCGGTGCGATCGTGGCGGGCCTGAGCAACGGCTCTCTGTCAGAGGTGTGATGCGTGTGTCCGGTCGAGGATCGAGGGGGGAACGGTCAGGTAAACGCATTAATTGCGGGGAGTTACCTTTTTCCTGCCGCCGGACTCCGCCCGTTGCTCTTCCTGAGTATAAAAACGGAGGGGGGCAAGTGTTCACTCCCACCTTTGCCATCCTTTCGAACTCCTGCTATCCTGCGCGCGTGAGGGTAAAAACTTAGAGCGAGAAGTCACGATTGGGAACCTTCCTGGTCGTCCGTCCGCTGATGAGATTCGTGCTGTTGTTGCCACCACCGCGCCCACCGAGCAGATCTGTGCTGCCGCTGCCGCCATGGCCCCCGTCCTCCAGCCCGCCGAGCCCTGGCGCCCGTCGACCGTGACGCGGCAAAGGCTGATCGAGCTGGTGAGGGAAGGACTTCTCCGCCCCATCACCGATCCGAATCGGCCGGAGTGGATTGCGCCGCCCAGGGACCACCAAGAGCCAAATCCGCCGGAGGGCTACGTGGTGAGCTTCCTCAAGTATCATCGGCATGGGTTTGGTGTGCCCCCGAGCGAGTTCATGCGGGGGTTGATGAACTTCTACGGCGTCGAGCTCCACCATTTCTCCCCCAACGCCATCTCCAACGCCGCCATCTTCGCGGTCGTCTACGAGGGCTACCTCGGGATGGCGCCACATTGGGAGATATGGCTCCACCTTTACAAGGGGGAGTGGTTCGCCTCCCCGGTGGTGCAATGAGTAAGGCGAATCATCAGAGCGGGGTGCCTCAACTTCCCGTTGAAGACCGGAAGGTCAGAGGAGCCACGCGAGTACATCCCCACCGGGTTGACGTCCAACCACTCCCGGTGGGACGAGCAGTGGTTGTACCTTCACAACGACGGCGGCTACCTCCCGCCATACACCGGGCGGCTTATCGCCGAGCGTCCATACAACTGGCCGCACGGTGTCACGGGAGATCTTCAGCGTCGACTTCATCCCCTCATCGTCGTGATGAGGACCCTTCGAGAGGCGGGCCTGACGGTGGGTGTGGTGGTCTCGGCCTTCCACAGTCGATGGGTGCTCCCTCTAATGGAGTGCCCATTGCGGTTGGATGAGATGCTCCCCTCGGCGGCGCCCGAGGTTCTCAAGAGGTGCCGGATGTCCGGCGAGAGGCCGTCCGCTGCGAAAGTCATCGCGCGGGTAAAGGGGATGGTGGCTGGCTCATTTAGGGTGGAAGACGTCAACCGCCTCCCCATGCGGCTGGAGGAGGGTTGCCTCGACCTGGTGAGTGCCTCGACCCGTGCCTTTCGTGTTTTCCCCTCCCTTTTTCTTGTCCCTGTGACTAAAAGTCTTTGTGTAGGAGAGAATCGACTACCGGAGATCGAGGCCCCCGCTGAGGGAGGACGCTCCCGATCATCAGGTAAAACGCTTCACCGCCCAGCAAGAGAAGTGGAGTAAGGAAGAGGAGGAGATGAAGAAAGCCAAGAAGCTCCGGGAGCGCGAAAGACTTGCGAAGCCTCGCGCTGAGCAGAGGCGCGACGGGCTCCTGGAGGTGGAGTCTCCCTTGTCCGAGGGAGATGAAGATGTTGATGATGACAGTGATGATGTCAAGGGGGTGGAGGGGCGCCTCGACCGCATCTTGTCGGGTTCCTCCCATGCTGACCGCCCCTTCGTGCAGGAGGAGGTGGCGGAGCAGCGCGCCCCCCAGCCGGTGGCGTCGGCCTCGGAGCGCCGGCGTGGAAAAAGGGGGCCGAGGCCTCGACTCGAGGAGGTTCACCCCCCTCACGTCGTACTCGAGGCGGGACCCCACCCACTTCGATCTAGGAAACCCGGTCCCGGTCGTCGGCGCAGGCGGAGTAGAGCCGTGCCCAGGAGGCCCCGTCGAAGCAGGGAGGCGCGGCGACCCCACCGACGGCCCCGAGCAGCTTCAGCCCCGGGAAGAGCTCGGCTTTGGGAGGGGTCTCGAAATCTGCTGGCGGTTCAAGGGGGACCCGAAAGGCCTCTATCCCCTTCGGGTAGGTGTCGTTGGTTCGTTTTCTTTTCATTGCGTCTTCCTTGCGCAATTTAATAAACTTTTTGCCGTTCTGCTTTCCATCTAGGCCCAAGCGCCAGATCGAGGAGGCGTCTCTCGCACTGGCTAAGCAGCTCAAGATGGATGCAGCCGCAAAGATGGAGGCCCTGGTCATAGGTGCGACGTCGAGGCCCTTGGCTCCATGGGAAGCCAAGTGGTTATCCTCAGCCCTCGGTGCTCTGGCGCGCGGTAGGCTGACGGGTTCCACTCTTGCTGTAGGGTCGAGCGTCTCGGGGTCCGCGGCAGGAGGCGACTCCGAGCCGGGGAGGATGCATGAGGGAGGGAGCACCTCCTTGACATCGTCGCCTGCGGCCCTCGAGCTCGGCCTGGCACCAGGGGGCGGTGCCCCGACGTCGGGAGCTTCCGTTCCTGGCGGGCCGGAGGCTTCGATCCCCGCACCCAAGGCGGGAGCCCCCGAGGGCCATGAGCCAGGAGAGGAGGTAGTCATCGTGGACCTCGAGGGTGAGGAGACCACGGCCCTTCCCCCCTCGACAGGAGAGCGGAGGCCCTGGCCGGCGAGGCTACGCGAGCTCGAGGCCCGGAGGGAGCAGGAGCAGGGGGCCCTGCAAGAAGCAGAGCTGCCACGGCCGCAGCAGGAGGGGGAGAAGGAGCCGTCGGAGCGGCGGGAGGAGGAGGAAACTGGGGGCCAGCCCCAGCATCAGCAGGCGCAGCAGACGCCGCCGAGGGACACGGCGCCGTTGGACCCGCCGGCGCAGCAACCGCCCGAGACGTCAGAGGCGGAGGCGACTTCCGGACTGCCCAAGCAATGGGTGTCTGTGATTACCCTAGATGAGCTGTTGGCCGAAGGAGAAACGGCGTCGAAGGCGTCGATGGTCCCGTGGCTGCCGGGGGCACAACCAGAGGAGGCCTCGGTACCGAACCCGGCGGAAGACGCGTCGATGGTGGTCCTGTCGGCGCCATAAGTCGTGGTGTTGGGGGAAGCGGCGGCCTCGACACCTCTGCTGCCTTCAAAGGCGCCGGAAGCAGCATCGGGTCAGCCGCCGCAACCATCGACGGAGCAGCCGAAGGAGACGGCGGCTTCTGGCGTGCTGAGGTGGTTGATGTCCGACCCGGGCTGAGGGATGCCCACGCCGCGTCGGAGTTCCGCACCACGGCGGAGTTGGCCATGAGTTACTGCATCTCGCGTGATGTGGTGGACGAGATCGAGTCCTTGGCGCGAGCCAAGGTCAAGACGGTCCTTTCGCATTGGGGCAAGGAGCGCATCGTACTCCGGGAACTCGGCGACTCCAGTGCTCCGGGGATCGAGATGAACGACCCGGCGGAGGTCAAGTGCTGGGAGGAGGCCGAGCGGTCCCGGGCGTGGCTGTGGCACTTGCTGAAGCTGGGCGTCGAGCTCGCCGAAGGCCTCGACCAGAACCTCGCGGTGAGTCGCTGTGTAGGCCATATGCAGTTTTTTAAGTTCTTTCATATGAAAGGCCTCAGCCCTCGACTTCTTGTCCCCAGGAGGCGCGTCGGCGTTCCTACTCCAAGTTGTACTTCCTCCATGAAATGCACAATAGTCAGGAGGAAGTGCTTCGCCAACTCGAAGCCGGCCGCTCTGCACAGGGCAGGGTGGCCGAGATCGAGGAGGAGCTGAAGCGGGCCAGGGAGGAGGCCGCCAAAGCCAAAGAGGAGGCTACCCGGGCGAAGGAGGACTCCGAGGCCGCTCGAGGGGAAGCCGCCCACCTCAAGGAGGAGCTCAAGCGTGCCAGGGAGGAGGCTGACGCGGCCAAGGCTGAAGCGGGGAGGGCCAAAGGCGAGAGCATCCGAGCCCAGGAGCGCGTTGAGCTACTCGTGGGGGAGGCTCAAAGCTCCGTGGAGCGCATCCGCTCGCTCGAGGCCAGCTTCACTGAAGTCTCCACGGCGCGCAACACCCTCTCCGCCTTGGCCCAGGAGGAGAAGAACCGGGCCGCTAGCCTGAAAACTCAGCTCGGGGCGATGAAGGCTACCCTCCAAGAGAAGGAGCAGGCCATCATCCTGGCTGGTGGTGCCCTCGAGACCCTCCACTGCAAGAAAATGGAGGTGACCCGGGCCTTCAAGGAGGCCCAGCGGGAGCGGGACGAGGCTCGGGGGGAGCGCGACGCCGTGCTGGGGGATCGCAACGCCCTCGAGACTCGCTGTGCTGGTGAGTTCCTTAAAGAGCTTTTGATCATTTTTCTTCCCGTATGGTTTTGTCTGATTCTTGCTTTGTGTTTTAGGCCTCGAATCCGAGCTGCTTGCTACCCAAACCACCGCCAAGGCGCTGCAGGAGAGCCTCATGGTGGAGGGGGCACTTCTCGGCCGGCTCCGGGTTGCCCTCGATGGGCTCTGCGCCTCCTGGGAGGTCAGGCCTATCAAGGGTACTGAAGAAGACATCCCGGGTGCCGGGCTCGTCGATTGGATCTACTACCTCGACGCCACCCTTCGCGATCACGTGCGGGAGGCGCTTCATACCGGCGTGAAGCGGGCGCTAGCAGTGGTCTCCTCCGGCTTCGACTTTGACATGAACGTGGTGGCCCAAGGCTTTGTTCCCGATATCTCGAAGACCGACGCGGAGAATGAGGAGCAATGCCAAGGGCTCATTCATGACGCCGAGAGGCCGAGGGGAGCGCTGGCGAAGCTGTTTGAGGACGAAGTCCTCCCCCCTACGGTTGAAGGGTACCTCGTCGAGGAGGGCGGCGACGGAGCGGGCCTGTAGGGCAAGGCTGGGCGAAGGTGCCCATGTAATGAATTAGTTTTTTGTAACTTATATTCAATGTGGCTTCGAAAGCCCTTTTTGAACATTAATGCGTCTATCGTAATGCGATTTGTCGTTTTACTTTCGAGCCTTTTCTGCTTTCTTTTCACCTAGACTTTGCTTTTTTGACTAAGTTTTCGACGCATGCTCGTATCCCTCGAGGGGGGAGCGAGTGGAGGTACCGTAGCCCGGAGGCGTAGGAGAGCTCCCGGCTCGACAGCCCTCGACCCTCTACGAAGTTCGAGGCATTTTCTACTTAGTCACGAAGCGTATCGAGGCATGAGAAAGAAGAAGTGCTTGAGTTCTGATCGCCTGACTCTTGCTTTTCGACTGAGCGTTCGACGCAAGCTCGTATCCCTCGAGGGGGGAGCAAGTGGAGGTACCGTAGCCCGAAGGCGTAGGAGAGCTTCGGCTCGACAGCCCTCGACCCCTAGGGAGTTCAAGGCATTTTTCAACTTAGTTGGGAAGCAAAAGGGAGGCGTGCGAAAAAAAAGTCGTTCGTATTTTTAGGAACTTAGGGGGTCCCCCCCGTTAGCCCCTGAGGGAGGCTTGACTCTGGCGAGACAGGGTCGAGGCTACCTCTTGCATGTACAATAACAAGTTTGAACTTATAATCGAAAGTACTCCTTATATTTGTCATGCGGAAATGTACAAAACATGCGAGAATGTACAAGGGCACTGGTGCCCTAAGGGTAGAAACGACGTAGCTGTTCGATGTTCCATGTGTTGGTGAGGATTTTGCCTTTGTCGTTAGCGAGCTTGTACGTATCGGGCTTTAGCACCTCAGCTACGGTGTATGGGCCTTCCCATGGCGGGGTCAGCTTGTGACATCCCTTGTTGCTCTGTCGTTGACGTAGGACGAGGTCTCCAACCTGGAAGTCTCTCGGGCGCACGTGCTTGTCGTGGTAGCATCGAAGTTTTTGCTGATACCTCACGGAGTGAATTAGCACCGTGTCTCGAGCCTCCTCGAGCTGGTCGACAGCGTTTGCAAGGGCTTCTTCGTTGCTTTGCTCGTTGTACGCCTTTAGTCAAGGGGATCCATACTCGAGGTCAGTGGGGAGGACGGCCTTGGACCCATAGACCAAGAAGAATGGGGTGAATCCCGTGGCTCGACTAGGTGTTGTCCTTAAGCTCCATAGGACCGACGGTAGCTCCGCGGCCCATTTTTTTCCGTGCTTGCTGAGGCGGTTGAGGATCCTTGGCTTGAGGCCCTGCAAAATTATGCCATTAGCGCGCTCGACCTGGCCGTTAGTTCGAGGATGTGCAACCGCGGACCAATTCACACGGATGTGATGGCGATCGCAAAAGTCCAAGAACTTCTTGCCAGTGAACTGTGTGCCATTGTCAGTGACGATGACGTTCGGGACCCCGAAGCGATGGATGATGTCGGTGAAGAACTCAACTGCCCATTCGGAGCGGATGTTGCTGATGGGCCAGGCCTCGATCCACTTGGTAAACTTGTAGATGGCAATGAGCAGGTGCGTGTACCCTTTGGTTGTCCTCTTGAGAGGCCCCACAAGATCGAGCCCCCAGACCGCGAACGGCCAGGTGATGGGGATCATTTGTAGGGCGTGAGCTGGGAGGTGCGTCTGCTTGGCGTAAAATTGACACCCTTTGCACGAACGGACAATGTTTGTGGCGTCAAAAACGGCGGTCGACCAGTAGAAACCCTGTCGAAAGGCATTGCCTACGAGGGTCCTTGGTGCTGCGTGATGGCCGCAGGCTCCCCAGTGTATGTCCTGGAGGAGCCTCCTGCCTTCCTCGATGGTAATGTAGCGCTGAAGAACGCCTGAGGGGCTTCGCCTGTAGAGTTCCTTGCCGTCACCGTAGATGATGTAGGACTTGGCCCGTCGCGCGATCCGTCGAGCTTCGGTCCGGTCCTCCGGAAGCTCTCCCCGAATGAGGTAGTCAAGTAAAGGGGCTCGCCAATCCGGTGGCGGGTTTGACGGAGGAGGGGTCTCCTGGATCTCCATAACCTGGGCCCCGGTCGAGGTCGTGGGGTGGAGCTTCGAGGGCGTAGTGCAAGCCCCCGAGCCCAAATTGACGGAGGTCTCGAAGAGGTCCCTCGAGAACATGTCCGGAGGGACTGTACCTCGAGTCGATGCAATTTTTGCGAGCTCATCCGTGGCTTCGTTGTATCGTCGAGCGACATGACTAAGCTCGAGGCCGTGGAACTTGTCTTTCAACTTGCGCACTTCGTTGCAGTATGCTTTCATCTTGGCGTCGTGGCAGCTCGAGGCCTTCATCACTTGGTCGATGATTAGCTACGAGTCGCCTCGAACGTCAAGGTGTCGGACCCCGAGTTCAAGGGCGATTCGTAATCCAGCGACAAGTGCTTCGTACTCCGTGACGTTGTTAGAAGCGGCAAAGTGGATGCGAATGACGTAGCGCATGTGGACTCTAAGGGGTGAAATGAAGAGCAAGCCCGCGCCTGCTCCTGTCTTCATGAGCGACCCGTCGAAGTACATTGTCCACAGCTCGGGCTTGGATTTGAACAGGCGGCAATTGAGTGTCGATCCACTCGGTGACGAAATCCGCCAGCACTTGAGACTTGATGGCCTTTCATGGTGCATAGGTGATGGTCTCGCCCATGAGCTCGACCGACCACTTAGCAATCCTTCCAGCGGCCTCCCGGTTATGGATGATCTCCCCGAAGGGGAACGAAGATACCACAGTAACTGGGTGGCTGAGGAAGTAGTGCTGGAGCTTGCGACGCATAAGGACGATGGCGTAGAGCAGCTTCTGCACCTATGGGTAGCGGATTTTCGTTTCCGAAAGCACTTCGCTGACGAAGTTAACCGGCCGTTGGACTGGCAAAGTGCGCCCTTCCTCTTGCCTCTCCACCACTATGGCCGCGCTGACCACCTGAGTGGTTGCGGCGACATAGAGGAGGAGGGGCTCGGGTGGTTCAGTCGACGTCGCCGGTCGAGGTGGGACGAGAATCGGAGTGGATGTCAGCTTGGCTTTGAGTTTGTCGAGGGCCTCCTCGGCCTCCGCGGTCCATGTGAATCGCTCAGATTTTTTCAAGAGGCGGTACAGAGGCATGGCCTTCTCCCCTAAGCGTGAGATAAAGCGGCTGAGGGCCGCGAGGCAGCCCGTGACCCTCTGTACGCCCTTGAGATCTCGAATCGGCCCCATTCGCGTGATGGCCGCCACCTTCTCGGGGTTGGCCTCAATCCCGCGCTGGGAGACGATGTACCCGAGGAGCATGCCCCGAGGCACTCCGAAGACACATTTCTCGGGGTTGAGTCTTATGTTTATAGCTCAAAGGCACCCGAACGCGATTTTGAGGTCTCGGATGAGGTTGTCCGCTCTTTTGGACTTGACCATGATGTCATCGACGTAGGCCTCGACTGTGTCGCCTATGTGTTTGCCGAAGACGTGTAGCATGCACCGCTGATACGTTGCCCCGGCGTTTCGAAGGCCGAAGGGCATGGTGATGTAGCAGTACATGCCAAAAGGTGTGATGAAGGAAGTCGCGAGATGGTCGGACTCTTTCATCTTGATTTGGTGGTAGCCAGAATAAGCATCGAGGAATGAGAGGGTTTCACATCCCGCGGTAGAGTCAACAATTTGATCAATGCGTGGTAAAGGAAACGGAACTTTGGGACATGCTTTGTTTAAACTTGTATAGTCAATACACATCCGCATCTTTCCACTCTTTTCTTAACTAACACGGGATTAGCTAACCATTTGGGGTGATGGACCTCCTTGATGAATCCAGCCGCCAAAAGCTTATGTACCTCCTCGCCGATGATCCTGCGCTTCTCCTCGTTGAAGCGGCACAGGCGTTGTTTCACCGGTCTGGACCCGGCCCGGATTTCCAAGGCGTGCTCGGCGACTTCCCTCGGTATGCCCGGCATATCCGAAGGGCTCCACGCAAACATATCGGTGTTCGCGCGGAGAAAGTTGATGAGCACGGCTTCCTATTTGTCCTCGAGGTCGGCGCTAATTGTTAGCACCTTCTCGCAGGGGCAGCTCGGGTCAAGGGGGACTTTCTTGGTGTCTTGTGCTGGCTTGAAGTTGCCGGCATGTCGCTTAAGATCTGGCACCTCGTCGGCGAGGTGCTCGAGGGTCGCGGCTATCATGGCATTTTGCTCGACGGCCTCTCCATACTCGACGCATTCGACATCGCAGTCGTATGCGTGCTCGTAGGAGGAGGCGACAGTGATGACGCCTTTGGGTCCTGGCATCTTGAGCTTGAGGTAGGTGTAGTTCAGGATCGCCATGAACTACGCGTAGCCCGGTCGGCCGATGATGGCGTGATACGTTTCGTGAAACCCGACCACCTCGAAGGTGAGGGTCTCTTTCCTGAAGTTGGCAGGGGTGCCAAAACAGACAGGAAGGTCGATACGGCCGACGGGGAAAGCCTTCTTCCCTGGCACGACGCCATGGAACCCCCTGGCGCTGGGTCAGAGTTGGCACCTCCTGACTCCCAGGAGGTCGAGGGTCTCGAGGTAGATGACGTTCAGGTTGCTGCCACCGTCCATGAGGACCTTTGAGAGGTGGGTGCTGATGATGACTGGGTCGACGACGAGCGGATAGGCCCCGGGGTTGGGGACTCGATCCGGATGGTCATCGCGGTCGAACGTGATGGGCGCGTCAGACCAGTTGAGTTAGTGAGGCATCGTGACACGGACGGAGAAGACCTCTTGACGCTCCCGCTTGTGCTGCCGGGGCGTGAGCTGGGTCGAGGGGCCCCCGTAGATCATATAGCAGTCATAGACTTCAGGGAATTTTCTGTCTTCCCTGTTGTCTCCCTTACCGCCGCCTTGGTCTTTTTTGTCATCACCTTTCTTCACGCCCACTTGCTTGAAGTGCCTTCGAAGCATGCGGCAGTCCTTAAGCTTGTGCCTTGCCCCGTCCTTGTGATAAGGACAGGGCTCCTCGAGCATTTTGTCGAAGATGGCGCCCTCGGGGGGACCTCGAGGTCTTTTGCGTTCGGTTGCTGCGACGAGATCATCTTCTGCAGCCTCACGCTTGCCTTGCTGATGTTTCTTCTTCTTGTTATTTCTCTTCGGCCCTTTGCTTGAGCCTCCGGCATTGTCGGCTACCGGCGTTTTTCCCTTGTCTTTCCCGTCGCTGAAGAAGGCACCGACGGCCTCTTCGCCAGCCGCGTAGTTGGCGACCACATCCATGAGCTCGTCGATGGTGTCGGGGCGGTTACGCCCTAACTCGCGAACTAGGTCCTTGCAGGTTGTACCCGCAACAAACGCTAGAACGACGTTGAGATCGGAGATGTGGGGTAGTTCGGTGTGGAGCTTGGAGAATTGTCGAGCAAAGTCGCGGAGAGACTCCCCTGGTTTCTGCTTGCAGTTGCGCAGTTCCCAGGAATTCCCGAGACGTACATAGGTACCTTTGAAGTTCCCCTCGAAGATCCGGACAAGGTCGATCCAGCCGCGAATCTGGTCAGGGGGAAGCTCCTTGAGCCACCTACGCGTGGTGTCGGACAGGAACAGGGGAAGGTGACGTATGATGGTGTGATCGTCACGCGCCCCGCCCGCCTGACAAGCCAACCGAAAGTCGGCTAGCCAGAGCTCGGGATTGGTTTCACCGTTGTATTTGACGATACTCGTGGGGGTCAAAACTTGTCGGGCAGCTGGGCGCAGCGGATCTTCCTGCTGAAGACTCGGGGACCCGGTGGCTCCGGGGCCTGTTGGTCTTCGTCGCTGTCGTAACGCCCTCCACGATGGGCGCTGTACCCTCGATCCTCGGTATCCCTGTGCTTGCGTCTGTGGTTCTCGACAATGTCGAGGCACGCGTCGCGGGGAGCGCGGTCATCGTTGATACATTCTCGGGCCGGCTTCTTCTTCTGTCGGGGGGTCACCCCCTGATCGACCGAGCCTTCCCTTTCGGGCCGGGAGGGCTCGACCTAAGGTTCGAAGGCAGCCCCTCGATGCCTCGAGGCTGAGCTCTTGGCTTGCTAGACAGCAGCAACTTGGAGGAGATCCTCGACCTCATGTTGTATCTGCCGAGCTTGTGAGTTGGATGGCGCGGGCATATTGCGAAGGAGCATAGCCGCCGCAACAATGTTCTGGCTTGCTCGGGGATAGCGGTTGGCGGGTCGCTCGGGTGCTCCTGCCTCGATGATCTGCCGGTTGACTTCTCGGGCCCTGGCTCAGGCTCTACCGCCGAGCGGTCGCCGCTCTTGCTCGAGGGTCAGCTCGAGTAGGCGCAAGCGTTCCTGCTCATCGGCGAGCTTTGCCTGCAACTCCCGAATCTGTGCCAGCTGTGCGTCCTGCTCGCCAGGACGGGGGCACGCTTCTCAGGGTGCATCTGGTTGTTGGTCCTCTGCTCTGGGGGGAGCGTCTCTCGCCACAGCGGTAGCTGTCGTGTCCACTGGATCGACGGTGTCCTGATTGGAGTCGACATCACCATCGATGTGGAGGCACTCGCGGGTAGGATCCCAATGATCAGAGTCAGAGTCAGGGTCGCCGCAGTAGAAGACGGGGAATTGCCCCCGCGCCTCCTCCTGCAGCTGCTGTCGGAGTGTGCCGACGGTGTACCTCCGGGGGCCGGGCGCTCTTACAAAGGCCAAACCCTCGGAGGCCGGTGTGACAGTCTCCACGTCCGTCATTGCTCGGAGAAGGGTACTTGAGCGGTCCTCCAACGTGCTCATGCTGGAGTGGGTCGCTGTCAAGATCGTCGTTGTGGGATTGTTGAAGTCGAACGAAGGCCGCCGATGGCGCTCGAACAGCTCGTGCGGGAGCGGGCTCGATCGAGCGGGGGCTTCGTTGCGCTTCCTCGACGTGCATACTGCGAAGGTGCAGTCGGGGTTGTGGTGGGGTCCTGCCGGTTTGCCCTCTACCTCTGAACTCGGGTCAGATGCTCTCTCAACAAGGGGTTTATCATCTCCGGTCAGGGGCGAGGAGAAAGCGGCGGGAACCCTCCCCGACTTAGGTTGATGGCGATGACGGTGCCGATCGTGCCTCCTTCTGGATGTGGAAGCAAGGTCATGAGACTGGTGAGCGGCCCCCCAAGAGCGTGGGGGCGTACTGTGACCTCCGTTCGGGTCACTGATTGAGAGCAGGGTCATGTCGTAGCCCTGGTCGAGGGTCATGAACTCCAGGCTCCCAAACCAGATCACCGTAGCGTGCGAAAGTGGTGAAACAAAGTCCCCCATCCAGAAAAATGGCGGGAAATCGTTAGTGACACGCAGCCCCCTACCTGGCGTACCAACTGTTGGTGTTTTGATCCTCGGGGGGTTAACACCAACGAGTAATATTCATAATTGCGTGCTCCCTTAATCCGGTGGGTGATGCAAGAAGGACACGGCGATTTATCCTGGTTCGGGCAAAGAAGGCCCTACGTCCAGGGGGGAGGATGATTCGTGTTATCTTGCACCGAAGTGCTAGTACAGGGGAAAATACAAGCAGGTGTGAGGAGCGCGTGGTGGAGCTTGGGCGTTCGGACGCCTAGTTCTCAACCTTACGCTGTCTCATGGCATCGTTCTATGATCTAAAGACTTAGCGTTTCTATCTCTCTCTCCTCCTTTTTGTAGGTCCTGGCGCCTCCTTTTATAGATGAAGGAGGGGCACAGGGGTACATGTATTTCGAGTCCGCATAGCTAATGATGTACAACGTTGAGGCCGATCACGTCGGTGCCGCTGTAGTGATGTACGTCAGTATGGGAGGCCCTGCAGCCGTCGCGTCGGGAGTTGTTGAACTTTCGCTCGAGGGTTCGTTTGATGAAGTTGAGGGGCGACGGTTGAGGGTCTTGGCTGGAGTCGAGGGGGTCGTGCCGAGGAGGTCGAGCCTCGCCGGATAAGGCCGAATCCCAGAAAATGCGAGAAACGCGTTGGTTTATACGTCTCGAGGTGGTGCTGAACGGGGCACAGTGGTCGGCATGGTGCAACAGCGAAGTACGATCCGCAGGATTTTGGGGCATGGGCGGTAAAAGCCAGATTTGACAGCCATGCCTCCAACTGTTACCGTAACTGTGGCCATGCGGTTAGGCGGGGGTAGGTAGATCGCATTGAATGCGCCCGGATTCGTACGAGAGAGTTGGTAAACCGAGAGGTGTACTCACCTCGAGGGCCGCCTATTTGCCCGAACGAAGTTTCGTCTTCGAGGGCAGGCTCGTTCGGCGGGCGAAGTTCCATCCTCAAGGGGTCGCCCGAATCATACCCTCGAGTGTACAGTCCCGGTCCATTCGGTAGCCCCTCGAGCAGGCTTTGGCTTTGGGTCATCGTTGTCTGTTCGTGGGTCAGTCCGATACGTCTCAGCCTGCGGGCCTTCGTACGTTAGCGCGGGATGTCACTGGAGGGTTTGCGTTGCTGATTTTGCGGGGTTTAGTTCGGTAAACTAGGGGTTTGGGGTACCCATTTCTCGGGTATCGACACCGCGCGGACTCCGTCGTGAGTTGAGGTTGCCGCCGACGCTGCGGGAGTGAATTGGGTGACCCTATTTGGCCTTGGATTTGGGACGCCGTGAGGTTGCAGTCGAGCGCCATCGCCGTCGAGCCGCTGTCCGCCGTGGAGCACGTCACCGTGAGCCAAGCTACCGCCTTGAAGACCACCTCCATGTTCGCCATGACTTCCTGAAGCCGATGGGCAAGATGATGACGCTGGAGGACTACCGGAGCACCGGAATTTGGAGAAGCACCGCCGCCGGCGAGCCCTGCCATCGGGCTGGAGAGATAGAGGAAGGGGATGGACTCGGCACAAGGATGGTGGACGTGGTCTACGTGGACCGGAGTCGCTGCACGTGGGGCCAGATGGAGTTGGTGCACTATGGATCGGTCAATGGACTGCATGGACCAGAGGACGATGCCGTGGACCCCAAGAGAGCCGGTGCACCGTGGACTGAGAGCCGTGAACTGAGTCAATTTGAATCAGAGCAGTGACGTGGTAGCACCAGAGCGTGCCACGTGGCGGGCCCGGCCTGGCCCAGATCCGACCCATTAACGGCCCATTAACGGCCCGTTAACGGCCCAATGGGGCCCACCTGTCAGTTGACCATTGACCGTTGACTCCTAGTCAATGCTGACATCATCCGCCACGTCAGCTGTTGTGTTGTCTCTGTTGGACCCGCATGCAACACGTGGACGAATCACAGGCTGCCACGTGTCAGCACTAGATAAATCCAGTCCTTTTCTTTTTCAGAAAATGGTTAAATATTTAAAAAATCATAACTAATTCATACGAGCTTTGAAAATTATGACGCACATATCTAAATTTTCTATAAATCGAGCTCTACCTATTTTTACTATGTTTGAGTGCATTTGGATCTTCTATTTGGCATTCGTTCTTTGTGCTGATCTATAGGGGTCATTCCCGCGACCATAAATTCTCGGTTATAGGCTCGAGCGAGGACTAAGTCTGACGACAGTGACTACCAGGAGAAGTCCGACAAACGTCAGAGAAGGTGCCACATCTCACCCAACCTCGTAGATCCCATTACGCATGGCAAATGTAGTATGGCTAATGCTTTAATTCCTGTTGCTATAATGATTCGCCTGTGCTAGGAATGCATGGTAGATTACTACTTGATGAGCCCTACCTTGTTGTAACCTATCACCTGCTTACCCGCTGTTATGTTAGCCACTCGCTTATCTGCTATATTTATACATATATATACTTCACTCACTTACCTTTTGATGCGACGTGATGAACACTGAGAAGGCCTGGAGGGTACCAGGCTGGAGGGGTGTGTGTGACGATGGGTCAGATGAGCTTGTGAGCTGATGATGCTATATCTAGGTTTGGGGTGGAGCTTACGGCAGAGAGTAGGGTGAGGGTTGAGTCGGTCGAGCCGGGATCTACGACAAGCTTATGGAGCGAGTCTTGCCGGGGAATGGATCTGGACATTCCCATGAGTAACAGTCTGTGGCGGACTAACTCAGATGTGTTGGAGAGTCCTAGGTGGAAGCCTCTGAGGGGTGGAAGCTAGGAGAAGTGTGCCATGGTAGCACGTTAAATAGGAACCCTGATGAAGATATCCCAGCTTGATCACACTTAGGAACTGCTGCGCTGGTATCCGGACCTTAGGAATCTCTTGCTTTTCGCTCGCTTCCCATGGGGGGGAGACGGCCGAACCACTGGATAGATCGATGCCACTACTGCTAGGCGAGTAGTGATAGGAAGGTATATGCATAGGATGGAGCTAACACCCTACCGAGATGATCATGGCACCCTTTTTGGGAGCAGATACGTGGCATGGAATCCTCTACGGGAGCGGATACATGCTCTCTTCATAGTTTCAGCGATCCAGAGCTGGATGGTAGAGTGTCATCGTTCTATGGCAGTAGGCACCCGAAATCTGCCTAGGTGGTGATCAACACCGATGATGGTTATCTAGTGGATTAGTAAAACCTCTGCAGAGTGTATGGTTGATCGATCGATACATATGCCAACTTATTTGGCTATGGACCTTTCCTGTGTTTCGCATGCACCGGACTAGAGAGTGGAGTGTTCTACCTTCCCCCTGAGTGTAATTTTTGGCCGTGAGCCAGGATGAGGGCTGCGGGCTGCTGAGGCAAGCCGAGAGGGAGTTGGCTTGTCGACTTGAGTCTGAGATGGTGTTGGAGGTATGGGATGGTGCTTCAGAGATGGATGGTGATGGATGATGTGGGATTGGGAATGTGTATAAAACCTAAATACTATATTATTTATATACTTGATTACTTACTTAGGAAAACCCCTATCCTTTAAAGGTTCCTTCTTAATATATCCATGATTTGCATCCAATTACCACAAAGCAATGCATAGGGTGGGAGTGGCCAGTACAAATCGTACTGAAAATTTGGTTTCAGGTACAAGGAGTGAGTACTCGTCTGGGGAGTACAGTGATTGAGGGTTTCGTGTCTATGCTCAAGTTGGATCGAAGATGATAGCTTCTGCATCTCAAGCTTTTATTGTTATGTTGCATGAACTCTAATTTCACCAGGGGTGATGTAATAAGTTATTATAAATCTCTCTATTGCACTCTTTTGTTTAATGTATGGATTATGGTATTCAACTGTTATCGGGTAATGTGATTTAAATGGTCATATTACACTCTAACTCTATGGATTTCCCTTCACAGAAATTGAGGTCATTTCAGTTGGTATCAGGAGCCATACTTGACCCTAGGACGAAACCCTAGAAATGGATGTTAGTACAGGACAAACTTTTGGTTATATACCGACCCTGCATTTCTTCTTATGCAAGGCTTCTCTATTACTGCTGACTTGCTAATCTCTTTCCCTTTAAAACATGCAGATGGCAAGCTTTGGACCCCCGCTTGGACCGTTGAGCAGCATGCCCAAGGCTGAGTTCACCTAGAAGGGACAGGAGTTTCCAGGCTTCCCGTACACCCTATGTTGTGTTCTGGGAGTGCTCAGAGTGCCTGTTGAGGAGATCAAGTACACCTGCACTGGAGCAGCTGACCTAGAAGGAGGAATCAAGGGCTACGTGGTCACTCACTTGGACATCCCTGCAAGTCAGACTCTGCCTTCAGTACTACCTCTCCTAGAGATGACAGTCGATGATTCAATCAAGGAAGGAATCCAGTCTGTAACACAAAGTTTTGCCTTCTTCCTCAGGCCCTGAACTCTCTCCTCACACTAGAGTAGCAGGACGACCAGGTCAGGCCAGTCATCCTAGCTCAGACAAGCCTCTACAACCGCGCCTTCACTGCTCACCTCTTCAAAGATGGGAGGATGGCAAGAGCAACTTCACCGTACAGTGTGAAAAGACAATGCTCGTCAAAGCCTTGAAGAAAGCAGAGACAAAAGCATAGTGCAACCAAGGCCATCTGATTGCCCTGATGATTCAGAATGAGATCTTGGTGGACATGTACAAGAGGCTCAAGATAGCTTGGAAGAATGCCGACGAGAGACACTGCTAGGAGTACACTGAGTTGAGGACCGACTTCCTTTGTCGTCCAGACTCAAGGACCCCTTCAAGGAAACTTTCCAGATTGGTCAGACTCTCTTAAGGCACGACCACTATCCAGCCCCCACCAACTTGCTGCTTACCAAGGAGTTCGAAGAAGCCTAGGCTTACGTGAAGCGCCTTCACAAGTCACAAGAGGAGCTGATGGTTCTTGGCAGCTGTTTCCACCCAGTAGTGTACAACACGCTGATGTACGAGTCAGAGTAGAGTGGACCCTGCGTGGCCACGTCGTGAGTTAGAGTTAAGCTAGTTGTTATCCATGAGTTATGATGTAACACCCCTGATGTACCCTCCATGAGTTACCTTCTCATAGTGTGAGTCTCGCACGTCATTTAGCGTAGCTGCTAGAGATGATGCCATGTAATGCAAACCATGTGAGAATGTTCGATCTTATCGCATTTTATGGCTCTTATTGCTTCTTTGATGAGTGTTGGATAGATTAAATGTTTTTCCTTAAATCATTGAAATTATTTAATTATATTGAATCAGTAAAGTACTAAACCATTGTCGACCCATGTCACAGATGTCTGCACGTCGCTCCGCACGTCTGGGCAACCGTCCGCCTCCACCCGAGCCGGAACTTGGGCGTGGAAGGCGCCATGGACGCAGAGGTGGTCACGTTCCACCCATTGACCTCAACCAGGGTGGGAACAATTATGAGCGGACCCTGCCAGCTGGAGGTGCCGCTGGAGGAGGTGAGGCCAATGGCAATGTGCCTCCACCTCAGTCGAACCCTCTGCCGTAGCCGATCCCGCCACCACCACCGCCACTGAACATGGCGAAAGTGATGGCGCAACAGACACAGCTGCTTGCCGCATTGGTGGATGGGGCCAACCACCGCTATGGAGGCAACCCGAATGATTTCCAGAGGAAACTCGAGGGTTTTCTGAAGCTCAGGCCACCCACCTTTGATGGCACCTACAAGGAACCGCTGGAAGCTGACGACTGGCTTTGTGAGATCGAGAAGAAGTTTCAGCTTACCACTTGTACCCCTGAGGAACGAGTCAGGATCACTGCTCACCATCTCACTGGAGCTGCACGCTCCTAGTGGGACAGCTACCGCCAAGCTCATAAGGACCCTGACCACATCTCCTGGGATGAGTAACACGTACCTGAGGGAGTCATGGAGCAAAAGGAGGAGGAATTCCACAACCTCACCCAGAAGCAATATGACATCTGCGAGTACACCAAGACCTTCACTAGTTTGTTGCACTATGCACCTCTGCATGTTGCGGCATCTGAGAAGGAAAAGATCACTCAGTACAGGAAGGGTCTGAACCCCAAGATCAAGGTGGCCCTGGGAGGCACCAAGAGTCACACCCTCCGTGACATGATCGATCGCGACATACAGATCGAGAAGGACTAGAAAGAGGCAGGAGAAATGTCTAGGAGGGAGAAGAAGAAGTCCGAGGGCTTCTACCGTGACCATGATCCCAAGAGGTTCCATTAGGACAGGTCGTCTAGCTGTCCTCCTTACGGCAAGGACCCTACCTATGGCTCTGGTAAGAGTGGTGGTGCTTACTCTGCTGACCACTTCCGCTCTTCCCGTGAACATCACTCCCGTGACTGTCACTCTCGTGACCACCACTCTCGTGACCGCTCTAGGAAGGATCGCTACCCCCGTGAGCACTCTTCGTAGCCATGTCACAGGTCTGACCACTCTACACCTGCTCATGCTGTGCCAAACCCTGGCAACTGGAAGGCCACTGTGCCAACCCCCGCAGGCAGTGTGCCATTCACTTGCTTTGGTTGTGGCAAACCTAGCCACAAGGTGTTTGACTGTCCTGAGAAGATGCCAGCACCTGCTACACCCAAGTCTCAGTACCATGGATCTGCAAGCCACGGTTGCCTCACGCACATGAACATTGAAGAAGCTCAACCTGCCCCAGATGTTGTGTATGGTATGTTTTTAGTTAATGGCATTAAAGCATTCGTTCTGTTTGATTCTGGAGCTACATGTTCATACATCTCATCCAAGTTTCCACGAGAGAATAAGATACCTACCACTCCACGTTTGGAGCCTATAGTCACTAGTTCTCCCCTAGGTGAGATGAGAAGCACCCATATCTGTAAGGGAGTGAAGCATTCTATCGAGGGTCTAATCTTCCGAGCTAACCTTACCCTTCTACCTTCAAATGGCTTGGATGCCATCCTAGGCATGAATTGGCTTACCAAGCACAGGGGTTTAATCTCTTGTTCACCTAGATTTGTTCAGATAACCCGCCCTTCTGGCCAAGCAGTTAGATGCGCACCTCAGAAGGATAAATCTGTATCTATGTTATGTGCCCTGAATGCACTCAAGTCTCAGGCAGAATCTTAGAAAAAGGAGAAGACTCTCATTGATATCCCCTTGTTAGAGAATACGCGAGTGTGTTTCCAGAAGAGTTGCTAGGCATGCCACCTGATCGTGATGTTGAGTTCATAATTGACCTCGTGCCGGGTACCGGTCCCATTGCTAAGCGACCGTACTGCATATCAGTTGATGAACTAGAAGATCTCAAGAAGCAGCTGAAAGAGCTTTTTGACAAGGGCTTTATTAGGCCTAGTGCCACACCCTGGGGATCACCTATTCTATTTCTGAAAAAGAAGGATGGCACGATGAGGATGTGTGTTGACTACCGCAACCTCAACGCGGTTACTATCAAGAACAAGTATCCTTTGCCAAGGATTGATGACTTGCTTGATCAGCTTCGTGGTGCTAAGTACTTCTTGAAGATTGATCTTAGATCTGGTTATCATCAAATGAAGATTCACAAGGAAGACACTCCCAGGACAGCTTTTGTCACTCGCTATGGCAGTATGAGTTCACCGTTGTATCCTTCGGTCTCACGAATGCCCCTGCCTACTTCATGAACATGATGAACAAGGTGTTTATGGATGATCTTGACCAGTTTGTGGTAGTCTTCATTGATGATATTTTGGTTTATTCATCCACTGTCGAAGAACATGAAGCACATTTGAGAGTAGTGCTTGAGAAGCTATCCCAACACCAACTCTATGCCAAGTTCAGCAATTGTGAGTTCTGGCTTGAAGAAGTTGCCTTCCTTGGTCATGTACTCTCAGCTGATGGAGTTACTATAGATCCTGCAAAGATAGAGACCGTGAAAGAATAGGAGCATCCTCGCAATGTGTCCGAGATCAGGAGTTTCTTAGGATTGGTGGGTTACTATCGCCGATTCACGAAGATAGCTCGTCCTATGACAAATGTCTTGAAGAAGACCAACAAGTTTGAATGGACACCTGAGTGTGAACAAAGCTTCTAAACTCTAAAAGAGAAGCTCACTACCACGCCTGTCCTAGCCTTACCTGATATAACTAATGACTTTGTCGTCTATTGTGATGCCTCTCGCCAAGGACTAGGTTGTGTGTTGATGCAGAATGGAAAAGTTATTGCTTATGCTTCTCGATAGCTGAAGGAGCACGAGCAATGATACCCCACTTATGATCTCGAGTTAGCAGTTGTTGTGCACGCCCTGAAGATCTAGAGGCATTATCTCATTGGCAACAAGTGTAATATATACACCGATCACAAGAGCCTGAAGTACTTCTTCACTCAGGAAGATATGAATATGAACAACGCAGATGGCTAGAGCTAATCAAGGACTATGACATGGAGATTCACTATCATCTAAGAAAAGTGAATGTAGTCGCAGATGCTCTTAGCTGCAAGACCTATTGTCATGCTCTGTTCACCTCAACCCTGCCACCTGAGTTAAGGAAAGAAATTGAAGATCTCTAGCTTGAGATAATACGCTATGGTTTGTTGCACGTACTTCGCATCGAGTATAATCTCACTGAGCAAATTCGTGAAGCTCAGAAGAGTTGCGAGGAAATGGATTACATTCGAGGGTTGATGAACCTAGGCTATAGCCCAGAATTCAGAGAAGATGAGCATGGAACCATTTGGTTCAAGGACAAAATTTGTGTACATAGTGACCCTACCTTGCATAAAGAGATCCTATCAGAAGCACATGACTCCAAGTATTGCATCCATCCTGGAGGTGCAAAAATGTATCAAGATGTGAAGAAGCACTTCTAGTGGAAAGGCATGAAGACAGACATTGCTAGACATGTGGCCAAATGTGACATCTGCAACAGAGTCAAGGCCGAGCACAGAAGACCCGCTGGATTACTCAAACCACTCAATGTTCCGAAATGGAAGTGGGAGAGCATATCCATGGACTTTATCGTGGGATTGCCTCGATCCCCACAAGGTCATGACTCCATCTGGGTAATAGTGGATCGTCTGACGAAGGTAGCACATTTTATACCAGTTAAGACTTTGATACGTGCTGAACAGTTGGCGAACTTGTACATTATGGAGATATTGAGGCTTCATAGAGCTCCTAAGAGTATTGTGTTGGATCATGGACCCCAATACATGTCCCAATTCTGGCAAGCTCTTCACAAGTCCATTGGGACTAACCTCGACTACAACACTGCTTACCACCCTCAAACAGATGGTCAGACAGAGAGATTGAATCAGATTCTTGAGGATATGCTTCGTGCCAGTGTTCTCAAATATGGAACAGATTGGGAGAAATGTTTGTCATTTGCTGAGTTCTCTTACAACAGCAGCTACCAAGCAAGTATCAAGATGTCACCCTTCCAAGCTCTTTATGGCAAACCATGCAGAACCCCGTTGATGTGGGACCACCTAGGTGAGAGGGCAGTCTTTGGCCCCGCTAAGATGAAGGAAGCCGAAGAAGGAGTTGCACAAGTTAGAGAGAATTTGAGAATCACTCAAAGCCGATAGAAGAGCTATGTTGATAAAAGCGTCGAGACCTTGAATTCAAAGTTGGGGACTTTGTCTATCTCAAAGTGCCTCCACTTCGTGGTACTGTCAGATTCCACATGAAGGGGAAACTAGCTCCAAGATATGTTGGCCCTTACCACATCCATCAGAGAGTTGGAAAGCTGGCATACAAGCTTGAACTACCCCCACAGTTGGCAGGAGTACATCCCGTATTCCATGTCTCACAGCTACGCAAGTGCTTAAGGGTACGAGGAAGAAACAGTCACTACCGATGTGCTTGATATCCAAGATACTCTAGAGTACAAAGAGTACCCCATCAAGATTTTGGGTTATGACACCAAGGAGACTCGAAGCAAGTCTATCCCTATGTGCAAGGTTCAATGGAGCAATCACACAGAACATGAAGCAACGTGGGAAGATGAGAATCAACTGCTGCTATAGTATCCTTACCTTTTTGAAGGGTATGTCACTTCTTAAATCTCGAGGTCGAGATTCAAATAAGGGGAGGACTGTAACAACCCAAAAATCCGAGCTACAATTTTTTTTTGAAAAACCTATGAGTGATGAGTGCAACATGCCATCATCTACATTAAGCATGCCATGCATGACATCCTACGCAATCATAGCATGATCTGTGTTTCACATGTTGTTTCCATATGTTGCATTAGCTATACCTTCAATGTTTCATTAGTTATCATGTCATGTTGCATTAATAAGTGATTTGGTTTTTATTTGAATTTATGTGAAGTTTAATAAAAATGGACCCACAATATTTATTTATGAAATAAATAAATATAACCTACGGGGAATATACCCAACATGGCCTATGACCTCTAAGTATGCCATGAAGTATTTTACCACATGCTATACAAGTGTATATACATATATTTGAAAAATGGAAAAGAGAAAGAAATAAGAAGATAAAAGGAAAGGTCAATCTGGCCCGATAGGCCCAGCCAGCCCAGCACCGGCCCTTCATTTCCCTCTCTCTCTTTTTCCCTTCGCGCCCGATCGGCCCAGCACCGCTGGCCCAACCGCTCGCCCGCTCTCTTCTCTCCCTCTCCCGCGCAGGCCGGCCCAGCAAGGCCGACGACCCAGCAAGGAACCACCGCGCCACGCCATCGCCACTGAGCCACTGATGGGTGGGGGCCACCTGTCATAACTTTCCACACGGTCCCCCACCGTCCACTCGCACGTGACGTCGCCGGTGTCAGGTGCTGCTCCCTGCGTCGCCCCTAAGCAATCCACCCTGGTCGCTCGATCCAGCCCTCCACCTCATCAACGCACGCGAGCACGCCACCTGGCCCGACCGGCCGACAGCAAGATGCCCACGATGCGGGCACCTCCCTCTCGCGCGTGCTCGCACATGTGCTGTCGCCGCGGTGAAGCTACGTCGTTGCAACGCTTCGGCTCACCCGGCACCAGCTAGCCCCCTCTCGCTGACCCTTGGACCCAGCCAAGCTCCCCACCGGTGACCTGGACCATTCCCTGGCCGCTTGATCAAGCCCCCCTCGCCCGATCACCATCCGCTAGCCACCTACCTCCGCGACCCCTCTATATAAGCGGTGCCCCGGTGCCCTAGGGCTTCTCAGCCGTCGCCACCACTCCGGTGGTACCCAATTTTGCCACCAACTAGTCCAATTTAGGGAAGAAGGTGAGGAAGGAGAAGAAGGGGGTGGGGAAGTGGAAGAAGAAGCTCCGCCGCCGCCGGAGAAGAAGGAGGAGCGCTGCTGCGGAGCTGCTGCCGCTGCGGAACCGTCGAGGACAAGCAACCTGTAACATCCGTGATGTTAGTACGTAATTAAAATAATAATCAAGTGCATTATCAAGCATAATAATTGAGCATCATGACATAAATGCATTCATGTTTAATATTGTCTTTTATGTGGTGCTTTGTTTTATACATAAAATGATAAGTTGATTGCTAATTCAAAAACTACTTTCAAAACCCTATTTTACCCCTCTTTCTATATTTCAGAATCTATAAGGAATGTTTAGACACTCTCAAAATATGGTTTGTAGATCTTGACAAGAGCTACAATATTGGTATTCAAAGTTTTTCAAGTTTCCAAAAATAATTTCAAATAAATTTAAAAATACAGTTTTCCAACACTTATCCCCTTTTCAATTTAAATTCATATCTCAAAAATTATTCCAATTTGGGAAAATTTTCTCTATGAAAAGTGTTTGGTTTGATAAGTTGAACATTTCATAGATTGTAATATTTCAAGTTTTATTGAAAAATCAAAATTAATTAAAAATATTTGTTTCTAGAGTTTTGTTTCCCTTTTAAATTTAAATTCAAATTTCAAAAAAAAGCAGAATTTTAAAATATTTATTAAATGAAAAGTGTAGATCTTGAAAACTTATGCAAACTTTATTTTTGGATATTTTTAGGTTCCTATATATTTTTGGGAGTAATTTTCAAAATCGTGACAGGGGCAATTCTATAATTTTCTCTAAAATCGAGTCATGGCAGAGCAGCTCGCTGTCGGCGACCTTCTCCTTGCTTCTACGCGTGTCCCTGGCTACCAGCTCTTGCTTTGACGTGGCGCGGACCTCCTTACGTATTGCCAAGCCATCCCTTGAGCCGGACTTCAAATAGGAGAGGTCGTGGTCATCTTTTCCTCTTCCCCTGCTCACCGCCATGGCCGCCGTGCCCTGCACTGCGCCTTGCCGCTGCCACTGTGCTCGCTCTGCTTCTTTTGATCACGCCATCACCTCTGCCTCACCCTTCTCTCTGCTCAGCACCTCTTAGCCGAGCCAGGAGTTGTCGACTGTGCCGTGGCCACCGTGCAGCTGCCCGCCATGGTCGCGGCTCACGTGGTCACGTCTCCACGGGCCACCTCCAGCTGAGCCGAGGGCGCCAGCGGGTGCGCACGGGCTCCAGGATGCTCCCTGGCCTCTTCCCTGACCTCCTCCACTGTTGTGGTGCGCCGCCACCGCGAGCAGCAGCCACCGCTTGCTGCTGCACACGGGCAGGCCACCACGGGCGGCCTCTCGTTGGCCTATGCCCCAAATCGGGTATGCACGTGTCCTGGGATGATTCCTTGCCACTCCTTTGCCACTGACGAGCACCACGCCACCGAAACCGTGAGCCCGACGAGCTCCTCTGTTTCCATTCGTGTGAAGGACCTCGTGCTTGAATTTGACAAAAGGCAGGGGCCTAAGTGCATAGATACAGACTCAGGTGAATAGTACCCGAGGACTTGTTTGTAACAACTTTTCTCAAATTTGGGAAATTCATATCTGGAGTTTGGTAACTCCGTTTTTGGTGCACCAAATTTTTTTGTGTTCCTTGTGATGCCTAGATTTTATTAAAAATATAAAACATGCCATGTTTTCTAGAAAAATAAATAGTTATGTTTTATGCTTTTTATTTAATGATAGAAAAGAAGGAAAATTCATATATCATGCTATATAGCTCCGTTTCACTTGAAATTTTTGTGCATCGGAGTTAGAGTCTCCAGTATACCAGTGATCTAGGTCCCAGCTGGGTATAAAAATGGATTCGAATCGCCGTTGCTTCTTAGAGAAGAAGACTCGATTGGTGTTCATCCTCGTAGTAACAACTTGAATGATGATAAGATATCAAAATGAAGTTGGTTGGTAATCTTGAGCTAGAGCAAGACAACTTTACTTTTGTTATAATCAATGTTGAGTTAAAACTTGGTTCACAAGAGCTTTTCTACAAAATTCTTTGCTTCTTGCGAGCCTTATGTGGCAGAACCTCCTAAATTATATGGCCCACATGCACCTATTATTGTCTCAAAGACCTCTAATAGCCATGCATGTGTCCCATACAACTTAGAAAGCCCTGTCGGGTGCCCTCAAAGGACCCCGATTAAACCACATTTAACAACTCATACCAAGATCAACAAAGGAGTAGCTGCAACATTACAACATTTGTTACAAAATAAATTGTAAATAAATTATCTTTTATAAACTTATCTTCAATTGCGGAAGCAGAGTAGAACTACAGAAGACAACTTAGGTAGAGCGCCTAAGTCGGGAGAGGAAAACCAGATCACGTTGAGCCCACCGACATGAACTTGATTTGAACACCAATTAGTACCTGCAACAGGGGTTCAACAAACCCTGAGTACAAAAGTACTCAACTAGACTGACCCGACGAAAAAGAGGGGCGAAGACTTAGGAAATGCAGGCTAGAGGGACCAGGTAAGGCTTGCAAGAGATAAGAATTTTTGCCGAAAAGCTTGGTAGAAAGTAAAGTTATCTTGCTCTAGATCAGGATTACCAGCCAACTCCATTTCTAAACCTTAAATATCATTCAAGTTGTTACTACGACGATGAACAACGATCGAGTCTTCTTCTCCGAGAAGCAACGGCGATTCGAATCCATTTTCATACCCAGCTGGGACCTAGATCTTGATATGCGTGAGGCTCCAACCAAAATACATACCAGACCAAAGATATACCGGGATAACAACCGCAGCCATATATCACCACATGATACACATGAGCACTTCGACAAAGTGTACCGATATACATGGGAACTTAAACCCACAGTATAACACACTATGAAATAGGTGGGGACTCTGGCCCACTATATATCACTCCATGGCATACCTGGGCTATAACCCTTAGTATGTCACTTCATGCATGTGGATTTCTAGTTTCTCGATATCACCAGTTCACCATCGACACAGGACCTAGGGCATCAACAGACGGAAACACTACAGAGGGACTCCTTTTCCAATGCAAGTTACCCGTCCGGACTCGATTTATTAACTATCATCATGATTCCAACAAGTAAAGTCATCCTCATCTTTTCATTCTTTTCTTTTTGGAAACCTACTTATTAAGCAGGGCTAAGCATTACAACGCATCTTCTAGATAACAGGTAACAAGGAATAAGGAAATAAGACAGGTAATGCAATTGGTGGGTTATTACTCAACTCCTATTACTAATGCAATATTTCATAACTGAAGACATAAAACTTTCATAAAATCAAGGAAGGGTTTGAATGCATCCGGGGCTTGCCTGTGTTGCAGTGAAGTTAGTTTCCAATTGTCAGACTTGGCATTAACACCATGGATCGACGATATCGGCACTATGGATGGATGACCATTTCCAATACTTGTTCAACACGAACCTTCTCACTCTTGTATACACTACACGTATATAAAAGATGCATGCTTTAGTATGATGGAATATATGACATGATGCACGACAATGCAATGGTGAAAGCATACAAGATTAATTAACTAACTAATTATAAACTATTTAAAAAGCATTACACAAGATAAATATAAAACTCCATATATTCTAAAATCACATAGCCATATTAGGTGTTAACATGACATAACAGCATCATACAAAGGTAAAGAAATCATGTTTTCCATTTATACATTTTTATTATAATTATAAACTATTTAATTAGCAACAAACAAGATAAATCAAAAGATAAAGCATACGGCATCCAATGGCTACAATATTTTTACTACAGCACACACATGGAATAAGAAACATGTTATAAAAATTTCAAGCAAAACGGAGCTATAAAGCATGATATATGAATTTCATTCTTTTTAAACACTAAATAAAGGCATAAAACATAGCTAATTATTTGTCTATAAAACATGGCATGTTTCATATTTTTAATACAAACTAGGCATCACAAGGAATAAACAAAATTTGGTTCACTAAAAACAGAGTTACGAAACTCCAGATATGAATTTCTGAAATTTAAGAAACACTGTTACAAACAGGTCCTTGGGTACTATTCACCTTAGTCATGGACTTCACAGTTACACCACTGCTTTTTGTTGAATTCTTGGACGAGGTCCCTGGTCGCAATTTAAAAAACAGAGAGCTCATCGTGGCTCGCGGGTACGGTGGTGGGGTGCTCGAAGCCGACAACCGAGCGGCTTGGGAGCACCAGGAGGCTCTTGCGCACCCTTTGGTTGCCTCGGCCTGCCACGCGGTGGCCCGTGGCGCCCTGGCCACGTGCGCCGGCGGCGGTAGGGAGCAGCGGCGCCTCCGCGGCGGTCAGGGCTGGGGAAGATGCGCAAGAGGGGAAAAGCGTTGAGAGGAAGGTGGTGAAGCTAGCTGTGCTTTCCAAATTGGAAAAGGGCGAGTGGAGTCGGTGGCTTGGCCGGCTATGGAGCTCGGCCGCCATGGCACAAAACAGAGAAGAAGAGGAGCTCGCCCACGGCGCTTTGGTATTTGAAGGGAGGGCCAAGGAATCGCCTCTTGACATGTAGAATCTCGACAAGGGCAAGGATAAGTAGTAGCTGGCAACGTTGACGTGCCCAAAAGACCATCGAAGGTCACCGGCGGCCAAGCAGCTTATGACACTCGCGATTTGAGGAAAATTACAGAAATATCACTGACTGAAATTTACAAATTACTTCCAAATTTTCAATAGAACTTGAAAACCTCTCAATCTATGGAATGATCGAAATTTCATGCTCTACACTTTTCTCAAAATGAAGTTTTTTGGAATCCACAAACAAAATCGAGTTTTGAAAGCAAATTTGAAAAGAGGACAAAAAGGGACAAAACTCTATAAACAAATATTTTAAATATCTTTTGATTTTTCTAAATAAATTGAAAATATCCCAAAATATCATTTGCATAACTTTTCAAGAGCTATACTTTTCAATTAATAAGCATTTTTAAATTTTGCATAGATTTTGAAAATGAATTCAAATTTAAAAAGAGTAATAAAATCCTAGAAAAAATATTACTTTTGAATTTCAATAAAACATGAAAATATTCAAAACTATGGAATGTTCAACTTTTCATACTAAACATTTTTTATATACAAAGTTTTCCCAAATTATGTAAAATTTTTGAAATATTGATTTAAAATAAAAAGGGGACAAGTGTTGAAAAACTGTATTTTTAAATTCATTTGAAATTATTTTTGAAAACTTGAAAAACTTTGAATACCAACTTTGTAGATCTTGTCAAGATCAACAAACCATATTTTGAGAGTATATCAAAATTCCTTATAGATTTTAAAATATAGAAAAAGGGATAAAAGAAGGTTTTGAAAATAGTTTTTGAATTAGCAATCACTTATCATTCCAAAGCACCGCATAAAAGACAGTCTTAAACATGAATGCATTTATGGCATGATGCTCAATGATTATACTCGATAATGCACTTGATTATAATTTTAATAGCTTATTAACATCTGGGATGTTACACCTTACCTTGTTCCTCTGGCCTGCATTCATGAGTCTTCACCCCTCTTTTTCGTCGGGTCAGTCTTGTCGAGTACTTTTATACTCAGGGTTTGTTGAACCCCTGTTACAGGTGCTAATTGGTGTTCAAATCAAGTTCATGTCGGTGGGCTCGATGTAATCTGGTTGTCCTCTCCCGACTTAGGCGCTCTACCTAAATTATCTTCTATAGTTCTTCTCTGCTTCCGTAATTGAAGTTAAGTTTGTAGAAGTTAACTTATTCATATTTTGTAAATTCTATGTTATCATTCTTCCACACTCTGATATATATATTTTGTAACAAATGTTGTAATGTCGGAGCTACTCCTTTGTTGATCCTGGTATGAGTTGTTAAATGTGATTTAATCGGGGTCCTTTGAGGGCACCCGACAGGGCTTTCTAAGTTGTATGGGACACATGCATGGCTATTAGAGGTCTTTGAGACAATGATAGGTGCATGTGGGCCATATAATTTAGTGAAGGGTTATGAGGGTGCTACGCTAGCCAGAAAACAAAACTTTTTGACCTCATAAACCAGGATCTATAGCTAGTTACAGGTTATGGGATTACCACTAGACGCGCAGCTGCAGTGGAAGACGACTCGATGTAGTTGTACGTGTCGCAGCAGGTAGTGTGGTTGCGTGGTCATCCGTCACCTCAGTCCTCTCGTGTGGTTCGTCCCAGTGCTCCAGATGCAGCACCTCTGAGGAATCCCACACATGCAGGGAAGAAGCGATGCGCCTCCGGATTGCTAGGTCCACGAGGAGCAGAAGGTGCGAGCGTGGGGGGGCGACGGCGGCTGCCAAAGGTATGTGTAACCCTGATCGCGCCCCTACCCCTTGCTTATATAGGCATCCCCAATGAGCTCACGAGTTGGAGGCCCATTAGAAACCCTAAGCCTTGTCTAATTCGGGTCCAACCCAAATTAGGCTTCCAATCCCTTAAGCGTGCAACCCTATGGGTTCACGCACACATTGACATGGGCCGAGTCCTCCTACTCACCCAATAGTTGACAGCGGCCTCTAGCAAGGCGTGATAGCTCCTATGTGCACGCAAAGATCATATCAGATGAACCACTACGACCACATACAAGTTATTCCCTTTGCCACTCGATATATGGTTCAACTCGTGGGTTAACACTTAACCCAAGCACGGCCATGCATTTATTGATCCAATCACTTGAGTGATCCATTGATATCTCTCTCGCGTAGAGAGGGGCAAATTCTATCTTGATTGTCTATGTCTCATAGCATGCTTCCCGACCATCCGAAGACCACCTTTATAACTACCCAGTTACGGAGCAGCATTTGATAGTCCCTAAGTAGGCCGTTTCACATCTTGAGTATATACCACAATCTTAGGTCTAAGGACATAACGTACATGATGTGAATAGAGACTTTCTCATGTCGGGTCAGTCCAGCCTACATGTCTCACATGTGCCCGCATTATTAGTTTGACATCTCCATGTCCATGACTTGTGAAACATAGCCATCAACTAATACAAGTGCTGGTTTAATATTCAAGTGTGTTCTCACAAGAACGCCGACCAGGGACAACTTTAGAATAACCATTCAAGTAATTGAATTCCACAAACATTTCACATAATCGTCAATCAATACAAGTTGTCTATAATGGATATTCAATGAACACTTTATTAATCATGGATACAATCGGAATATCATCATCTACATGATTAGCTCTAGGGCATATTCCCAACAGTCTCCCACTTGCACTAGAGTTAACCTCTTAGATGTCTAATCCCCATAGACCTCATGTGCGCCTCATGCTTAGGCTGTGGAAGAGCCTTTGTCAAAGGATCTGCTACATTTAAATCCGTATGTATTTTACACAATTTGATCTCTTCTCGTTTCACAAACTCTCGAATGAGATAAAACTTTCGGAGTACATGTTTGTTCTTCTGGTGATCCCTAGGCTGCTTAGCATTTGCAATCGCCCGTTATCACAATTAAATTCAATGGGTCTGACGCATTCGGAAACACACCAAGCTCAATGAGGAACCTCCTCAACCAAACACCTTCCTTTGCAGCGCCAGAAGCTGTAATGTACTCGGCTTTTGCTGTAGAATCAGACACCGTCTCCTGTTTGGAACTTTTCCAGCTAACTGCACCACCATTTATTATGAACACAAAACCTGATTGAGATAGTGAGTCATCCCTGTCGGTTTGGAAGCTAACATCGGTGTAACCGTTTACAACGAGCTCCTCCTCACCTCAATAGATTAGGAACACATCCTTAGTCCTTCGTAAGTACTTTAGGATGTTCTTAACAAGCGTCCAGTGAGGTTCACCCGGATTAGCTTGGTACCTGCTTGCAACACTTAGAGCATATGAGACATCTGGGCGCGTACATATCATGGCATACATGATGGAACCAACGGCCGAAGCATATGGAACCTTACTCATGTGGTTGCGCTCTTCATCTGATGAAGGACACTGCTTGTCACTAAAGCGCATACCATGTGACATAGGCAAGAACCCTTTCTTAGACTGTTCCATGTTGTACCATTTCAACACCTTGTTAATGTACGTTTCTTGGCTTAATCCTATTAGCCTTCTCGACCTATCTCTATAGATCTTAATTCCCAAGATGTATGCTACTTCACCTAAATCCTTCATAGAAAAACTATTATTCAGTGAAGTCTTTATAGATTGCAACATAGGAATATCATTTCCAATCAATAGTATGTCATCCACATACAAGATCAGAAACACAAAAGCGCTCCCACTTACCTTCTGGTAAATATAAGGTTCTTCTTCATTCTGACAGAAGCCAAACCCTTTAACTACCTCATCAAAACGAATATTCCAACTCCGAGATGCTTGCTTTATCCCATAAATAGATTTCTTAAGCTTGCATATCTTTCCAACATTATTAGGATCAACAAAACCTTCGGGCTGTATCATATACATGTCCTCTTCTAAATACCCATTTAGAAAGGCTGTTTTAACATCCATCTGCCATATCTCATAATCGAAATATGCAACAATTGCTAGAATGATCCGAATAGATTTAAGCATCGCTATCGGCGAGAATGTCTTGTCATAGTCAATTCCTTGAACTTGCCAAAAACCTTTTGCGACAAGTCAAGCTTTGTAGACGTGAACATTTTCATCCATACCCTTCTTCTTCTTAAAGATCCATTTGCTCTCTATGGGTCTAACCCCATCAGGTGGGTCAACCAAGTTCCAAACTTGATTGTCTCCTAAGGAATCTATCTCGGATCTCATGGCACTTTGCCATTTCTCAAAATCTGGATCCATCATAGCTTCCGCATAATCTGCAGGTTCGTCATTGCCTAACAATAACAAATCCCCATGCAATGCGTGAAGTCTTGCTGATCTTCATGATTGTGGTGGTGTCTCCACTGCCACGGGTGTCTCAACTTGCTCTGCTACATTAGCATCACTCGTAGAGTTAGTCCCTACTGGCTCATCTTGAACTTCTTCAAGATACACCTTTTGTCCATTATTTCTCTTTTGAGAAACTCTTTCTCTAAGAAAACACCATTTTGAGTAATAAACACTTTTCTCTGTGACTGGTTATAAACATAATACCCTAAAGTTTCCTTCGGATATCCCACGAAAAAGCACTTGTCCGATTTGGGTGTTAGTTTATCTAATATAAGTCATTTGACATAAACTTCACAACCCCAAATTTTTATAAAAGACAAACTGGGACTCTTACCAGTCCACATCTCATACGGTGTCTTAACTACGGACTTAGATGGTACCCTATTCAATGTGAAAGCGGCTGTTTCTAGAGCGTATCCCCAAAACGATAAAGGTAGGTCCGACTGGCTCATCATAGACTGAACCATGTCCAACAAGGTCCGATTACGTCGCTCAGACACACCGTTTCTCTGAGGCGTTCCGGGTGGCGTAAGCTGTGGAACAATTCCACAACTCTTAAGATGATTGCTAAACTCGTGACTTAGATATTCGCCTCCATGATCAGATCACAAGACCTTGATCTTCTTGCCACGTTGATTCTCTACTTCATTCTGTAATTCTTTGAACTTTTTAAATGTTTTAGACTTATGCTTCATTAGGTAGACATATCCATATCTACTAAAGTCATCAGTAAAAGTTATGAAGTATTAAAATCCACCTCTAGCTGTCGTGTTCATTGGTCCACATACATCAGTATGTACAAGTTCCAACAAGTCAGACGCCCTCTCAGGAACTCCTTTGATTGGCACCTTGGTCATCTTGCCTAGCATGCAAGCCTCACATGTCTCGTATGATTCAAAATCAAATGAAGTTAGAAGACCATCATCATGGAGCCTCTTCATGCGATTCTCACTTATATGACCCAAGCGACAATGCCACATATAGGTAGGACTTAACTCATTAAGCCGAGGCCATTTAGCACTAACATTACAGACAGGTGCATCATCAAGATTTAAAATAAATAACCCATTCACATGCAAAAGCCACAACCACATCATTCTTTGAGATCACACAACCATTGTCTTTACTCGCAAATGAATAACCATCCTTCATCAAACATGAAGGTGACACAATGTTTTGACTTAAACTAGGAACAAAATAACAATTATTCAATTCCAAAATAAATCCTGACAGCAAGGGAAGTTGCATCGTCTCGACGTTCAATGCAGCAACTCTTGCATTATTGCCCACGTGGAAATCAACTTCTCCTTTCTCCACACTTCTACTTCTTATCATTCCCTGCATCGTATTGCAAATATGAGCAATCGATCCGGTATCAAATACCTAAGAATTGATATAAGAGTTAGCGAGGAAAATGTCTGTAACATGAACAACAAGTGTATGAGCGGGAGTACCTTTACTACCGCCATCCTTCTTTAAGGACGCCAAGTACACCTTGCAGTTCCTCTTCCAGTGACCTTTCCCCTTACAATGAAAGCATTCATCATTCTTTGCAGGTGGTTCATCCTTGGAAGACGATTGGTTTGTCTTAGAGATCTCATCTTTAGCCTTGCCATTCTTCTTCCAATTGCCCTTCCTTCTCTTAAAGTTAGGCCTATTTTGAACTGCTAACACTTGGCCACCTCCTGCTTTCTTGATGTCAGCCTCTGCTATTTTCAGCATACCACATAGTTCATTCAAGCCCTTCTCCACCCATGCATATGGTAGTTCGAAATGAAGTTTCCATAACTGGGCGGAAGAGACGAAAGAATGAAATCAGTTGCCAACTCTTGGCCAATTGGGAAGCCTAGCTTCTCCAACCTCTGAGTGTAGCCAACCATATTGATTACATGTGGACCAACAGTTGCGCCCTCTGCTAGCTTGGTTTCTGCAAGTGCCTTAGAGACATTGAACCTTTCAGTCCGCGCTTGAGTTTGGAACATATCTTCAAGTGCCACGATCATATCGTTCGCTGAATGATTGTTGTCGAACTGCATCTGTAGATCAGGTTCCATACAAGCAAGCATGAGGCAACTCACTTCGAGATCCGCATCACATGCTTTCTTGTAAGCGTTTTTCTCAGCAGCAGGAGCACTCTCCTCAGGCTCATCTGGTAATGGGGTGTCTAGAATATTTTCCTTTTTCTCAGCCCTGAGAACAATTCTTAGGTTGCAGATCCAATCTGCATAATTTGTTCCATTCAACTTATCTTTCTCAAGAATTATACGCAAAGAAAATGGTTGATTGCGAGTGGCCATCTACAACAAAAGTAACGCAAAATACTAAGACAATGTATCCATGAAAGAGTAATATCAAAATAAAATCTACTCCCACTAAAATCAATATCCCTCAATTGATACTTAGTGATTCAAGAACCACAACTAACAAGTCAACTAGTGAGCTTTAGCATCACCGCTAGAAGACATGGTAGATC
Organism: Bothriochloa decipiens; assembly: GCA_023333625.1. NCBI lineage: Eukaryota > Viridiplantae > Streptophyta > Magnoliopsida > Poales > Poaceae > Bothriochloa > Bothriochloa decipiens. The sequence continues at coordinate 7,384,446 of CM041631.1, forward strand.
GGTAAGCAACACCTTGCTAATCATATCACATATGACTCGTTGTTGGACAGCATCTCTATGCTACGCTCAACCTACCCATGCTCCAAGGTCCCTAACCATCAGGATGACCTTATTTAAGTAACCAAACCTTCTTGCAGTAAGTATCTGATACGAACCTGCCTAGTCGAGGAAAACCAGTGGCACCCTAATTTCATAGACCCACCACCGATTGTACAAGACTTATGACAGTGCAAGGTTTGGGGAAGCATTCAACTTAAATATTGCTGAGGGATCATTCTACTTCACTACCGCACTCATGTAGACAAAAACATAATAGCATGTGATAGTAGAACATAGTAAGAATGACATAACACAGACATGACTTGGTATAGCCCATTATTCCTTTGGGGATCTCCATCTCCATCAATCTGTGCATCACGGTGATCTCCATCTCCATGATTTTGTGCATCACGGTGATCTCCATCTCCATGATTCGAGTATTCCATCCTTCAGTGATGATTTCGCTAAGACTAGCTACTACTAGCGCAAGTAAAATGAAATTACATAGTCGTGGATAGATCATGTCATGCAAGCCATGAATTAAATACATACATGGATCACATACACATAAGGGCTATACCAGTCATCAATACCTGCAAAACAGAGTTATCCGAATCCAACGTATAATCTTGCAACGCAGAAAACTCAATTTTCCAAGCCTTATTTCACAATTCTAATTTTGCCGAATGCAGAAAAGCCATAGAGAACCGAATGTAAAATTTTGTTCTCTATGATTTTTGTTTAGAGTTTGTCTCAATCTGAGTTATGGTTCAAAAGTTACGGCTGTTTTACCGAACAACACTTTTCTCAGCAAACCGGCGCCCGGCAGTAAATTCCATCTACCACCGCCGCGCATCATATGCACTTGGACTTGACCTAGGGTTCAATTCGATCAATCTGATTGATCTCTAACTTGCCATGACTGGATTTACATGAATCACTTAACTCAGATAGCGGAATTCCGACCGATACGAGTAGATCGTTTCAAGACCAACACGGCAAGATGACGAACCATGGTTAGAGACTCATCTACAACCACGCATATCACCATATGCACAAAACCAAACCTATAACGAGGTAGTAACGGCTCCGATACCACTGAAGGGTTATGAGGGTGCTACTAGGATCTACTGCTAGTTACAGGTTACGGGATTACCACTAGACGCGCAGGTGCAACGGAAGATGACTCGATGTAGTCGTATGTGTTGCAGCAGGCAGTGCAGTTGCGTGGTCGTCCGTCACCTCAATCCTCTCGTGCGGTTCATCCCAGTACTCCAGAAGCAGCACCTTCGAGGAATCCCACACATGTAGGAAAGAAGCGATGCACCTCCGGACTGCTAGGTCCGCAAGGAGCAGAAGGTGTGAGCGTGGGGAGGGCAACGGTGGCTACCAAAGGTGTGTGTACACTGAAGGGTTATGAGGTTGCTACGCTAGCCAGAAAACAAAAATTTTTGACCTCATAAACCAGGATCTACTGCTAGTTACAGGTTATGGGATTACCACTAGACGCGCAGGTGTAGCGGAAGATGACTTGATGTAGTCGTACACATCGCAGCAGGCAGTGCAGTTGCATGGTCATCCATCACCTCAATCCTCTCGTGCGGTTCATCCCAGTGTTCTAGATGCAGCACCTCCAAGGAATCCCACACGTGCAGGGAAGAAGCGATGTGCCTCTGGACTGCTAGGTCCACGAGAAGCAGAAGGCGCGAGTGTGGGGAGGGCGACGGATGCTACCAAAGGTGTGTGTGTAACCCTGACCGTGCCCCCACCCCTTGCTTATATAGGCGTCCCTAATGAGCTCACGAGTTGGAGGCCCATTAGTAACCCTAAGCCTTATCTAATTTGGGTCCAACCCAAATTAGGCTTCCAGCCCCTTAAGCTTACGACCCTATGGGTTCACGCACACATTGACATGGGCCGAGTACTCCTACTCACCCAATAGTTGACAGCGGCCTCTAGCAAGGCGTGCCAACTCCTATGTGCACGCAAAGATCATATCAGACGAACCACTACGACCACATACAAGTTATTCCCTTTGCCACTCGATATATAGTTCAACTCATGGGTTAACACTTAACCCAAGCACGGCCATGCATTTGTTGATCCAATCACTTGAGTGATCCAGTGATATCTCTCTTGCGTAGAGAGGGGCAAATTCCATCTTGATTGTCTATATCTCAAAGCTTGCTTCCCGACCACCCGAAGACCACCTTTATAACTACCCAGTTACGGAGCAACGTTTGATAGTCCCTAAGTAGGCCGTTTTACATCTTGAGTACATACGACAATCTTAGGTCTAAGGACATAATGTACATGACATGAATAGAGACTTTCTCATATCAGATCAGTCCAGCCTACATGTCTCATATGTGCCCACATTATTAGTTTGACATCTGTATGTCCATGACTTGTGAAACATAGCCATCAACTAATACATGTGCTGGTCTAATATTCAAGTGTGTTCTCACAAGAACGCCGACCAGGGATAACTTTAGAATAACTATTCAAGTAATTGAGTTCCACAAATAATTCACATAATCACCAATCAATACAAGTTGTCTATAATGGATATTCAATGAACACTTTATTAATCACGGATACAATCGGAATATCATCATCTACATTATTAGCTCTAGGGCATATTCCCAACATTTAGGAGGTTCTACCATAGGTGGTATCGGAGCTCATACAATGGATCAGCTACAACATTACATTTGAAAACTTCAAAATCAATTTATAATATAAAACTTTTTGAAAGTAAATAATTAAAAATAATCTTTCCTTTATCTTCTTTCTTGCTGGAAGAGTTGATGAAGACTTGCTGAGGATTCAAGTTAAAAGGTTTTAAGAAGTTCTTCAACTCTTCTATGAAAGGTCAAGAGGAGAGTCAACTTCACCTACAAAGCTTAACTAAAGTGATTCACCGGTCGATTTGGTGTAATGAAGATAGTGTATAATATAAAGCCCTACATATATTACTAACATGGTGAAGATGAAGTGCTTCTAACGTTGAAAGGATGTTTAGGATGAGCATATCGCATATCATGCATAACATGATAGTATATTGATACTTACAATTCCCTCCTTTTATTCTAGGAACAGCTAATGTTCTTTGTGGCTGTTCTATTGATGAATCTTGTCATATACCTGGTTTTGTTTACCAATCAATGATCTTTTATTCCATAAGTTTCTAATCCTTGGGAGATTTATGGAATATACCTTGATATACAATATTACCTTAAAAACTCAAACCTGGTACGAATCCTTGATTCTTTTGTTAAGTATGTGTCACGCCTTAATTCTTTTCAACTCCAACACATGCTACCTCCTTGACGTTGTTTGACGACGAATGTCTTTCTCGAATATCACTTTAATTGTGTCCTCTAAGGTGTCATGATCCTTGACTTGGAAACATCATTGAAGCCTGGAGTCTCCTGTGGCTTGCGACCATAAGGAAATACAACTGGGCGTTCGCCGTTACCCAAGTCTATGATCATGATCCTTTATAGTTTACAATAAGGGTGTTTTCATTCTTTGTTTATGTTACTTTCTTGACCTTGATATCCAACAAATACTGTCTGGGAGTTACTTTGATTGTGTTCTATAGTGGTGTCTCGACCCGTGACTATGGTGCCATCTCAACCTGAGATCTCCTGTGATTTGTGATCACATGAATTTTTACTAGGGAACACACTGGTATCGTAGTCGGTGCTCCTGAACCATTATCGCTCACAATTTATGTTCTTACTCCTTGAACACTTTCTAGGGATTCAAAGTTGTCTTTTGAGTTCCTAAATACATTGTGATGGTGACCAACTTCTGATCTCGGTTACCGGCTCAATATTTTGAGATGTGGGTTACTGCTGTTGTGCGTCCTCGGCTGCCATCTCTTGCTTCGACGTGGCGCGGACCTCCTTACATATGGCCAAGCCATCCCTCGAGCTAGACTTCAAATAGGAGAGGTCGTGGTCATCTTTTCCTCGTCCTATGCTCACCGCCATGGCCGTCGTGCCCTGCGCCGCGCCTTGCCGCTGCCACTGAGCTCGCTCCGCTTCTTTTGATTGCGCCATCACCTCCGCCTCGCCCTTCTCTTTGCTCAGCACCTCTTAGCCGAGTCGAGAGCTGTTGGCTGTGCCATCGCCACCGTGCAGCAGCCCACCATGGTCGCGGCTCACGTGGTCACGTCTCCACGGGCCATCTCCAGCTGAGCCGAGGGTGCCAGCGGGTGCGCACGGGCTCCAGGATGCTCCCTGGCCTCTTCCTCGACCTCCTCCACCGTTCTGGTGCGCCGCCACCGCGAGCAGCAGCCACCGCTTGCTGCTACACACGGGCAGGCCACCACAGGAGGCCTCTCACGGGCCTGTGCCCCTAATCGGGTACGCACGAGTCCCGAGATGATTCCCTGCCACTCCTTTGCCATCGACGAGCACCACGCCGCCGAAACCGCGAGCCCAACGAGCTCCTATGTTTCCATTCGTGTGAAGGACCTCGTGCTTGAATTTGACAAAAGACAGGGGCTAAAGTGCACAGATGTAGACTCAGGTGAATAGTACCCCAAGGACTTGTTTGTAACAGCTTTTCTTAAATTTTGGAAATTCATATCTGGAGTTTGGTAACTCCGTTTTTGGTGAACCAAATTTTTTTGTGTTCCTTGTGATGCCTAGTTTTTATTAAAAATATAAAACATGCCTTTTGTAAAAAAATAAATATTTATATTTTATGCTTTTTATTTAATGATAGAAAAGAAGGAAAATTCATATATCATGCTATGTAGCTCCGTTTCACTTGAAATTTTTGTGTCATGTTTCTGATGCCATGTTTGTATTATGGTAAAAATATTGTGGTCATTGGATCCCGTATGCTGTATCTTTTGATTTATCTTGCTTGTTGCTAATTAAATAGTTTATAATTGTAATAAAAAATGTATAAATGAAAAATATAGTTCCTTTACCTTTGTATGATGCTGTTATGTCATGTGAACACCTAATATGGCTATATGATTTTAGTCCTTATCGATGGTGTTGGTGCCAAATCTAACACCTGTGATCTTGACGAGAACTAACCACCACTACAACAAAGGCAAGCCCCGGATGCATTTAAATCCTTCCTTGAATTTATAAATCTTTTCTCGCTTTAGTTAGGAAATGTTGCATTAAGTAATAGGAATTGAGTGATAACCCACCAATTGCATTATCTGTCTTTTTTGCATATTCCTTGTTACCTGTTTTTAGGAAATGCATAGTAATGCTTAGCCCTGCTTAATTAGTAAGATTTTCAAAAAAAAAGAATGAAAAAGATGAGGATGGCTTTATCTGTGGAAACATGATGATAGTTAATAAATCGAGTCCAGACGGGTAACTTGCATTGGGAATGGAGTCCCTCTGTAGTGTTTTCGTCTGTTGATGCCCTAGGTCCCGTTCGTTGGTGAACTGGTGATATCGAGAAACTAGAAAATCCACATGCATGAAATGATATACTGAGGGTTGGAGCCCAGGTATGTCATGGAGTGATATATAGTGGGCTAGAGTCCCCACATATGTCATAATATGTTATACTGTGGGTTTAAGTTCCCACGTATATCGGTACACTGGGTCTAAGTGCTCACGTGTATCATGTGGTGATATATGGCTGTGGTTGTTATCTCGGTATATCTATGATCTGGTATGCATTGGAGTTAGAGTCTCCAGTATCCCAGAGATCTAGGTCCCAGTTGGGTATAAAAATAGATTCGAATCGCCATTGCTTTTTGGAGAAGAAGACTCGATCGATGTTCATCCTCGTAGTAACAACTTGAATGATGATAAGGTATCAAAATGAGGTTGGTTGGTAATCTTGAGTTAGAGCAAGACAACTTTACTTTTGATATAATCAATGCTGAGTTAAAACTTGTGTCGAGGATCTGGAAAAGGGGTACCCCAAACCCTCGATTAATTAGACTAATCCCCGAGGTCAGCAACGCAAACCCTCCAACAACATCCCTCACTATTGCTTGAAAGCCCATAGGCTAAGGCATATTGGGCCGCCCCACGAACAGGCGTCGACAGCCCAAAGCCACAGCCTGCTCAACGGGCTACCACGCGGACCGAGACTGTACGCTTGAGGGTACAACTTGGGGACCCCTCGAGGGCAAAACTTCACTCGAGCGAACAAGCCTACCCTCGAGGATGGAACTTTGCTCGTGCAAATAGGCATCCCTCGAGCACAGTATACCCCTCGACTACCTACCCCCCGTACGGATCCAGGCGCATTCAATGCATTTTACCTGCTCCCGCCTAACCGTATGGTCACAGTTACAGCAACAATTGCGAGTATGGCAGTCAAATCCTGCTTTTGCCGCCCATACCCCAGAATCCCACGGATCATACCTCACTATTACGCCATACCAAGCACTGTGTCCTGTCCGGCACCTCCTCGAGGCTCGAAAGTCAACACATTCCCCGCATCTCCTGGGATTCGGCCTTATCCAAAGGGCCTCGACCCCCTCGACTCGACCTGAGGCCTCGACTGTTGCCCCTCGGCTCTGTCACGCCGACTCTCGAGCGGGACTTCAACAACTCTAGTCAACACTTCAACAACTCCCGACGCGATGGTTGCAGGACCTCCCATGCCGACGTACACCTCTACAGCGACACCGACATGATCGGCATCGGCGTCATACGTCACCGACCACGTTAGCACTAAAAATATGTACTCCTGTGCCTCTCCTTCGCCTATAAAAGGAGGCGCCAGGGCTTGGGACAGAGGATTCAGGATTCGAGAGCTTCATACGCTAAGGCTTTAGATCACAGAACTACGCTATGAGACAGTGTGAAGTAGAGAGCCAAGTGCCCGAGACGCTCAAGCTCTAGCTCATGCTTCTCACACCCGCTTGTATTCACCCCTGTACTAGCGCCTCGGTGCAAGATAACATGAACTATCTCCCCCCACTAGACGTAGGGCCTTCTTTGCCTGAACCAGGATAAATCGCCGTGTCCTTCTTGCATCACCCACCGGATTAAGGGAGCACGCAATTACGAATTTACTCGTAGGTGTTGACCCCCGGGGTCGAAACACTGACAACTTGGTTCACAAGGGCTTTTCTGTAAAAGTCTTTGCTTCTTGCGAGCCTTACCTTGTCCCTCTGGTCTGCATTCCTGAGTCTTCACCCCTCTTTTTCATTGGGTTAGTCTTGTTTAGTACTTTTGTACTCAGGGTTTGTTGAACCCCTGTTGCAGGTGCTAATTGGTGTTCAAATCAAGTTCATGTCGGTGGGCTCGACGTGATCTGGTTGTCCTCTCCAGACTTAGGCACTCTACCTAAGTTATCTTCTGTAGTTCTTCTCTACTTCTGCAATTGAAGTTAAGTATGTAAAAGTTAACATATTCATATTTTATAAATTCTATGTTATCATTCTTCCACACTCTGATATATATATTTTGTAACAAATGTTGTAATGTTGGAGCTACTCCTTTTTTGATCCTGGTATGAGTTGTTAAATGTGATTTAATCAGGGTCCTTTGAGGGCACCCAACAGGGCTTTCTAAGTTGTATGGGATGCATACATGGCTATTAGAGGTCTTTGAGACAATGATAGGTGCATGTGGGCCATATAATTTAGGAGGTTCTACCACAGGACCGGAGCTGAACCACGAGCCGAAGCCGGAGTTGGACTTGTATTGCACCATCTCTCATCGTCAATGCCAGTGAGCACCGCCGCCATCGCCCCTCTTCCAACTTTGACCTCTACTTCTCGGCCATGGCGCTCATACCGAGTGTGTAGGCCAAGGCCTTACCCAGCCTACTCGGACACACGCACACGCACACACGGAACGGCCAAGCCCAAGGACCACGGCATCAGGAGGATGCCGGACCGAAACGCCGCCATGACTATCGCCGCGCTGCACGTCACCGCGGTGAGGCCACCTTGCTGCCTCATCTCTGAGCCCTGAGCTGCTTTGACGTGGAATCCGTGACCCCCTCGGTGAGGCGCACCCATTGTGCCCGCTAGCCCCTTGGAAGCCACCTTGGGGAGCCGCGAGCGTGAGGCCATGCCAGCGAACTGCCACTCTGGGGCGCCGCCTTGCACCACTGTGTCCCCGCTGTCTCCGACCGCCGCCGGGAACAAGAGGACGATGAGCGTCTCCGCCGTGACGTGCTGCTTTGGATTCTGGAGAAGATGGAGGCCGAGGAGCCTCCCAAGGAGTCGTGTCGCGCACCGCGGTCACACTGGAGATCCACCGTGGGTGTTGCTGCCCGTGCAGACTCCACCGTGAGTTGAGGTCACCGTCGACGCTGCGGGAGTGAATTGGGTGACCCCAATCACGATTCCGTGCCCTGTTTGGCCCTGGATTTGGGACGTCGTGAGGTTGCAGTCGAGCGCCATCGTCGTCGAGCCGCCGTCCGCCGTGGAGCACGTCACCGGGAGCCAAGCTGCCACCTTGAAGACCACCTCCGCGTTCGCCATGACGTCCTAAAGCCGATGGGCAAGATGATGACGCCAGAGGACCACCAGAGCGTCGAAATTTGGAGAAGCACTGCCGTTGGGCTGGAGAGAGAGAGGAAGGGGATGGACTCGGTAGAAGGACGGTGGGCGTGGTCCACATGGACCGGAGTCGCTGCACGTGGGCCCAGATGAAGTCCGTGCACCATGGATCGATCAATGGACCGCATGGACCAGAGGATGATGTCATGGACGTGGTTCATGTGGACTGGAGCCGCTGCCAGTGGACCCCAAGAGAGCCGGTGCACCGTGGACCGAGAGCCGTGAACTGAGCCGATTTGAATCTAGAGCAGTGATGTGGTAGCACCAGAGCGTGCCACGTGGCGGGCCTGGTCTGGCCTAGATCTGGCCCATTAATAGCCCATTAACAGCCCGTTAACAGCCCAGTGGGGCCCACCTATCAGTTGACCATTGACCGTTGACTGCTGACGTCAGCAGTGACGTCACCCCGGACCCACATGTCAGGCGACCGTTGACCCAGTCAATGCTGACGTCAGCATGACATCATCCACCACGTCAGCTACTGTGTTGTCTTTGTTGGACCCGCACACGACACGTGGACCAATCATAGGCTGCCACGTGTTAGCACCAGATAAATCCAATCCTTTTCTTTTTCAGAAAATGGTTAAATCTTTGAAAAATCATAACTAATTCATACGAGCTCCGACAATTATGATCCACATATCCAAATTTTCTATAAATCGAGCTCTACCTATTTTTACTATGTTTGAGTGCATTTGGATCTTCTTTTTGGCATTCATTCTTTGTGCTAATCTATAGGGGTCGCTCCTGTGACCATAAATTCTTGGTTATAGGCTCGAGCGAGGACAAGTCTGACGACAGTGACTACCAAGAGAAGTCCGACAGCTATGTCAGTGAAGATGCCACATCTAACCCCAACCTCATAGATCCCATTACGCATGGCAAATGTAGTATGGCTAGTGCTTTAATTCCTGTTGCTATAATGATTCGCCTGTGCTAGGAATGCATGGTAGATTACTACTTGATGAGCCCTACCTTGTTGTAACCTATCACCTACTTACCCGCTGTTATGTTAGCCACTCGCTTATCTGCTATATTTATACATATATATACTTCACTTGCTTACCTTTTGATGCGACGTGATGAACACTGAGAAGGCCTGGAGGGTACCAAGCTGGAGGTGTGTGTGTGACGATGGGTCAGATGAGCTTGTGAGCTGATGATGCTATTTCTGGGTTTGGGGTGGAGCTTACGGCAAGGAGTAGGGTGAGGGCTGAGTCGATCGAGCTAGGATCTGCGACAAGCTTATGGAGTGAGTCTTGCCGAAGAATGGATCTGGACATTCCCATGAGTAACAGTCTATGGCGGACTAACTCAGATGTGTTGGAGATTCCTGGGTGGAAGCCTCTGAGGGTGGAAGCCAGGAGAAGTGTGCCGTGGTAGCACGTTAAATGAGAACCCTGATGAAGATATCCTAGCTTAATCACACTTAGGAACTGCTGCACTGGTATCCGAACCTTAGGAATCTCTTGCTTTCCACTCACTTCCCATGGGGGAGACGGCCGAACCACTGGATAGATCAATGCCACTACTGCTAGGCGAGTAGTGATATGAAGGTATATGCATGGGATGGAGCTAACACCCTACCGAGACGATCATGGCACCCTCTTCGGGAGTGGGTACGTGGCATGGCATCCTCTACGGGAGTGGATACATGCTCTCTTCACAGTTTTAGTGATCCAGAGCTGGATGGTAGAGTGGCATCGTTCTATGGCAGTAGGCGCCCGGAATCTGCCTAGGTGGTGATCAACACCGATGATGGTTATCTAGTGGATTAGTAAAACCTCTACAGAGTGTATGGTTGATTGATCGATACATATGCCGACTTGTTCGGCTATGGACCTTTACTATGTTCCGCATGCACCGGACTAGAGAGTGGAGTGTTCTACCTTCCCCTTGAGTGTGATTTTTGGCCGTGAGCCAGGATGAGGGCTGCGGGCCACTGAGGCAAGCCGAGAGGGAGTTGGCTTGTCGACTTGAGTCAGAGATGGTGTTGGAGGATGGATGGTGATGGATGATGTGGGATTGGGAATGTGTATAAAACCTGAATACTATATTATTTATATACTTGATTACTTGCTTAGGAAAACCCCCAGCCTTTATAGGTTTCTTCTTGATATATCCATGATTTGCATCCAATTACCATAAAGCAATGCATAGGGTGGGAGTGGCCAATACAAATCGTACTGAAAATTTGGTTTCAAGTACAAGGAGTGAGTACTCATCTGGGAGTACAGTGATTGAGGGTTTTGTGTATACGCTCAAGTTGGATCGAAGATGATAGCTTCCACATCTCAAGTTTTTATTGTTATGCTGCATGAATTCTGATTCCGCCAAGTGGCGATGTAATAAGTTATCGTAAACCTCTCTATTGCACTCTTTTGTTCGATGTATGGATTATGGTATTCAACTGTTATCGGATAATGTAATTTAAATGGTCATATTACACTTTGACTCTGTGGATTTCCCTTCATGGAAATCGAGGTCGTTTCATCTGGTCTGTGGTCATGCCAAGCCTCATACAGCGTCATGCCGTCGATGGCTTTGGTGGGCGCCCGGTTCAGCAAGAAGATAACCGTAGCGACCGCCTCGCCCCAGAACATCGCTGGCATTTTTCGACTCTTCAACAAACTATGTGCCATTGTAATGACAGTCTAGTTCCTCCTCTCGATGACATGGTTTTGCTATGGCGTATATGACACCGTGTGCTGCCGCTCGATCCCGTGCTCGGTGCAGTACTCCTCGAACACAACAAAGGTGAATTCACCCCCATTGTCAGTGCGCAGTACATGCAAACATCGTCCTGTCTCCACCTCCGCCTTCGCTTGGAATTTTCTTCATTGCAGCAAGGGTGTCGCTTTTAGCAGCAAGAAACGCCACCCACATGTACCTGCTCTTGTCATCCACAAGCAAAAGAAAATATTATTTACCGCCGGGTGTGGCCGGCGTGATGGGGCCGCACAAATCGCCATGGATCAAGTCCAGCAGCTGTCATGGAACCACCCAATTTATACAAGATCAAGTATGGATATGCCTGCTAACACATTGACACTCACATAATTTCACTTATATAAGCCCGGTAGTCCAAAGAAATCATGAAGAATTTCAAACCAACTCGCAACAAACCAAGATCGTAGTAATTCAGCATAACCACATCATCTGTTACAACATTTCAAAGATAATCTACATAGATTACATAACATCAAAGTACACTTTAGTTATTACAAACCAAAATATAAAGTAGCGGAAGTAGCATGGTTTTACAAACCAAATCTGTAGTTTTAAGGATTACATTGCCAGTTCTGGTTCACACCCTACCAAAAGAAATATAAGATAAGGAGACTAGTAGAGACCATGCCCAATGGTCTAGTCTTCATTCTCAGCAAGGAGAAGGCAGTATTTGCAGCAACCATTATAGAATATGTCCTGTACAACAAGAGGGAATAAAACCCTGAGTACTCAATTGTACTCAACAAGACTTACCCGTCGTAAACCAGAAATAAGACTCCAAGAATTATGCAAGGCTATTATAGGTGGAGTTGGCTTACTCATTTTGCATAAAAAGCCTTAAGTGAGGAGAGTCACTATATTATTATTAGCATCAAGTTAATATTCATTAACCTATCATCTATGTTTGCCCCTGTGCTAAACAAGCAAAAGAGAAGAGAAATACATAACCATATCAGGTTCATCAACAGCTATCTTGTGAAGTATCATTAACCATCCAAGCAACTTAATATTTTCAAGTATGGAGATACTCCCATCAAGCTTCTCACTATCCAGGAGACGATGGTGATTCGAATCGATTACTACCCAGCTGGGGAAATATTCCTAACACTCTCCCGGTAAACCCCGCTAAGGGTAACCGTAGAACACCGTTGGTACAACTCAGAAATCGCGGATCCAAGCAGCGCCTCACTACCATGGGGGTCACCGAACCAGGTCAGGAATTTTAACTCACCTGATACGGGACTTACGGACATGGTCCTCATCTGGGTACCACCATGCTGCTGGACTTACAGACATGACGGCTAGTATGTACATACCACCCCAGTAGTGAGCACTTGATACCTCTTGATTTTCGGCCTGAGTTGAGCTACTAGGCTTCGCAGCGGATAACCTCGGATCCAACCGGCTAAGTGCTAGGTCTAGTTCAACATGACCAAGAAAGGGTCCATTCCTTGTAGATGATTAATCGGCATGACGGCTCGCTTGATTACCAAAGCCCGCCAACCTTGTAACTTCCACGTTCCTCCTTACCGTCGATTTACATCCATATGGTTGTTGCACGATAGCAAATATAGCTAACCGTGAACCATTATCCTAATTCTCGTAAGTGATTAGCAATCACTCGACTTCTACCATTTAAGCAGGTCTAAGAAAAAACTATGGTATCATATCATTAGGATATCAAGTGAGGTAAACTGGACAAGGAAAGATGTATATGCAGCAAGGGTTCCAATTCAACTCATGTAACTTAATGCAACAAGCATATCATATTTAATAGTTTATAAAAAGTTAGGAAGTTAAAATGCTTCGGGGCTTGCCTTTTACGAATGATGCGGGTTTGTGTTGCGGACACTCGAGAATCATGTCCTGGTCGGCTTCGGGACCGGATGGATGAGCCTCCTGCTCCTAAGGATTCTCCGGCTCTTGCGGGCACGTTCCCTCGAACTCCAACAGGGTCACTCCTGCTGGCGCACCTATTGCATGCATATGCACAGGATGAGAATCATGAATGCATAAGTGATGATGGTGATAATGACATGATGCTTATGATGACAGATTGATCTGATCATATCACTGACACGCGTTTACCGAGTTCTCTAGACCTATTCGAATCATTATAACAAAAACATTTTACTTTTCTTATAGAAAAGTAAACCCACTTACCAAAACTATATAACTCAACATATAACAATTCATCCTCAGTCAAAAACCTAACACCTGCATCTAAGATCTTACTTTAATTAAATTAGACACATAAAATATCATGTATGACAAATCATTAGATATGAAGAAATACAATTAAAACATAACATTTCATGTACTAAAAAGAATACTAGATAAAGAAATGGTCAAACAGCATAGTTAACTTTCCTATTAGCTAGAGAATACCAAGACAAAATTAATAAACTTGGTTTCACAATTTTTGGATAAATACAACTCTAGTTATTAATTTTGCAAGTTAAAAGGCTTTATTTTTAATAAATAAAAACTATATAAATAAGTTTATTAAACTGAAATTTTTATGACTTCATCATGTAGATCACAATAAAACAAAACTAACAAAACTAGTTTCACCATACTTAGGCCTTTCTAGCTCAAGTTATGAATTTTTAAAGTTAGAATTCAAATCTTAATTGGAAAACATTTTAGAAAAGGAAAACAGGCACATGGGCCGATTTGGCCGGCTCAGCCCGGCTCGGCCCGCGGCGTGGCGCGTACACGCGGCCCAGTACGGGCGAGCGGCCCAGCGGCGGCAGCGCAGCCGCGCGAGGCCCAGCAGCAGCAGGCCGGCCCGGCCTGGCGGCAGCAGCGCGCGCGAGCAACCCAGAGGCGAGGCAGCAGCGCGCGAGCGAGAGGCCCAGCGGCGAGCACGGCCTGGCAGATTTTTAAATAAGCCCTTGTAGTTTAGTAAAATTACAAACGAATCCTATCCACTATTTGGCACTATTCACATATGTCACACACTTTACAACTAGACAACTGGACTTATTCCTATTTACCAAATGATGCCCCTGGTCGGCTCCCGAGCAGAGCACGACGCGATGACGCTCGGCCGGCCGCGGAACTCACCGGTTTCTGGCCGAACTCGGCCGGCGCGCGTGCGCACGGGCACCAGGGTGCTCGGGCGGGTCTAGGGCTGCGAAGATAGAACATGGAGCCGTGGTGGTGAGTCGTGGTCGCGTACACGGCGGCGGCGCACGAAGCACATGACAGCCAGCGGTGTTCCAGCGACGTCGAAACACCAAAGCCCACAAGGGTTTCGGTCCTAGATGCTATATGGCCGGGAGACTACAAAATACTAAAGAAAGGAAGAAAATGAAGACGGGAGGGAGTTGGCCACGCGAGACCGAACTTGCGGTCATGGAGACCATGGCGGCGGCGCGGTAGGTGGGCTTACCTCGCAACGGCGTAGGGCACGGCTAGGATGGGGAGGAAGAGCAGCTTGTGGCGAAGCTAGGGGCGAGACGAATTGGAAAAGTGAGCAGCGTGGGTGAATTGGTGGGGCGGTGTGGTGGCGGCCGGGAAACAGAGGAAGAGAGGGAAGGAGGAGGAAGAGAAAATGAGGTGGCCGGCTTGGCTTTGGTCGGCGCGGTGAGGTGGCTGGAGTCTTCGCGATGTCATCCACGCGGTCGGCCACGCGACCGCGCGCGAGAAGGGCCGCGATGGCCACGGCGTCGACGATGAACAACAAAAGAAGAGAAAAGAAGGTTGGGTTACTGTAGCACTTTTCTCCTTGTTCGATTACTCAAAAATTCATATTGGAACTCCAAAAATTCCCAATACGAAAGTTGCTTAAAATAATTAGAACTATACTTCTGCTTTTTGGACCATAGCCAAATTCTCGATATTTTGAAATTAGGTTTTTAAGATTTGAATTTGAATTTAAAATTTAAACACTTAGCACAATCATAATGAAATGACAAAATGAATGCATTATGATTATGCACATGTAATACAATGCAATTAGGTCAATAACACTTGAGGTATTACAGCCCTTCAGCACGTCGCTTCGCCTGCGAGCTTGGTGGTGACACAGTCGGCGCAGAGTTGGTGTACGTGCTCGACGTGAGGTAGCCCCTGCACCGTACCCGATGGCAGCGGCTACAAGGACTTCGCCAACGAGTCCAACTGGACGCCGCTTAACCTCTCCTACGAATTCACCAACGCTCACTTGGACGTATGTAAGCAACGCATAATCGCCTACTCTACTCACGACAACGGGCAGCCAATCGTATCATGTCATGCACGCATCTCAATGAACTGACCGAAATTAAACATGTACGCACGTGCGCACAAACGCAGGATTATGTGCGGTCCAAGTCGCGGTCGGAGAAGGAGCTGCTGAGCTACAACGACTCCAATCAGCCCCGGGCGTTGGAGGTGGTGACCCTGGCATGTGCGGTCGTCGGCTGCGACACCATCCAGACGACATTGTGGAGCAGCATCCCCGTGATCATGGCACCTCTGACGGGGAAGCCGATCTTCCACAACACCCTCATGTTCCTGCAGGCGCTGCTGGGCTCCGTGCCGTTCGTGCATATAGAGGACGTCTGCGACGCGCACGTCTTCTGCATGGAGCAGGAGTCCATGGCCGGCCGCTTCCTCTGCGCCACCGGGTACCCCAACATGCGTGACATCGTCGGCCACTTCGTCGCCAAGCACTCTGACCTCAAGATAAAACTGAAGGAGTACGTTCTGACAATGGCATGTTCTCTGGTGAAATATTTTTATGATGGTTGACCTTTGCTGTCTGTTGTGGTGACCGGTGATCTTGTGATAATAGGGTGACCGAGGAAGGGGTCAGGATTCAGCCCAACACCAGCAAGCTTGAGGACTTGGGGTTCAGGTTCAAGTACGGAGTGGAGGAGACGCTGGACTGCAGCGTCGAGTGCGCCAGAGGCTGGGGGAGCTTTAGACGCTGGAGCATTGGAGTTCAGCTATCGAACCTAATGTCGTGCAGTGGTACTGTGTTTGTGTGTAAGAGTACTCAAGTGTTGCTAGTGATTTCGTATTGGTTTTTAGTTTTGACTGGATTGATAAAAGAAATATTAACAATATTTTTAGATTCAACCATCTATCTAATGATATTGTTTGTACTAAATATTAATATCTTCTTATCTATATTTGTTCAGATTTGAATGGTTTTGTCTTTCGCACAGTGAGAATGACACTAGTTTTAGGACGAAAGGATTATATCAACGACAGAGTGAGAACAAATTTAAGTGTCTAACTTGTGGTTGTGGATGCAAGGATTCATGATATTAAACTGCAAATATCATGAAATCTTGGTTCTTGAGACTATTTTTTCCGTGGGTGCATTATTGCGCCATCGCAGTCATCAATTGCTCCGATCAATTCAGACTCTCATCAGCTCCTTGTCAACATCATCAGAAAAGTAAAAGGAAACAAAGTTCTTATATGTTTTCGTTACAGATTTGCGTTTAAAATCTAAATCTACTATACTATAGCTGTTTTAAAAAAAAGTCTGAATTTTAAGGACCAAATAAGCAAGATCGAGAAAAAGGGTAAAAAAAAACTAAGAGACACTTTTCGTTCTGAAGCCTGAAAGCCCCGCGCTGCGACGTGCGCCGATCGGCACACTGAATGTAACGGCCTAACGGGAGTTACTTTCGCTTCCCAGTCCTCGTCCCGGATATTTTGGGCACACTGAAAGTAGCTCGTGCCTCCTGTCATTGTAAACTTTTCCCTTCTTATCAATTCGAAGCCCATCACGTTTTCTCGATCGACCGATCACATCTATGTATCGTGTGGACGAGACGACGAGTCCGCTCGATCCGTTTCTACAACTTCATGCTTTTCTATGGCTTTACTTTCTCGATTAATATGGGCCACAGCGTGCACAGGTACAGCACAGGGCAGTACGGGCACAGTGCGAGAGACGACACAGACGTGGTTTATTTCAGAACAAGCAAGGAAGGGAAGAGCTAGGATGAGCGGCGGCACGGCGGACGACACGGTGGTGTGCGTCACCGGCGGCAGCGGGTCATCGGGAGCTGGCTCGTCAGGAAGCTCCTCGCCAGAGGCTGCGTCGTCCACGCCACCCTGCGGAGCCTCGGTATCCTACTATATCAGCCTAGCTATCCTACTACTATCCATTGTATATCCATGTCTGACCCATGGTTGTTGATCGACGTGCAGCCGACGAGAAGAAGACGGGGCTGCTCCGGGCTCTCCCCGGCGCGGCGGAGCGGCTGCGGCTGTTCGAGGCGGACATGTACAACGCCGACACCTTCAAGCCGACATGTACAACGCCGACACCTTCAAGCCCGCCATCGCCGGCTGCCACTTCGTCTTCCTCGTCGCCACGCCCATGGCGCACGACCCCACCAGCACCAAGGTATGCCAGGCAGCTAGCGCGTCAACGATCGACCACTCTGCCTCTACGCTTTGCCGACTTTGGCTTCTGATCTCGCTGCCGTGCGCTCTCTCTGCGGCTCTGCAGACCTTTTTTTTTTTTTTTTTTTGGTGGCTCTGCAGACCTGAGATGACGATACTTGCATAGACAGTTACAATTAAATCCATTTTCTCCCACTGCACACCGAGAGGTTGACGGATCTCAGCGGGCTTCCACTTAATGATAAGCAGGCCATGTGGGCGGCTCCGCTCCCTAATTTGCGCACTCTTCATCTAGTTATCCCCATTCACCATTGGATTTGATTTCACTTTCACTTTATGGTTTGTTCCATCGTCGGAGTCTCACTGTGGGGACCTCCAAACCTTCGCTACGATAGTGTGGTGGAGGTCGAGGGTGTCCCACAGCAGAAAAAGGAGAAGGATGCTGAAGGTAAGAGCAACGCTGATAGTTACAGCGGGCAGCAAGCTGTTTGGTTTTTCCGGTCTTCTCTTAGCTTAGTTATATCTCTTCCCTATAAATACGTAGAGCGCGGGCGCCGGGGGTCGTACTGGACGCCGACCAGGTGCCGACTAGTGCATGCGTACGTGCTGTTGGATGTTGGGACACGTGACGCTGCCTCGGCCCAGCTCATGCGTACGTGCTCGTTCGCGTGGAACATCGGTTGATGTGTTCTAGAACATAGGTGGAACATCGGTCGATGTGTTCTGAAACACGGAAGAAAACGACGGAACATCTAAAAAAACGACAGAACATCATAAAAAACGATAGAACATTGGTCGATGTGTTCTGGGACAGCGGCTGATGTGTTCTGGGACATCGGCTGATGTATTCTGGGACAGCGGCTGATGCGTCTTGGGATATCGGCTGATGTGTTCTCAAACAATGGTCGATGTATTCTGGGACATCGGCTAATGTTATGTGGAACATCAGTCGATATTCTGGAACATCAATGTCAATTCTAACAATAACAATAACAATAAAATAACAAATACAATGGATAATTTTTTTATGAAATGACAATACAATAGATATTTTTTTCTACGGAAGAACAATAGATAAAAACAAAAACAAAAATTTATGCATTATATGAGCTTTACGTGGGTTGAAACAACATACGTACGTGGTACGTGACTTCCGTCTGTCTTCCAGGGTGGTCGGCGCGTGGCTGCCAGGGTGCTCGGCGCGTGGCTGCGCGCCATCCTGGTCGGCGCAGATGATTTCCGGGACGCCGAGCGCCGGAAATCAAGTGCTGAGTGGGAGAGAAACAACCGTATTGTTTAGCGTTTCTAGTATAACAATAATCATCAGCCGTATGGTTTTCCTGCAGTACAAGAACACAACGGAGGCGACGGTGCACGCGATGCGCATCATCCTCAAGCAGTGCGAGCGGTCCGGCACGGTGAAACGCGTCATCTACACGGCATCCGTCACGGCCGCGTCGCCGCTCAAGGAGGACGGCAGCGGGTACAAGGACTTCATCAACGAGTCCAACTGGACGCCGCTCAACCTCTCCATCGAATTCAGCAACGCTCACCTGGATGTACGTACAACAATATGCTAGCTGATCTTGCGTGCATCTCGATGAACTGATGGAAACACGAACGCAGGAGTATGTGCGGTCCAAGTCGTTGTCAGAGAAGGAGCTGCTGAGCTACAACGACGAGTCCTCCAAGGATCAGCCCCGAGCGATGGAGGTGGTCACCCTGGTGTGTGCGCTCGTCGGCGGCGACACTATCCTGACGAAGTTGTGGCACAGCATGTCCGTGATCGTGGCACCGCTGACTGGGCAGGCGATCCACCACAACTCCGTCCTGTTCATGCAGGCGCTGCTGGGCTCCGTGCCGTTGGCGCACGTGGAGGACGTCTGCGAGGCGCACGTCTTCTGCATGGAGCAGGCGTCCATGGCCGGCCGCTTCCTCTGCGCCGCTGGGTACCCCAACATGAGGGACATCGTGGACCACTTCGCCGCCAAGCACCCCGACCTCAAGATAAAACTGACGGAGTATGTATTGTGGCATGACATGACATGCTCTTGGTCTCAACGTTTGTTATTAGCAAGCTCTGGTGATTGCTGCTTGACCTTGCGTTGTGGTGACTGTTATATAGGGTGACTGGGGAAGGCGTCAGGATTGTGTCCAACACCAGCAAGATTGAGGACTTGGGGTTCAGGTTCAAGTACGCTTGGAGATCTCTAGATGCTGCTACACTGTACACATGCATTCGCAGCATTGGAAATTGGAATTCAGCTAATGTAATACTGTGGTGGTATCGATTTCGTACGTGTGTATATTGCGCCATTGCAGTCGATTCCTCCCAGCAGAGTTCGAATTGTTCCAGACTCTTATCAATCTCGGGTAGCTCGGTGGAAATCCGAACGAGGCCCGCCTCGGCTCCGCAGAGCCGCACACCACACACCCTTGACCGCCGAGACGCCTTGCCGCTGCCTGTGTCCTCCGCCGTCTCGTGCCCCCACCACCCTCATGGCGCCCTGACGACGCCCCCTGCCGCTTTCACCAATCACCACGCTTCTTGCCGGTCTTGCCGCTGCTGCCGGCTCCCACGGAGCCAATGGCCACGCCATGATCTGCGCCGTGGCAGGGCAGCACAGCAGCAGCAGCGGCAGGGCAGCACAGCAGCAGCCTCTGCTCCTGCGCGCGGGGGCACGCCATTTACCACGCCGTGCCCCGCCGTAACTCGCCCCGGGACCCGTCGGGTACACGCCAATCATACTGCTCGCTGCGCGACACATGTGCGCCCGCACGGATCCAGCGGCCAGCCAGCGCCGGCCTGCCCCCGCCCCCGCCCCCGCCCCCGCCCCGCGCTCGCTCATTCCATGATCATGTGCCGCGCTTTGTACAGCCGGGCAGCCCTGCCCCTGACCGCATCATCATTCATCGCCAGTCACGCAGCTCTCGGCTGGATCCAGAGGACGCCGTCGTACGACGGCCACTGCCGTGGGGCCTGCGGGTTTGCAACTTTGCAAGTGTTCGTGTGCTGCCGCCACATCTACCGCTTTCAGCAAGGCAACAACAGTGACAGAGCGCGAGGGAGCCCCACTACACTAGTCACAGGTAGCCACAAGTGTTCGAACAGGACGAGAGCTATGCTGCAGCGCTGACGCGCCACACCACCTAATGGTAACATCAGTTTGCAATGCCGCCATGCTCTGACGATAACAACGAGGCCCGACGGCATCAGCAATGGAATGGAAACATTCTTTGTTTCTCTTTTTTCCGAGACAGCTGAGAATAATCACTGTGCGTATCAAGAATAGTTATAGACAGATAGTGGATGGAGGTTTACAGAGTTTTAACTTGGCCTCAATTCATGCAGGTTCATCACTGCACCGAGAATATGAGCCACCGACAGGGCGACAGCGGTGACGGGCCTGATGACATGCAAGTTGATATAAAGCAAGGCATTGTTTGTCCCAGTAGTAGCATTCTCATTCCATCCAGCCAGCCTTGAAGAACTAATTAACCTACCAATGCGTTCCCTACATTTACATGATTAACAACAGAATAAATAGACAGACAATTGTCCTTGCATGACAGAGACAGACATCCTACCATATTACAGAGTAGTACACAGAGCATGAGCTGGTGGTCATCACAGAGGAGCCCAAACGAAAGGGCACCCCACCCATGAGCCCCCCCAGGCTGCACCGAACAAGAAGCGGGCGCTAGTGTGTTTTCAGATAGGATGCATTAGGGTTTTTTTCCCCCTTTCTCCATAGATCATCAGAGTACTCCTGAAACACACCAAGGGTTGTGCTTTCTACTAGCAGGTAGGGTCTTGTTTCTGAGGTCATATCAAGTGATCATGCGAGCATGGTGGCGGAGAAGAGGAGCGCGACGAGGGCAGTGGCCAGCCCGGCCCTTGGGAGGACCAAGCCCGCCGCCGCCGCTGTGTCCATGCCAGCGTTTGGTCCTAGGCCGCCAAACCCAGTACCCGTGGTTCCGGTCGTAGTGCCTGTCCCCATGCCAGTGCCGGTTGTGCCTGTGCCTGTACCGGTGCCTGTCCCGGGCGTGAAGGTCCCTGGGGTTCCTCCCATTGTGCCTCCAGTGGCTGGGGTCATGGTTCCAGCAGCGCTGTATAAACAAGGCAATGCTGTTAGTGTTGTTATAATGTTGATTCAGGCCACATGCTGAATGTTCTGCAATTCTTATTGCAATCATCTGAGCGATGGATTAGCTATATGTATATTATGTGCATCTGCTCGCTACCGACTAAAGCAATCAAGTTGCTAATAGTGTTGAGTTGCAAAAAAGGATCTCTAGCATGGAGCTATGGAAAGCATCAGCACTGACCACTGATCACGAAGGAGTACTATGCATACATCAAAGCATAGGATTGCAAATCTGGAAATTCATAGCCTGTTAGGCATGCTGAATGTTCCTGTAGATCAACTGATCTGATGTCTAAAGTCCAGTTTCCTATTCCAGAAGTTATGAGTAGTTTGGAAGAGTATCAAATATCACTTAAGGCCTTGTTTAGATATCAAAGTTGGTGCACCAACTTTGCATAGTAAATTCTGTTAAACACTGTAGCAATTTTATTTTTATTTGGTAATAATTGTCCAAACATTGATTAATTAGGTTTAAAATGTTCGTCTCACAAAGCACAACAAAACTGTGTAATTAGTTTTTTTATTTCATCTATATTTAGTATTCTATACATGTGCCGGTATTTTGATGTGACGAGGAATCTTCTTTTTTAAAATTTAGGGGTGAAATCTGGAATCTAAACAAGGCCTAAAATTCAGTGAACCAACCCAAAAGTTATGAGTAGTTTGGAAGAGTATCAAATATCACTTAAAATTCAGTGAACCAACTGCATTCCAAAAGATCTGACTAAACATGATGCATAACTTTCTTGGGGGACTACCAGTTCGCAAAGTGCACAAGTTTGAAATATGAACTACTCAGCCAGGCCTTAGACCTAATAGTACTACATGGATCATGGTGCACAGTTAATTTGAGTTGAAGATGTACCTTGCACTGGTAGGGTAAGAGCAGCCGGAAGAACCTGAAAGTTCAGAACACACAAAGGACATGTAAGATACAAGTAGGACTCTGATTGAGTGATGAAATGGATAGTGTCACTAGCCAGAAGAACATGGAAGCAATTGAACACTGCGCTCGCCGTGTTACACTTCACTTTCCTTTTGGAAAGTATGTGAAAAAATGGATGCGCTTTGATGCCCATGCCTGCCCCAGTACACACCAGAGAATATTGGGTCAAGAATAAAGCATACCGCAACAGCTTTGAACTTTGCAAATCTTGCTACTCATTCAGAAAGTTTGTATTTTTTCCTATTTTATTAGCTGTTAGGCAAGTCCACACCGATAGCCTAATTCCAGAACCTGTACAGAACCGGATTCCCTAAAGCTTGACCAGTACACCTAGACAGCTTTAACTTATGCTGCTAACTGATAACAAAATGAATTGTGCCAAAAATGATTAGATCCACAATTTTGCATGTCAAAAAGACGAGTTCAGGTGGCCCAAGCACACAAGTCTGGAAAACCTGTAGCAATGATAGTAGACGGAATGAATATTGGTTCCACTAACTTGGCCACCTTTATTCTTCTTCGCAATCCTCACCCAGCAAGGAACCAACACACTAACGATCAGTAGCTACAGCTTAATCGCAAGCGGACAATCCTTGAAGTTGAACCTGAATGCAAGGGTAATATGACAATCTAGCTTAGGTATGAGGAAGGCCATTTACTTGGGTCGCTGGTGGTGAGGGTGGCGGTGCCGGTGAAGTCGCAGGTGGCGCCCTTGGCCTTGTTGTTCTGGTAGTAGCTGTTGGCCGCCCAGGAGCAGTGCGCCGGGACGGTGTTGGGGTTGTAGCACGCCCCGTTCTCATGGATGGAGTTGCAGTCCGCCCCGGAGCCGCAGGCGTAGTCGATGGTCTTCTGCAGCGCGGCCTGCGTCGCGTCCTGCTTGCACACGCACCATTCTGCAGTCACCAAAGATTTTTTTGGTTCATCCACGAGAAAAAGGAGAGAAAAATGGAAACCTTTTATGTTCCAGAAGAAACGAGCATTGAAGCACAGCTGAAGAAACAGGCACAGAAAAGGCCGGGGATGTCAGAGCACAGAACACAGAAAGCAGTAGAAGAGCTTGCCGTGGCGACTCGGCAGAATGATGAACAAGAAACCCCGAAGCCTCCACACACCAAGAAGTCAAAACAACGGGAACAAGAGAAAAGACGCGGCTGCAGTCATTATGGCAGTCGACGCCGACGCTATTACAAAATCCATGGCAGAGCAGAGGAGAGGAGAGGAAGGAAAAGGTTAGAAAAATGCTCACGTGACGCGGCGAGGGTGGAGGAGAGCAGGAGAAGCACCGTCACCACCAGCGCCTTCATGGTCTACGGCTGCCACGGACGAAGTGAAGGTCTTCTCCCTCTCCCAGGACGCGCCTGCGAGCACGCCCGAGATCGAGAACTCCGCACGGACACAGGGGAGAGACGAGAGAGAGGCAGTGCGGTCGGCCTTGCCGGTAGAGGGAGAGATTCGGAGACGATGGGGATTGGATTGAGAGTGAGAGACCAAGGAGTCAGGGAGTGAGGGCGTGTGTGCAGTGCAGCGGCTGGCGGGCACTCGTGGACTGGACAACAAGAGCGGCTGGCAAAGTGGCAATGGCACTGTGCAGGGCGCGTGCTTCTGCTTGGGTTGGGTGCGCGACGCGACGCGACGCGACGCGCGAGATGCGCGTAGGAGTATTTGGTCCGCGCCTACTTGGTTCCAAATTTATCTGCGTCGTCGGTCTTCTCTGCTCGCATCGGCGACGGTTACGACCTCTCGGAGACCGAGCGCCTCGCACCCGCCACAACCTCTGCCTTATATTACTACGTACTAAGTTTCGTCCCTTTGCAGGTTCGACGTCCTGCGTCCTGCCCGCCACACCACCGCGGCAAAATGCCATGCGGCAGCGTATTCCGTGTGGGATTCGCCGTCACGCTTTGTGCGTCCAACTTTTGCAAAAGGTTTTGGTTCGTTCTTGGCGCCGCTTTCTCTCCATCGGGGAATTTTGGTTTCGAAACAGTCAGTGGATGGCGTTTCGAGGTCAGCATGTCGTTAACTAGGCGTTGTTGGCGAGAGAAAACCTGCGCTGTCGTTGACTACTCGTACGTACACGCATGCTCAGCTGGGGACGGTATCACTCTCACCGAACGCAGTGGGGGCAGCATTGCCGGCACGAGATCGATTTGAGATTTCCAATCTATCAGACCAATAACCCTCGCTTGAACGCGGGTTTTCCAATCTATCCGACCAATAACCCCCTCCCATGTTATTACGGCTCCCAGAGTCCCAGGTTAAAAGTCAGCAGTGAACTTTTTTCAGTACTGTTGTGCCGTGGTGACAAAAGCAAAGGGTCGCGTTGGGGGAGGTCAGATTCAGCCTTCAGCAGTACTATGCTGTCTCCGAGGATTAACCCGATGGGGATCATTATTTTGGGTATAGCCAGAGCAACGGGCCTCTCCATGCATAATTTCTGGCTCCGCCGCTGTGGTCCAGCACCTTGCTTGCAACGGGCCAATACGTTGTACACCCAACCAAGTTAAACACAAAGCACCGCCCAACGAGCTTAGACGTTTGAAGCAATTTTTGAAGCGAAACAAACCAACAAGGAGTCGAGAGGGAAATAATCCCTCTTCCTCGGTGATGATCTACCAGCCCTTGCCCCTTCTGTCCCTCGGTCTCCCAAGTCCGGCGGCCGCGAGACGATGATGAAAAAAGTAAGCCTGGCCAGGTGCTCAGTTCAACCCAGGCACCATCTGCAGCAGGAGACAGGGCAGCAACTCGTCGTGCACTCATTGTCCAATTCCAATTCCAATGACGCATCGGCAGGCCGGGTCCGTCCGGCTGGTGATTGATTGGTGGCTGTGCCGCTGCGGGGTGGGCGGCCCCGCCGGCCGCCGGACGCGAATATTACTTACGAGACGATACGACGCCTGCCGATCAGTGGGCTGCCAATCATTTGCGCCATGTCCACGGTCCGGAGTCCGGACACACGGCACCAGACCAGGGTCATTTTTCTAGTGCGATGGATGCCCGTTCAGGCGTGCAGCTCGCACTAGTTTACCCGGAAGCTGATCGGTTGGACTTGGACCGTGCCGAGCGCACGTGCGGCAGGGAGGAGTGTGCTCAATGGCCACCGGCTGACTACTCTGCCAACCAAGGAGAGTCATCAATCCACTCCACAGGTACGGTACCAATCACGTCGCCGCCGCCATGTTCTGGTTCTGGACGCGTGCGCGGACAAGAGTCAAGACGAGAATCAAGGCCACGCTGGCTGCCGGCGTGGAGCTGATCGTGGAATCCTGTCGTTCTGGGGGTTTCGCCTCCCTGTCCTTGCGCTGTGCGGATAATCAGTTTGTTCATGACAAACGTTTGTCAACAAATGGCTGTTGGATAGGTTGGGCTCAGCCGAAATACGGCCTTGATCTGAATGGGCTCGGAGTTTGAGTAAACACACACATATACATGGACATGCTCCACTCAAAAAAAAAAAATCATATTCATGGACATACTCTCACTTCTATAAGCATTCTCAAAAAAAAAAAAAAAAAGACACCTTCTATAAGCACACGAAACGTACACCCTATCCCTTTGAACACTGGTACGGCAAAGCTTGCAACCAAACAATGCAAGGCAATAGTTTCTTATTTATTTTTTTGACACAGTTTTTTGTGTGTTATGAAAAGAACCAAATGTGTTCCAAATCATAGCCGCCGATCTACGTAATCGGCACGGAATACTCAAGGGGGCTTTCTGTAAAATGGTATTTCCAATCCCCAATTCCCCATTCGACCAATCGGGTTCGAGGCAACCCTCTCAGTGAACACTGGGCCCCATCGGCCTCTGAAACCCTAACCAAATAAACCCAGCGTTCGAAGTCCCAAAAGGCCAAGGCAAAAACCCTCCTCCGACCCTTCCCGCCGCCGCCACCACCGTCCCGACCGGCGCCACCTCCTCCTCGCTCTCCGTCCGTCCGCCGTCGCCATGATGGACGAGGACCCCTCGCGCCAGGTGCGCGTGCGCTTCGTCACGAAGCTGCCGCCTCCGCTGCGGGCGCCGCCCGCTGCCATCGCCGTCCCTGCGGAGCTCACCCGCATGGGCCTCTCCGAGATCGTCAACAGCCTCCTCGCCGCCGGTGAGCGCCTGCGACCCATCCGCGGTTTCCCAAGACAGTAACGCCACACGGATTTCTAAGCCTTTCTTCGCTCTCGTTTTGCAGCCGAGCCGGACCACCAGGCGCAGCCCTTCGACTTCGTTGTGGACGGCGAGCTCGTGCGGCTGCCACTACAGGAGTTCCTCCTCGCCAAGGGCATCTCCGCGGTACAATTTTTTTTCGGAGGCCTTCTCTTCCCCCGGAGGTGTTGCTTTGTAGGATGTGGTTGTGATTTGGGCGAGGATTCGGTGTGAATGTGTTGCAGGAGAGAGTGCTTGAGCTCGAGTATGTGAGAGCAGTGGCGCCAAGGAAGCAGGAGGCACCTTGCCCCCACGATGACTGGGTTAGTGCTGTGGATGGATCGAACCCAGGGTATGTTTGAGCTATTGTTTCTTAGGTGCAAACCTCTTAGCAGTGCAAGTAACTAATCTGGATTGGAACTTTTATCTTCTGTTATGTTATTTGTAGCATTTGTATTGGACCTGGGTTTGAATTTGCATTTGATTGAATTGCCTTATTTTAGTAGGAGATTGGTTGATGCACAAATTCGATTTTTGACTAAGGTATAGGCTTCCAGTTTATTGCTGGTTTGACAATCGAATCACATGACATGAACGTCTGCTCCCATGTGTGCTCGGCTATATACTTTAGTTGACAGTTGTTACAAAATATACCTATGCTGACAATGTTAGCACTGGTGTATTTCAACTAAGTTTTGCGCACTGCATGCTGTCCCTGTTGTGCACTGATCTGCTGCTACTCCTTCCACCTTCTTGGCTTGGGTAGTGTTGACACCAATACTCCACAGAGCGCTAGTTATTATTAATAAAAATCAAATGACCACATACCCTATTAAATCTGTCTCCTTACTACATTGACTCAATTGTTTTCTGAACTGGCAAATTGCCCATCTTTAATCATTAATCATAGTGACCAATCACTGATCAACATAGACATTAGTTTGTAGAATGTATTATACACCAGATAGGCTAGGGTCCTATTAGAAAGATGTACTCATGTGTCCTTTAGAATAATGCAACTAATAAAGTGGAACAAGTCACCTCTATATATCACATAACACATAATGGCAAATTTAGCAGTTGTGTTGTTAGATTTGCATAATCGTGCATTAACATAAATATGAATATTTGATATCTTGATCCTTTATTGAAGTTTTAGTTTGTCATTTGGCAGTTTTATATTATCTGGATGCTGCGATGGTTTTGCAAGGTATGTATAGTTGACTATAATATTTTTATTACTATGGTACATTTATTGCTAAGTATGGACCTGCTGTATGCCTTACCCTTTCATTTTTCTCTTAGATTATGGAAAGATGCAGCAGTATGTACACAGATTTTGGAGGGACACAGTGATGCAATTACTTCTACCAGATTCATAAATAAAGGTAAGCACGCTTGAAACTTACTGTTTTGTATGAAGGCATCTGTTCTAAAAAATGTTTCTGCTTTGCTCTCGCATTTTCATGTTATTTTTTAAGTGATTGGCAAGAATGACGTTGTCACAGGATCTGAAACTGAGGGCAGTCTGCATGTAGTGACTGGCTCAAAGGATAGGTCACTACGGCTATACAAGGTAGTGGTCCCCTTTTACCATTCCTCAAGTTTTGTTTCTTCCATTGTAATGGTTTTCTTATATCCTATATTGCCTTGGACTCCTGCAGTGTGACACGTCAGTCAGTATGGATTACCCAAAGCGGGTTGGGGCTTATAAAATTCTTCGTGGCCACACGGCATCTGTTAAAAGTATCTCTGCAGACCCTTCTGGCAATATGGTAATGATCACTCTGTCTCTCCTTCTGCATCAATGCTACTCCTATTTTTACCTATTATATATCCATATTTGCTTCTGACCTTTTCTTGGGTACCTAGCTGTGTTCTGGATCATGGGATAACACCATCAAGTTGTGGGCAGTCGAAGGATCGGAAGATGATGATGCTGTTTCATTGAAGAAGAGAAGGATGAATTCTGGCTCATCTGGACCTGAAGAGTCTCAGTTAGAGGTACTACTGTACTAGCTATGTTCTAATCCTAATTCCTGAGTCTTGTATGCACAGCACTGAGATAAGATCATGTCCAACCTTTGATTGACTGAGTTAAGAAGTTAAGCATGGTCACCATCTTATTTGGGATTTATTGGTATGCCCTTGGTGTGCTGACCTATGGCGATAAAGTCTAGTACTCAGCTGCCAATCAAAAGTTTCTATTCATGATGTAGCCAACTCTTGACGTTTCCCTGTTGATGTACCTGGATTAGGTGAATTAGTTCCAGTTATTTGGTTTTGTTGTGAAAGGGCAGGCTGATGGTTTTCAAATCCTTGTATATGATTGATTTAATGTGTATTGACTACCATGATTTTGTGAGAGATAGAAAGATGCCACTTTCTGTTGGTACCTTTTTTTTCTTTTCTCTGAACCAGCCCTGAATTCGTGAATTGCCACTCATCTCACAGTTTGGATTCTTGTTATACAACTTGTTATACAATCCAGGGTTCAGCCACTTCAACACTTCTGGGACATACACAAGGTGTCACCGCTGTTACCTGGCCTGAACAGAAAACAATATATTCAGCATCATGGGATCATTCTGTAAGGCAGTGGGATGTCCAAACAGTGAAAGAAACATGGAGTATGGTATGAATTTTTTTCTTTATATTCCAATTCTGCAAACACCATCTAGTTGGCTTCAATAAATGAGTCCCGGCTCAATTAATATAATATCTGTGTATTGCAAAGGGGCTCTATGGACAATGATGTGTTTTTTTTGGGTGAAGTGCATTTTTCAACCTCCAGCTTGCATGAAAGCTCTAATTTCAACCTTAAACTACAAAACTTGGTGCCGAATGCCCTGCAATTTTCGAAACCCGGACAAAACACAATCCCAAATTGGTACAAAGTGGTTTCCAATGTGATTTTATAAAAATAATAAAAATCTGGTTTGATTTCTCAGAAATCATAACTAACTTATTTAAATCAGAAAAATCTGAAACTAGTGCCCATTTTTTTTCTGCAAATGTTATCTATTATTGGTGATCTATTTAGAGTTATTTGTAACTTATTTATGTCTGTTCCTATTTTTTAGTGCTAATAGCATAGTCCTGCTCATTACTTATTTAAATTATTGTTTGCACTATATCAGACCTTAGATCAACCAATAGAATTTGACGACTATGAGTACATAGAAACACAGCACAAACCTCATAGATGACATGCTCTTCCACATTTATAGATCCTATCTTTTTTAGAAATTACACGGATAGGAATTTACTTTATATTGATTGCCTGACTAGATAATAGCTTTGAAACAATGCAATGCATAAAAAATTATGCAATCAGCTGGCCATGTAATAGATGCAACACAACTATTTAAATAAATAACATGCGTTGCTTCAAGCCATAGGAGCACAAGCAAATAAGATCTAAGTAAATCCAGATAGAGCACCGGCAGATAGATAATATTTTTTTTAGAAAAAATGTTTCTAGTTCCATATTATTCTATCATCTCTGAATTTTTGGAGATTAAACCAGATTTTTAATATTTTTAGGAACAGAAAAACACCTTGAAAACCACTTTTGTTTGGGTTTGGGTTTTGTTTGGTTTTGACAGTTTCAGGGTGTCCGTATCCATTTATTGATCATTGTTGAAAATCGGACTGTTGATAAATAGACTTCATCCTTTGTTTTTTTAACTAGCATAGCAGAAAGAAGGAAACTAACTTTTGTATGTTAATTCACCTGGACATCTCAGATTAGGGAAAAAAATTCTATGCTAATTCTCCTGGACATCTTAGATTAGGAAACAAACTTTTCTATGGTAATTCACATGCACAGGTTTTCTCCTGAGTTTGCCTAAGGAGATTGAAAACTGGAAATTGCTACTTTAATTCTTGTCTGTTAAATGCAGCAGATCCATTAAGATATTATATATATCATGTTCTATTTCATAAGAAATCTGTCTTATTTCACTTTTATATCCAAACTTTTTCATAGTTTTGTGGGAAGGCCTTAAATTGCTTGGACTGTGGTGGTGAGGGAGGTTCATTGATTGCTGCTGGTGGCTCTGATCCCGTGTTGAGGGTATGGGACCCTCGCAAACCTGGTAAATATACTATAGATCTTTGAGTTATCTTTGTTGGACCATATTCAAACTAGCTGATATGTTTTCTTTTCTGTGAATAGGAACATTAGCTCCTGTTTTTCAGTTCTCCTCCCATTCAGGCTGGATCAGTGCTTGCAAATGGAATCCAAGTTCCTATTTCCATTTGTTATCATCTTCATTTGATGGGAAAGTGATGTTGTGGGATCTAAGAACAGCAGTATGATTCTAATCTCGTTGTTCCTCATTTGCTCCTTGAACCATCGAATAAAATTGTCACTGATGATATTTCCCATGTTTCAGTGGCCGCTGGCGTCTGTGGACTCACACGAAGATAAGGTACTTTTTGTGCCATGTTTCTTTTTCCTTGTTTCAGGAGAAGGGGAAATGAATGATGTGCTTAGCTAACTTTGGCTATTACAGGTTTTATGCGCTGACTGGTGGAAAGGGAACAGTGTGATAAGCGGAGGAGCGGATTCCAAACTATGTATTGCATCTGGTATTCAAATTGTGTGATGAAGTTCTTCCTTGTGCTTCATGAGTCCATGCTATCGAGGTTCGAACTTTTCTCAATGATCATCATTTTGAATGGTTGAATTTTACTTCTTTCCTGTTGCATTGCTTTTCCTATGCTGAACCATTTATAGGTGCTCTTTTTTAAAAAAAATTTATAGGTCCAGTTAGCCATAGCTAAGTGTTGTTCAATTGCACAGATGATGTGGGTTTACAAGCCATTCCCAGAAACCAAACAATGTCATCTGTGGCTGTGGGAAGATAATGCAACCCTTCAGTCAAGATCAAGATACGGCACAGGGGCTTGCCAGATGTGTACGCAAAAGTACATTTCATGCATAAGTTAGATTCATAGCAATTGATATCTACATTTTTTTTTGTGTCCGTTGGTGCATTTGACACCAAAATTACTCTATTACCCCAAGACCATAAATTAATAGTTGAAGTTTTGGCTTACCGCCTTTGTTTATGCTCTGGTACTTGGCGCGTGGCAGCGTGGTATAAATGGACCTAGCATATGGTTGTGAATGTGATCAACGTTATTTGCTTATTAGGACTTATTAGTACTGCGCTGGGTAACGCAGTTATCTTAGCTCTGGCTGGGAATACAATGGAACTGGGTCGTTAACACAAAACCCTGCGTAACTGCAAGGGGAAATAAAGAAACAGAGCGCAGAGACATGTCCCAGTTCTCTAGAGTCTGAACTCATTGTTCTGGCAACGCTTGGACAACTCGTGCAGAGCTGGTGCTTCCCGGTCCCCTTTACCGATGGCCTAACAACAGTCCGCCGCTCGTATATCTGCACTCGACATGCTGCACGGATCAGTAGTTGAGCTCTCACCAAGACCGTCCCTTGCTCGTTTATCCTTTTTTCTCAACCAAATCTTCTGTCGAGTAGTCTCTGGAGTCTCTAGAGCACAGCCTGCAGATGACCAACCAAAGTCCGGTCCGCCAGCTGGCTGCACAACCGATAGGCTATATAAGTACAGCATGGATCTTCGCCTCTTGCATCCCCACAGGCCACACAAAACACCTGCTTCTGCTTACAATTACAGTATGGCCACCTCAAGAACCACCGTGTCCTCCCTTGCGCTCCTGCTCGCGCTGCTCCTCTCGTGCGCCGCCGTGAGCAGCGCGGCGCGAAGGCTGGAGGAGGCGGCTCCCACGGAGGCAGAGCCCCACCTGACCGTGCCGGAGCTGCCAATACCAGAGCACGAGCTGCCGCCGCTGCCGAAGGTCGAACTGCCTCCATTCCCGGAGGTGCACCTGCCGCCGTTCCCGAAGGTTGAGCTGCCGCCGAAGCCCGAGATGCCAGCCATTCCCGAGTTCCATTTCCCGGAGCCGGAGGCCAAGCCATGACGCGCCACCGCTGCGTCCTACTTCGTCCTCGGTCGTACTCGTGTGTGAATTATAAAGTATATGTGTTCGTGTTGGGATGTGGATGTCCGCTCGTGCGTGCGTGTTTAGATGATTGTTTGCCTGAGGGATCATCCAGTTCTCGGCGTGTGTCCGCGCCAAGGACGAACATACTGTGCGTAAGATCTCGAGTGTCTTGCGACTCTGTCATGTTCATGTACTGATGTACATACTGCGTGTATACTGCGTGTATGCTCCGACGACTTCAGTCCACGTTTCTCTTCTTGTAATGTACTGGTACTATCTGTTGGAGAAGAATGCCCTGTACGCCGAACGGACGGAGTACTAGCCATTCGTTGTCCCAGGACAGACGAAACGATCCGGTTGTAGAGGTCTGAGCTGATGTTCTCGAGCGAGGCACAAGGAAGGGCATACTCGAGGAGGACGGCAGCAGTACGTGCACCTGTGATGTCCTGTACCCATCGCCAGTTGCTTAGGGCGTTCTTCACTGTCTGCTAAAGCGCCGCTTGCCGACCGCCTTGAAGAGGTTGGGCTTGGGCGTAGTTGGCCTTGTTTAGATGCAAAATTTGGAGGAATTTTGTTACTGTAGCATTTTCTTTTGTATTTGACAATTAGTGTCTAATTATGGATTAACTAGGTTTAAAAAATTTGTTTCGTGATTTATAATCAAACTGTGCAATTAGTTATTTTTTATCTGTATTTACTGCTCTATGCCTATGCATATATCAAAGATTCGATATGGTGAAGAGAGTGTAAAAATTTGGAATTTAGTTGGAGATGGAGGATGTATGACAGCGACGACTTCATGACAAGCCCGCCATGTTGATGCCCAACAACTTAGCTCCCCTTCCCCCGAGCGCCCCCGCTTCGGGCGACTCGGGGGACACCGCGCCAAGTAGCCCCTCCACCAAGCCTCCTCTGGCAGCTCGCGGCGGCGGCGTCCAGCGGCGGCGGCCCTCAAAAGTGGGCCCCGCCTCACCGCCCGTCGCTCCCTCCTGTAACCTCTGTCGTCATCCCCCTCGGTCTTCAACCTATGGCGGCTCTGGCGAGCTTTGGGGAGGCTGGCCGGCCGGATCCGCGCTCCTGTGGATGTCGGGCAACCGCCTCCCCCTTATCCCTCCCCGGTCTGCGTGGCCGGCCGTCAGGCGTGCTTGGTGGCCTTGCCAGGCTGAGTTCGTGGCGGTCGGCGGCCTGGGGGTGGCTGGCCGGCCGGATCTGCCCCCCCTTGGGCCGGATCTGGCGGTTGACGTCCCACTCCCCACCCCCTTGGCATCTACGGCGGGTCGGCGGCTTCCCCGCGGCCCGCCGGCCGCACGGCCCCTCCTGTCTCGGTGGATCCGGGTGGGATCTGGTCGCCTGTGCCTGAATCCACGCCATTGGCTTGCTCTGGTGGCAGCCCGGGACTCCTGGCGCGTGGATCTGGGCGGGATTCAGACGCCGGCGCTCAATCCGCGCCCCCGACGCGCTCCGGCGGTGGCCTGGCCTCTGGGGGCTAGGCGATTGGGTGCTCGCGATCCCGGTGGCCGGGGGTTTGGGGCGCTCGTCCTCCTCCCTGTCTATTATCGTCGGCTGTGGGGTCAGGTTTGTTGCGTTCTAGTGCTGTGCCCTGCTGGTGGCCTCAATTTCGTCATGTCGCCGCTGCAGGTGCTCGTGTCGCGAGCTGCCCCGATGGACGCTCATAGCTGGGTGAAAACTTGCCTGGCTTGCCCGAACCGATGGCAGTGGTGCAGCTAGCGTCATATTCCTCGCTGGAGGTGCCGTCGAAGCTC
Source organism: Bothriochloa decipiens (assembly GCA_023333625.1). Lineage (NCBI taxonomy): Eukaryota > Viridiplantae > Streptophyta > Magnoliopsida > Poales > Poaceae > Bothriochloa > Bothriochloa decipiens. The sequence goes on from CM041631.1 coordinate 7,419,078, forward strand.
CTGTCCGTCTAGGTAGGGTGTGGTCGAATGACCTACTCCTACTTCGATTAGCATTGTTCGCGTCCATGGATGTCAAGTTCCTTCCTGAAGGCTTCGCTACAACACTTATGCAGCCTACCTCATGCCGCTCTCGGAGTCGCTCTTTGCTGTGCCTGTGTGTGCCTCGTGGTCATCTTCACGATAGTTTGTCATGTGTTTGGTGTCGCCGTAGTCGTTTTACCCCGCAGCGGCTACCTAGTCGTTGGTGGGTGTGGTTGGTTTTGCCCCGCAGTGGCTACCTGGTCACTGGTGCAGCTCTTCTGTGCAGCGGCTACCTGGTCGTTGGTGCTCTACTTCGCAGCGGCTACATGGTCGTTGGCGGACATTGTCGTTATACCCCGCAGCGGCTACCTGGTCGCTTGGGAAGAACTCCACCATCCTGGCGAACGTTGTGTCGATGTATTTTTCTTTGCAAGCATAGATAGTTGGTTAGGCTTGAGGCGTGGTTGTCCCCTACCCCGTGTATTCTTGCTGTTTGTCTGTATTTTTGTTTTTATGTTTTTGGGCTTTGCAGGTAATTCTTGGATTACTTGTGAGCCCTTTGTATCTGCGTACTCTAGCTTTTCTTTTGGCCCTTCCTCTTAATGAAATACGAGTAAAAGACCCGGTCACGAAAAAAAAAGAGAAGCCCGCCATGTGGGAGGCTTCGCTTCCTAATTTGCGCACCTTCCACCAAATTATCCCCATTTCTGCATTGGATTTGATTTCATATTCACTTTATTGTTTATTCCATCATTGGACTCTCACTGTGAACCTGTGAGGGCTCTGTTTGGCCTCGAAACTGTGCTCGAGGCTGAGAGTGTCCCATGAGAGAAAAGTAGAAGGGAGAAAGTTACGACGAAGGTAATATGACTCAAACAATAAATTACATATACAACAAGGTTGATTGCAAAACTCATTATCGGTGTCATAGTTAAATTACATATACAATAAGGTTGATTGCAAAACTCATTACAAGCTATATATAGGAGTAGGAGGCATCTCGATCATTTAAGCCCCTATCTCAACCATGCTGTTAGGGCTCATCCTTCTGAAGAAACCCTAGCACGGTCGGACATCCTCCTTCTTCCCCTTCCCCATCTCTGGCTTCCGCAGAGAACTGCGGAAATGAAGCCCCTGCCCTGCCTTGGCTGGTCCGCTTCACTGTCGCCATGAACCCTAATCACCCGCCCACCCGCTGCCCCTACCGCCTGGTCGACTACCTCCTCCTGAACCCCTTCTATGCTAACCAGACTTGAAGAAGAGGGGGAGAGTCCAGAGAGAGCAGCCCGCGCTGAACTTACTTGATTTCGGATATCGCTAGAAATTGAGTGCTAAGAGAGAGAGAAACAATCAGAGTGTCATTTAGCCTTTCTTGTATAATAATGATCAACCGCTTGGTTTTCTGGTTGTACAAGAACACGACAGAGGCGACAGTGGATGCCTTTCACATCATCCTCCAGCAGTGCGAGAGGTCCGGCACGGTGAAGCGTGTAATCCACACGGCCTCTGTCACGGCCGCCTCACCGCTCAAGGATGACGGAAACGGGTACAAGGACTTCACCAACGACTCAGTCCAAGAAGAATGCCCTGTACGCCGAACAGACAGAGTATTCACCATTCGCTATCTAACGCCAGATGAAACGATCCGGTTGTAGAGGCCTGAGCTAGACGTTCTCGAGTGAGGCACAAAGATGGGCATACTCGAGGAGGACGGTTGACAAACCACTCCTAGAAGCCAAATAATGTCAGCATGTTTGTGGGAAGATATGCAACCCTAGTGCCAGATGTGTATGCAAAAGTACGTTTCATGCATAAGTAAGATCCGTAGAAAACTAGCAATTGATAACTACATTTTGCTCGTCACCTTTTTTGTGTGTTACGTGGTGAATTAGACACCAAAGCTACTGTATTATTATCCCAAGATCGTGAATTAATGGTTGATGTTTGGGCTGATCACCTCCCTTGATTCTAAACTCACTGTACTGGCAACGATTGTACAGCTCTCATGCAGAGTTGGTGCCCTCGTAAAGATGCTGTCTCCTCTTTACCGATGGCCTAACAATAGTCTGCTGCTCGTCATATATCTGCACTCGACATGCTGCACAGATCAGTAGTTGAGCACTCACCAAGACCCGTCCTTTCCACGTTTATCCGCTGTTTTTTTCTCAACCAAATCCTCTGTGGAGCATAGACTCTGGAGAGTGTATCCCAGCCTGCAGATGACCAACCAATGTCGGGTCCGCCAGCCAGCTGCACAACCGATGGGCCATAAGTACAGTAAGGACCTCCGGACCTTCCATCCACACAGGCCACAGAACACCTGTTTCTGCTTACAATCACAACATGGCCACCTCGAGAACAGCCGTGTCCTCCTTTGCTCTCCTGCTCGCGCTGCTCCTCTCCTGCGCCTCCCTGAGCAGCACGGCGCGAAGGCTGGAGGAGGCGGCGCCCAAGGAGGGGGAGCCCCACCTGACGGTGCCGGAGTTTCCAGTGCCAGAGCTGCCAATACCAGAGCACGAGCTGCCGCCGCTGCCCAAGGTCGAACTGCCGCCATTCCCGGAGGTGCACCTGCCGCCGTTCCCCAAGGTCGAGCTGACGCCCAAGCCCGAGCTGCCGGCCATTCCCGAATTCCATTTCCCGGAGCCGGAGGCCAAGCCATGACGCGCCACCGCTGCGTCCTGCTTCGTCGGTCGTACCCGTATGTGAATTATATGTGTTCGTGTTGATCCGCTCGTGCGTGCGTGTGTGCTGCTTGCATTATTGGCTTGATGTGTTGCTCGTGTTTAGATGCTTGTTCACTTGCGGGATCCAGTTCTCGGCGACTGTGCGTAGGAGACTGTCTTGCTACTTTACATGAACATCTCGTTATTTGTGTTCTATCTCATCATTAATGGCATCTCGCTCTAATGTGACGTAGGATGTGTATAATTCTAAACCTTTTTTAAGGAATGAAATAGAAAAAAAAATACATACTGCGTGTATACTATCCCTCCGTCCCCTCGTTTGCTTGATGTTCGTTAACAGAGTAAGGATATCATCATTCTCTCTGGAACAAAAATATACTCCGACGACTTCAGTCCACGTTGCCTGTGATGTACTGGTACTACCTCTTGGTCAAGTAAGTTCACTTTGCTTCTTCAGTTCACATATACTGTCTCGATTCTCGAACCTCTTACAACGTGTCAGTTCCCTGTGAGATTCAAACTCGTCTGATACTTGGTGATCCCATTTGGAAACCAAAAGCAAAACAAGTGTGTACAAGTGAGGGTTGGTTTTGGTTATGTGTTTCTTCTGTTTTCTTGATTGGAGTTTACAACTTACAATTTAGTACGTGCTCCTTAGTTTTTTGCTCGCCCGCCTTTTCCCTTAGTTTACTAGGGCCTACGTTTACATTATCTACAACTACGAATTCGAAACCTCTAGCTCTACGGCATGTATACGAATCTCTTTCCATATATAAGTATATACACCTACGTTTATATTTGAATATATAATATTAAGTGAGTTCTCTAACTGGAGACGAATCTCTTTCCATATATAAGTATATACAACTACGTATACCTTGTGCGTTTGAGTTCTAATCTAAAGAAATCGGTTGAGCAACCAAATTGAATCCAGTCGAATCCTAAAAGCATCACCAACATGGGGTAAATAATTTCCCGAATCAATAACAATAAACGTAAGGCGACAAGTTTATATATATATATATATATATATATATATATATATATATGATAAGATCAATAAAACAACAGCTCAGATCAAACTGAGACTTTAACAAAACCATCGTGGACAAATCGAAGCACCGCATCCGCCAGGCTGCGTGAGATCCGCCACCGGATGGCATGAGCTCTGCCACCATCAGTCCAGCGAGATCCGCATCCACCCGGTCGCGTGAGACCCACCACTTGAGGTCGAGCGCAGACGACGCGAGCTCCGCCGCCGCCTGGTCCAACGAGCATGGCCGGTGCGAGATGCGTAGCCACCTGAGGTATCTCGAGTAGCTTGCACATTCGTCAGGCTACGCGAGATCTGCTACTGGACGACATGAGCTCCGCCGCTATCAGTCCAGCGAGATCTACGTCCGCCCGGCTGCACGAGACCCACCGCTCGAGGCCTCAAGCACAGACAGCGCCAGCTCTGCAGCCACCCGGTCTAGAGAGCACGATCGACACAAGATCCGCAGCCACGGGAGGTACCCCGAGTAGATCACGCATCCGCCAGGCTATGCGAGACCCGCTACTGGACGACATGAGCTTCGCCACTATCAGTCCAGCGAGATCCACGTCAGCCAGGCTGTGCGAGACGCACCGCTCGAGGCCTCGAGCCCAGAAGACGCAAGCTCCGCCGCCACCCGGTCTAGCGAGCACGACTGGCATGAGATCCGCAGCCACCGGAGGTACCCCGAGTAGCTCACGCATCCGCCAAGCTATGCGAGATTGGCCACCGGACAACACGAGCTCCGCTGCAGCTAGTCCAGTGAGATCCGCATCCGTTTGGCCGCGCGAGACCCACCGCTCGATACCTCGAGTGCAGATGACACGAGCTTCGTCGCCGCACTGTCCAACGAGCACGACCGACGTGAGATTCGTAGACACCGGAGGTATCCTGAGTAGCTCGCGTCGTCGGCGATGTGCCCTCGCCTACCACTCTCAGGGACGCGGCCTTGCAAGCCTCCACCAGGGCCGTGCCCTCGCAGGCGATCCGTAGTAGGGGAAGAATGAAGTGGAGCAGAAGGTCACCATAGACTTGGGTTCCACGGGATGAAGAGAAGGGGAAAGAATGAAGTTGAGCAGATGGTCGCCATAGACTTTGGTTCCACACGATGAAGAGGAGGGGCAGTGAAAGGAAAGCGGCGCTGCGGAAGGGAGCAATGAGGGAGGAGCGGGAGGGGAGGGAGACGAGCGGACAATAGGATTTGAGCAAGTTTATAATAATAGTATTATTATTTATGTTTTTTAAACAGATTTATTATGAAAATATGTTATATACTTAATCTAATGTTAATTTTATTTTGTACCGTAAATAAGTAAGTTTGACCAAGTAGTAGAATTTATGTTTTTATAAATTTATTTTGAAAATATATTTCACAACTAATCTATTGTAAATTATGTTGTATTATAAATATTAGTATTTAATTAAAGTTCAAATTAATTGACTTCTTCAAAAGTGATAATTATCTTCTTTTTCTACAGACGAGGGGAGTACCATTTTTTGTCCTTTTATTAAACAATAATCCATTTCTCATGTTGCAATGCATGAGCATATTTTGCTAGTATGTATGTAAGTCTAATAATTCTATGTTGGACCGTTACTTGACGTGTTTGACCACATCGTGAACAAGGGCAGCAGGGACAAGTGACTTCATAGGTGAAAGGTCGTGGTTAACTCAACGAGCTTGGACCCTACTACCATGATTTTTAAAAAAAAACTTAACCTGTGGAGGGTAAGACGGCCCCAGGGCATTACGTGATAGAAAAGACTTCTCACGCAAGTTAAGAAAACCCCCGAACCCCGGTCCCGCCCTGACACTGGAGTCGTTACCCTGTGAGACGGGGCCGACAAACGCAAGTGCTTTAGCACACGGGACCGACGAGGGGATTTTTTTACCTTCAGCCTGAAATTCGCCCCACCCAGAGTTCGAACTCAGGACCCGAGGGGTGCCACCGGAATGACTTGACCATTAGGCCAAGCATCCTTTGGCACTACCATGATTTTGGAACATATTATTTTGTAGATTTGTGCTATTCTTTTATCATGAACGTGAGAGATACTTATTTCACATAAATATATTATATTTTTTTCCATTACAATGTACCGGTACTTTTGCTAGTCAATAATAAAGGATGAATCTCGATGTCCATACATATGCAACGGCCAAAGATATATATACTCTGAGAACTTCAGCTCAAGTTGCTTATATACTATACATGCAAGTCTTACTTTTTTCTTCTAAAATAGTATGCAACTCTTTCCTTGTAGGTGTTGTTCATAAGTCGGTTTAAAACTTGATTATCTTTTTCTCTATCTATTTTTTTCCAAATTAACTACTATAGCTATATAGAATTTGATTTTTACATGGTCCATTCTTCGAAATAAACTACGATACTAAGAGGTAGGGAAGTAGGTGGGAAGTGATTTTGGTGGAGATTGAGCAATGAGGAGTGAGAAAAGATTCTTGTGTAATATGCTCACCAGGATCTATATGCATGGTTTGTTTGCCTGTTTGGCTGACAAGGAGTGATTTTCGTGTAAGGTGCTCCAAAACAGCCCCTTACATTCATAGAATCAATTCTAGGAGAGCTATGCCAAACATGCAAGGGCTTCTTTTATGTATATAGCTCATCTTGTTTCTGATTGACTATAAGAAGTGATTCATAGAAAAATGGTTTTGTGGTTGAAAATGACTTTTTTTTGGTTCTTTAGGATAAAATCTACATATAAAATGATCAGTAAAACCACATACTCCGTACCTCCTAATATTCTAGTTCAGTTCAAAGAATCACTATCTACATAATTATGCTCAATAGGTCCTTCTAGATTTATCCTAGAAGTTGCTCTCATAGTTATGCCCAATAAGTGCTAAGACTATAACTTCTTTCCCATACAAAAGCGTAAGTTTTTTGGATCGTCTGAGGTTGTGTTTGGTTTTGCTTTTGGAAAGTCCTGCTGCTATCAAAAAGCTAACTACAGGTAGAACTAGAAGCTGTTTTCGTGTAATACAATTTTCGCAGCATCTTGGACCTTACTTTTGGCTTTCAGCTTAATTTTTGGAACGCGTGAAAATAATAGAGGGATGTTTTACAACTGTTTCAAAGGGGATGAAGAGATTGAGTAGGTTTTGTAGTTATTTTAACCAAATAACCTACATATTTTTTGGTATTGCATATCACACAACCGCTTTTTTATAGCTCACGACTTAGCTTTTCACAGCGCACGGCTCAACCAAACATAACCCTATTAACCTGAGTCGATGATGGTATTGCACGGCGTTAATTCCTCTGGATTGTAGGCCTAACAACCGTACGCGCTTCGTGTAATCGTGTTCATACCTGTAGTCCATCACACGACAAGACATCGATCCACCGTTCCTGCACTCACCAGGCAGTTGTGACTAGCTCCTTTTTTCTCAACCAAATTGTCCAGCGATCGAGCAGATTCACCAGGCATCGGCAGTCCAGCTCCAACGACAGAGGGAGGATCGATCGGACACCAAAACATGGCATGTGTATCGCGCGTGCGAAAATGGCGTGAACGAGATACCTCTCGGTGTCTCGGTTTCGTGTTAATATACGATGAGAACAGCCCTTACCGTGGCTTGTACAAGGGTCTAAAAAATACATCAGATCATATCTACCTAATTGATCTACTTGTATAACAAACCGAGACATTACCTAAATTACATGATCGCCTAACAAACATATCTTTTAACACTCTTCCTCAATCTCAGTCACTCTTGAGGTTGAGATTGCTTTTGAACTGTAACAGTTTTGCCACTGGCAACGGTTTAGTGAAACCATCTGCAATTTTATCACCCGAGTTGATGAATCTGATCTCCAGCAATTTCTGTGCTACTCTTTCACGAACAAAATGAAAATCTATCTCAATGTGTTTGGTCTTTGCATGGAAGATAGGATTAGCAGAGAGATAGGTAGCACCTAAGTTATCACACCATAGTCGAGCTTTAGGAGGATGCTGAATTTTTAACTCGGTGAGCAATTTTTGAATCCAAAGAACCTCGATCGACAGTAGCATTGGCCAAAGCTTTGTATTCTGCCAACGTACGCTCCGTTCCCGGAGGTGGACCTGCCGCCCAAGCCGGAGCTGCCACCGTTCCCCGAGGTCGACCTTCCGCCGATGCCCGAGCTGCCGCCATAGCACGAGACCGATCCCGCCATTCCCGAGTTCTACTTCCCAGAGCCATGACCGATGCATCCTGCTGCCATCACCTTCAGGCTGGCCGGCTGCATGTCCGTCGTGTCGTGTCGTGTCGCGTTATATGTCCGTGTTTGTATAGTACGCGTCGTGCATGTCTGCCCTCTTGCTTTGGTACACTGCATAGTGTGTGCTTCTCGTGTTCCTTTTTTTTCAGTTTATTTATATCAATAAAAGCATCGCTGATTAATTAAGGCCATATATCCACCTTCCTGCACGCCAAAGCTTCTGGCGTCGTTTATGGGTCTGTCGTTCCGTTCCTTCTCTAATTTCCACCGAGGCTCCAAGGAACACCCATTGTAGGCCTTGCCACTGCCGCAGCAACATCTAATCTTGAATTCCTAGACGCCGTCAACACCATTGATTTTCATAAAACCCGTTTGTGAAGTAAGTGGGATGCTCCCCCTGAATTGGTAAAAAAACACCCTTGTTGAGCAATCCAACTACCTGTCTTCTTTTCTCTAGCACCAGCCAGGGTTTTGACAGTTTTAGGTCCCCCCGAGAAACTTCTCAACAGTAGGCTTTGAAAAGAACTAACATGTATAGCTATTTGCCTAGCATGCCATATAAACCGCCATATTCTGAACATCCTCGTTTCGACGGTGAGCTTGTCGATGGTAGCTTGGTGATTCAATTTGCCCTAGACTTCAGCGACGGTGATGCCCTTGATCTTTGTGCTCGAAGTTGGCGAGACGCTCGTCAAGCTTGGTGAGCTGTTTCTACAACTCGTCGAATTTCTTGTGGATGTTGTTGGAGAACTCCTGGATGATTGTTGCTATGGATGTAGCGTTGGAAGCCACTGATGTCCGAGGATCGAACTGGTCTTCAATACCAGATGTTAGGGGTTTGCTGGGGAGGGGCCCCTGGAGGCTACGCTAGGGCTCGCGGGGCAGCGTGGATGCAGCGGTGTGCGTCGGTGGCAGCGGCGCGCGACTGGAGAGGGAGAGGAGGGTGGCGGCGGTGAGAAGAGGGGGAGAGAGATGAGATAAAATCTTTTCAGCTATTCTATTTTTGATCCAGATGATTACATGGTCCTAATATTTATAGTGCATACGCGACTTGACACCTAAGCAACTGTGGCGATCCTTATAAGATTGTATTCCCCTTTCCTAGTTTAACAAACTTGACTCTTATTTCAACGGAACTTTCCTAAACAATGAGACCTAATATGGTAACTGAGGATGACGATGGTCGACCGGTGTGGCGGCGATGTGGCCGTGACGCCCCCACCTGGCGAGCGCCCCTAGGGCACGCCGCGTGGGTGCCCCATCGCGACGGCGATGACGCCCCCACTTGGCGAGTGCCCCTAGGGCACGCCGCGTGGGTGCCCCATCGCGACGGTGGTGCCCCCCCCCCTCCTTGTGCCCTGATGGCCCTTTTATTTTGCTTTGGTTGTCGGCCTCTATTAGGCGTGTGACATCTCCCCTATATGACTTTAAAGGAATTGGTAATATGTTACTAATAATAGAAGATCGTCTATATAGACTTCTAGGAGATGTGAGAGAAGTAATCCTGAGATGCTCCTTAAGACGTAGCAATAGTACATAGGGCCGCGTTACGAGTGAAACATGGGTTAAGTTGAGCCGTGATAACCTAGTTACGGCCAAAAAAGCCAAAGGTTTTTAATTTATCTCCTAAACTATCATCATGGTCGGTTTTTTCTTCTCAAACTCTAAAATTAGCATCTTAACCTGCAAATTCTCAAAAATATTCAAATTACCTCCCTACCACGGGCCGATGAAGTGATTTGAAGACTAGTTAATAAATTTTAGTAAATACTTGACAACATATTTAAACCACAAAATGCTCTAAGATTCTAAAACTTCTGAGGAAAATTTAAAGATAGATTAGGACGCCTCACGAAATTTTTTGTAGAAGCTTATTTGGCTTTAGAAAAAGGGGAAAAACTATCCGGCCCACATTTCTATAGCTATTGATGTGCTGCAGCACCCAACCAGCCAGAGTTGCAGATCAAACCGCAGCCTCTGTTGTACAGCTAGCCAACACTAGCCTGCAACACCAAACTGCCATAAATAATTAAATACATTAGAAATGAGCAGGCCAGACTTTTCCCAGTCATTTTGGGCTGGATCAAGCCCAGGTCGGACAAACATTCTCCTTCATCGATATAGCCATGGAGATGGAGCCTTGGCAGTTGGCACTGGTCGGCCATTGCTGTCTAGACTGAACTTTCAACTTAGTTATATACTAGAGAAGTTACTCACAAAAAAAGTAGAAGCTTTCACTCTTAAGAAAAAAATAACATCTATTGACAATGAAGTGATGATACGTCTATATGTATAAGCAGTAGCATTGATCGTTACCTACTCAGAAAATAATGCACTTAGTAAAGAGATAACTAGGTTTGAGAGAAACATGTCATGAGATATACAATTGGATAGAGATAAACATGTCACAAGAGCAAAAGTTCAGGCAATGTTCATCTTCCTTTCAGTCCATGGCACATGGCAAGTTGGTATCCACAAAATATTACTCTCCCACGTTCGTAAATATAATATAAGGCATTCTGAGTTGAGTAAAATTTGCAAGTGGTTACGAAACTTGTCTCAGAATACCATTTTGATCTCTGAACTCCTAAAACGTATTCCCCCGTTCCAAATTATAAAATATTTTAGGTTTTTTAATACATAACTTTTACTATGCAGTTAGATATACGCTAAGTGTAGATATATAGTAAAAGCAATATATATTAAAAACGAAAATATTTTATAGTTTGGAAAGAAGGAAGTGTTTTCAACTCCCGAAACTTATACAACGGCGGGTTCCTATCCTATAAACTACATATACCAAAAATACCATTTTTCAGGTCCCACACCTTTTGTCTGGTATAAGAATATCATTTCCAAGTTCACGCATGGGTAGGACCCATATGTCATCCTCTGGCGCTCAATCTTTTTGTCACCCCTCCTCAACACCACTCTCTTCTCTAGTCCCAAATAGCTAGGTCGAAGACCGGATGTCCCCATCAGAAGGTTTCCATGGTAGAACTCTCATGGTAGCAAGACCTTTGTTCGCTGCAATGAAAATAGACGTGAGTGAAAGATTCTTCATGGAAGATCTCCTCGGTGACGGTTGGATCCATGCCTAATTTTTCACTGTAATTAATGGGAATTCATGGGAAAACAATCGTTCTTCCTCCTTTTCGCCTAGCGAGAGCTTTTACTATTTCCACTACTTAGGACGCCATGGCCTTCAGAGGTACAGGATCAAATTTGAGACATGGATGACACACCTCAAAACAAGTTTAGAGACCATCCGTGCATTCTACTATTATGAACTTTTCTTCCTTTGTCCATATATATAAGGAATTCAGCACCTCACAATTAACAAATTATTTTCCATTCAGTTGTGTTAGGCCAAATACAACGCAGACTCTTACGGAATGCTAAACAACAGTTACTATTTTTAGCCACTCTGCATGTCTTAGAAGGCGCTTGTGAACGCCTTCCTCGACTCTCTGTGTCTACATCTACACGTCGCGCGCATGTGCCAAGAGCGCGAGATGATGACTGGATGCCGCGGCAGAGTGCCCGCCTCGCGGCGAAATCGGCATATCGCTGCCAAAACTGGAGCTACATGCCAGGCGGATCATGCTAGGGCGGCTCTCCTCTAACATGCCGGACTCCTCCGTCTTCGACGAGTTCCACCAAGCCTTCGCCGCAGCAAGCCTGTCCGCCAAGAAGCAGGCCATGCAGGTTATGTTTCCTAAGCGCGGTGACCATCGGGCACGCTACGCACCGACGCCGTAATAGGGTGATCGTGGTCCTCGGCATCTCCGTTGCTCAATCGGTTTAGTAGTCAGTACGACCTCCGAAGCTCCGTTGTTTGAGTCTGCGCTGTTGTTTATGTTTTGTCTGTCTAATTCTCTTGGCACCTCGCCATTAGGATAGTCGGAATGTAAAAGTAATTCTAACTTCTCTTAATAAGGCTCGTGCAATGACGCTTGTGCCAAGCATCCCTGCTCACTCAACCGGCGGGCGCCTAGGAGATTTCGTAGTTAAAAAGTCAAGAATAGGTAAATAGATTAGCACTTGTTTGCCATTGTAGATTAACGCTATTATAAAATTGTTTGATTATTCTCTTTTTTTCAAGAGCCCTTGAATTGTACGTGCTCTTATCATTCCATTTAAATGAGAGGTGCAGCCCAACCATCGAAGGAATTAAGGACCTAAGTATTGTCCTTAACCTTTTTCTAACATTTACTCTGGAGCTCACAATCTCACATGCATGATGTATCTATTCTGTCTTGTTAAAATGCTTTATGAGTTAATAACAAGGTGTCTAAAATGTGTGACGATACTTGTGGGAAGAGATAAGCCAACCGACTAAAAACAAACACTATTCCTTCAGGAAACAGCGAGCGTCGTACGTGTCATGGGCTCATGGCGTCATCCGCCATACTAGATATTTCCCGGTAACAAACTAACAACTGCTGATCGAGCTCTCGCCTCTCAGCAAACAGCCCGATCGAAGACGCCCGCACGTCAGATCAAGTGCGCCCCACGGTCGCGGCCTACCGGCTACCACACTGTGCTGTGCCGCGACTACTGCGTGATCCACCTGCTCTTACTCTTCTCGCACACCGATCGCGCAACTCATGCTAGGTACCGCGACTTATGCAGCCCGGCGCCGTACGGCGGCGTCGTTTTCCTTTCCGGCGAGGGGGACCGATCAGGATCAGCTCGATCGGCACCGTACACCGCGTGGGCGCCGCGCCCGCCGCTGGCCTCGTCACGTCGATCGTGCACGGCAGGGCAGGGGCGGCAAGCAAGCAACCCCGCTATGGCGACCTCTCGCCCGATAACACGTCAGTCGCGGAGCAGGCAGCCAGCAGGCAGTGTAGCAGCGGTGCCTGCCGATCACAGTCACAGAGGCGAAACGGGATCCGGGAAGCGAAAACGTCAAGGCACCGGCCAATCGCGAGTGCACATTGCCGAAACAGGAGCGCTCGGGTGAGCCGCAGGACACCGCGCCGCGGCAGGTATCAACAGCTCCGGCGAGCCGATAAATACCGCAGCTCGGTTCCCGTTCTCTGCATCTCATCATCATCCAGCACACACACACACACACACACACACACACACACACACACACACACAC
>CM041631.1:7437690-7472245 GCA_023333625.1 Bothriochloa decipiens
ATGCAGATGACCTACCATATCAGGCTGGCACGGTGTGCCACCAAATGTCAGACTTCCTCTTGCAGACACACACACACGCATATGCAATGCAACAAAGCCTTCGTTTAGCAACTATAAATATGCCACTCTTCTCTTCCAGCCATCAGAACATCACAAGAAGAACAAGCTACCAAGTGATACACAAAGATCGCAGCGGCACAGAGGCTTAGTTAAGCCATTGGATATGGTTTCCAAGAGAACCATGCCGTCCTCACTCGCCTTCCTCATGGCACTGCTGCTCTCTTGCAGCACCATGAGCAGCGCGGCGCGGTACCTGGAGGAGACGAAGCCTGCAGAGGAGTACCCGTCGCATCCCACCGTGCCGGAGATCCCCAAGCCTGAACTGCCACCGCACCCTACCGTGCCAGAGCTCCCGAAGCCTGAACTGCCACCACATCTCACTGTTCCAGAGCACCCGAAACCTGAGCTGCCTCCACACCCCACCGTGCCAGAGCACCCAAACCCTGAACTGCCACCGCACCCTGCTGTGACAGAGCTCCCAAAGCCTGAACTGCCACACCCCGTCGCGGAGGTTCCCAAGCCCGAGCAGCCACACCATGCTGTGCCGGACCTACCGCACCCTGCCGTTCCTGAGGTGCCAAAACCCGAGCTGCCACACCCTGCTGCACCGGAGGTTCCCAAACCAGAGCCGCCCCATCCGGCTGTGCCGGAGGTTCCGAAGCCTGAGCTGCCGCACCCGGAGGTGCCAAAGCCTGAACTGCCGCCACACCCTACCGTACCAGAAGTGCCTGAGGTGCCGAAGCACGAGCTTCCGCCTCTGCCGGAGCCCGAGCTGCCACCCAAGCCGGAGAGCCACTACCCGGTGCCAGAGGCCAAGCCATGATCGAACTAAATATGTGTTGTATACTAGTCTCGTCTATGTGAGTATGTTTATGGTGTAGGAGTAGTGTGACGTTCAGTGTTGTACGTTGTGCGGCTTTGAGATGTACGTATCTATTGCCTTTGGTGTTCCGTATTACATCGATCTATATTGATATCGTTTCATATTACTTATGCTATTTGTCTTCTGTATATAATATTATAGGGATCTCTGAATTAATTCTGCACACATACAAGCTGCATGTGTTAATATGTGGTTGAATATGTATGTTGAATGCAACATACATTTGTTTATCTATAACCAAGAAATTAAATACCTTACGTTTCATATGCTACTATTTTTTTGTGATATATTTCATATGCTACTTTTGTGTATATCGGTCAACTTAAGGGATCAATGCCTGTACAAATCGTCATTCCAATCCATTCTTCATTTCCTAATCCCCACCAAAATATATGCAGTTTTTGTTCTTAATTCATTACCACTAGCACATAGTACAAAGTACACAAACACGCCGGCCGGTTTCAAGTCCGGAGCCATCAGTACATAGTTTGTTTCATGTAGAAAAACAACTTTTCCAAAAACATGAAAAGAGAGTTTTGTGTGGGAATAAAATGCCATTAAACTTTTTTTTTACCGAAGCTAAAGAAAAGAAATATGTTGGTAAAAAATATTAACCTTCATCTAATAACATCACCAAACATAGTTAGCATCGAAGCCAAATAATGAAGTAAAGTGCGTCTATCTATATTACCAACTAATTACAAAAAATGTTGCCCTAATAAAACATGTAATTGCAAATGCAATTATCCAAAAGTTACATTTTAAGAGCCCAAAATATATCCTTTGACAATTCAACTAATCTCACCAAACCCATATCCGTGAGCACATGAATTTTTAAGGGCTTTAATTAAATCCAATTAGAGATGCGATCGAGCAGGCTTGTCCATGAGCCTACAAATAATATTTGCAGGATCGACGTCTCTAAATCCAATACATCATGTACCACAAGCACACACTATCACACTAGCTAACTTTGAACATACAAATTTAAACAAAAACCAGCTGGACGCACTTAATATGAGATTGAGGACGCTATATATATCCCGCCAATATTTGGAACGGAGGGAGTTCGCTCTCTAGATTTTCAACTAAATTCGGAACGTACTGCTACGAAACCACAACTCCGCAAGCATGTCATCAGCGTGTGGACTTATATGCTCATGCTGAACTGGACATTTCAGTCTTGTCCTCGCAAACACACATATAGTACGGTCGATGAGAATAGCATCGAGACACATCGAACACGTGTTGCCAGAGAAAACAAGTGTTTTCATTTTTCAAAAGAAAAAAAATTAAAGTGTAGCTGCTCCAACCAATCAGATCGATCAGTTGACAGTAAGTCAGTATATATTCCCAACCAATCGAACCTTACACAAGCAGGAAATCAGGATGGAGATCAGAGGGACGAATTAAGGACCAAATTAATCTTAGCAACCCCGGGGATGCAGATGACCTACCAGCTGCTGCTATCAACGGCAACATACAAGACACGCATGGCCAGTAAACGCTCATGGCGGCTCACCCTGGTAGATGGACGACGACGATCCCTGGTCTGGTCACATGCGTAGCTTAGCATCGCGCTATAAATAACATGCTTCTCTCACCCCTTTCCAGCCATCACACAACGATCTAGTTCGCTCATCGCTCTACTGATTGATACTTGGCACGAGGCAAAAGCTAGAGGGGTGTCATGGCTGGCACTGCCAACAAGAGCACCATGATGCCTTCCCTCGTCCTCCTCATGGCGCTGCTGCTCACATTCAGCGGCATTAGCGGCGCGGCGCGGCTGCTGGAGGAGTACCCGCACCCTGCCACGCCGGCGGAGCTGCCAAAGCCCGAGCTGCCGTCGCACCCCACGGTGCCGGAGCTGCCGAAACCCGAGGTGCCAGCACACCCCGCCACACCAGAGCTGCCCAAGCCTGAGATACCTGAGCACTTGCCCGAATTGCCCAAGCCCGAGCTGCCTCACCCAGCTGCCGTGCCTGAAATGCCCAAGCCTGAAGTGCCAGAGCACCCCGCCGTTCCAGAGCTGCCGAAGCCCGAACTGCCTCCTCACCCCGCCATCCCGGAACTGCCCAAGCCTGAGGTACCGGAACACCCCGCCGTTCCAGAGCTGCCAAAGCCAGAGGTGCCGTCGCACCCCACCGTGCCGGAGCCGCCGAAGCCTGAGCTGCCTCCTCACCCCACGGTGCCAGAGCTGCCAAAGCCGGAGCTGCCCTACCCGGAAGTGCCGGAGGTGCCAAAGCATGAGCTGCCACCGAAGCCAGAGAGCCCCTACCCGGTGCCAGAGACCAAGCCATGATCGCGACTGCACGCATTCGTCGCTGTCGCCCCAGTAATAAGCACGTTCTTTACTTTCTGTACTTGTGTGTATGATGGTGTAATATTTTTATATTTGTATGTTTGTAGTATGTGATCTTGTTGATCACTAGCTAGCTAGCTAGGAGTGTGATGTTTCATTGTTGTACGTTGTGCCCCGGCCCATTAGTTTGTCCTTTGATGATATACGAAAATACTACTGGCCTTTATGTACTATATACATATGTGAATAATAATGCTTCATTCATGGTTGTAGTTACATTGCTTTCAGAATCAATGAAGTATTCTGTTTATCAGGAGAAGCTCAGCCACACAAGTATTTTACAGAGAAGTGGTTATTATGTGCCAACGGAGTGCTTCTTTGAAATAAACTATAAGTATCCGAGTCCACTTAATTGCACAGAATCACCATCAACATAGAGTTTATCCTAGTGATTTAAAATCACCTTTGAGCCAAAGAATCAGTTCTCACAATGAATCAAAAATAGGGGGCCAGGAGCCCTACGAAACATATCCCAAAGTATATTTGGCTACATCCAAATTCTAGACAATACACGTATATATGCAAATTATGCATGACTGGTTATAAGATTATATTAGTTGATGGTTTGATACAAAGTACTCTTTGTATTTGAAGAGAAAGGGCATATATACATTATTTGTTTGTGTTGGAGTTATAAGATTATAATAGAATATTAATTAATCTATGGGTGTATATATTTAAGTACGATTACCTAGTGTAGAAAATTTCCTTAATTTGCTTATTTGTTCACAGTATATAGTTTCTCTAATTACAGAAGTTGATGACACCATTGCTTTCTTTTCTTATATATGCATCATTAATACAAATAGAGAACGACCAGTAAACCAGTTATTTGGCTACAAAAATATATAGAACAAAGTTAAGATAGCCAAATTCAGTAGATCTAATTTCTATATTATTAATAAGTTTTTTGTGTACATATATATTATAGAGCCCAATTTTTTTGATTCAGTTTCCGAAAACAAAAATTTAAAAGCTAGTATTCATCCAAAAATATATGTGTTGTTGTATGGATGAAGGTTGCAAAATAAATTCTTAAATGATTGCATTTTCCAACAGGGAGCAACATATATGTTTCCTTAACTGTTCAAATTGTCACCACGTACGTCATACAAACAGATGATAATATGCAATATGCATGCTCTAGCTAGTAGTATACCGATACATTTGTTGGGATTTGAATTAATATACGCGCACCTCATGTACCGAATTAAGGGGCATATTTTTCATCACTTGTATGATGAGATCGGCCGGAAGGTAACAAGCTTGCAGTTGGCCATATGCTTAATGATGAAATTGCAGAGCAAAAAATCAACAGAGCCACTAATGAGAATAATGATCTCAAAACGTGTAATTGAGTTTGTAAGAAATCTCCTCAACATATTTAGATAAGGAACTAGAGCACTACTTATAATTAGCTGATGAAAGCAAGTTGTCTGAAAAATGGTCATGCCACATTTCTAGAGGTCATGTTCAACTCGCTTTACAACTACTACGGAGAAAAGGCTCCTGCAATCTTATCAGTCTGACCTTGACATGCACATCGTGTCATTATTTGAGTTCTCCGGTGGCCAAACACATCGACGAGACAATGAGATACGTCGCACACATGTACGTGTAGCCACATCACATAACGCAAGGTGATTCAACTAACCAGATCTCTCAGATGGGCTCAATATTCCCAACAAACTATACCATACATGAGATGGATCAGGAGGAAGCAAGCACACATAGAGATCCAAAATTGACAACCATGGGATGCAGCTAGCCAACCAATCACCAAACGATCACTACGTGGATCAGAAAAAAAGAAAAAGAGTCACGTACATCTGCACGTACTCGATCAAGGTTCCATTTGGCACTACAAATACCATGATTTCCCTCTCCCCAGTCACCACTCAAATACACAACAATCTTCTTCTCACTAGTCATAGGTGTGTAGAGCAACTCTATCGCTATGGCTTCCAAGAGCACAATGCGTTCCCTGCTTTTCCTCCTCATGGGGTTGTTGCTGCTCTCGTGCAGCTGCACGAGCAGCGCGGCGCGGCTGCTGGAGGAGGTGGCGGCGCCCGAGGAGGAGTACCCGCACCCTGAAGTGCCAGAGCTGCCTAAGCCTGAGCTACCGCCTCATGCAGTCGTTCCGGAGCTGCCAAAGCCCGAGGTGCCCGAGCTGCCACCACATCCCACCGTGCCTGAGCTGCCCAAGCCCGAGGTGCCGGAGCACCCTGCTGCCGTGCCGGAGTTGCCAAAGCCGGAACTTCCTCCTCACCCCACCGTCCCTGAGCTGCCGAAGCCCGAGGTGCCGGAGCTGCCGAAACCTGAGGTGCCTGAGCACCCCGCCGTGCCGGAGCTGCCGAAGCCCGAGGTGCCTGAGCACCCCACCGTGCCGGAGCTGCCCCACCCGGACGTGCCAGAGCTGCCAAAGCTTGAGCTGCCTCTGCCTGAACCTGAGTTGCCAGTGCCACCAAAGGCCGATAGCCACTACCCGGAGGCAGAGACCAAGCCGTGATCGGCCGGCCTGCATTAATTAAACCTTTTATGTATAATAATGCGTGTACGTACGTATGGTCTACACTTTGATGTCTGCCGGCGATGTTGAAGGCTGGTGCCCCATGGCCATGCACACTACTCGCTAGGAGCGTGATGTTACCAGTTTATGTATGTGTATTTCCTTTGTTACTTTTGGTTTATATAATGCCTATGCAGAGTATATCGATGTATCCTACACGTTTCATTTATATTTACTCCGTATTTATCTTGAGGCTATACATGTGCCTTAAAACTTCATTAAATTTTAGAATTTTTCTTTTTGCGAGTATGTTGCAAACTGTAAAGTCCTTACTCCTTACAGCTAGCAGTAGCACTAGAACGTGAATAAATAAGGTTTATTTGAGAGCGACAAGCAGAACCCCAACAAACTCCCGCTGTTGGAAATTATAATTGATGTTTTGGCTTTCTTAGAGTGTATATCTAAGTATATAACAAACCTATATGACATCATGTAATTTTGCACTTTTCCTACTCTTGTGACGGATGATATGCACAGTTTGTAACAATAAAGCTGTCATGCATATTTTTCCTATGTCCCTCTATTTATATAACAATAGGATGATATGTACACTTTTTTATGTCTCTCTATTTGTAAAAACAGAGTTGTTAACAGATCCCACCTTTGGATGATGATACAATGATCCTATATATTGCAAGAAATATTTGCTATATTTCTTGAGAAAGAGATATAGCAACTCCCGTATTATGAAACTTCTTTCAACGAAATTTTTGGTATTATTTCAGTTGTTCAACCTTCGATACTAAAATAGTATTATCTTATCACATATATGACTAAATAACTTATATATGTAAGAGAATAATCCATTCATCATGGCCGCTAACTATGAAAAAGGATGATGCCTCGCAATATAATGGTCATATGTCTGACAAGGATGCGCTATACTATTTATATATCAATGCATGAAGCGATAGGTGAAAAAACAAAGAGTGAAATTTGGCAAAGAATATACTCCCGAAGTCTAACAGTGTAATCAATAAAGGATTGAGAGAAGACTACTCAATCTGAATAACTAAAATTCTAAAATGAAACTAAACCAAAAAGTAAAGTGAGGACTAAAATGACCATTTTGTAAGTTTAAGGATAAAACTGAGCCTACAATAGTTGAGGGACCAAAATGACGATTTTGCCAAGATTTTAACTAAACATATGTCAAGCACACTTTTAGGTGCAATGCAAAAAAATATATGAGTGGGAAATGAAGAACCATATAAAGTGATTGGTAACTAGACAAAAAATAGATTCAAATCATCACTATTGTGTTAGGACATGAGCAAATGGGAGAGATCATAAGAACTTCTTTCAATATTATTAGGTGTCAGCTTCACATGCAACCACAAATTTAAACATATCTTTCTTAAAGTTACTAGCCTGCCTTTGGAGCACCGATTGATGGATATTATTAGTTTGCCAAATTCAAAATGGATTGGAAGAGGACATGACTTACATACAAACATAAAAAAGAATAGAAGATGGCGCTTTGAATAAATTTACGGTGTGTGAAGGTCATTTTCAACTGGATCGCTTTAAGTATTTTATTTAGAGCTAGCATAAATCCACCCATCGTGAGCATAGATGTATTCATGTTTGGTCTCTTTCTTAGTCGATTCTTGGCATGCAAGTCCACACCTGTGCACACAATCCGGTAGCCAAACAAATGCAGATTGATGAGAGACGTCACACACGTGTAGCTACAGCCTACAATATTGCGCTGTATCGACACCAACCAGATCATTCAGGTCGTCAGTATTCCCAACTAATCAAACCATACACAAGTGTAGTGTCTAGATCAGGAAAGTAGGATAAAACGTTAAACAACCACATCGATGCAGATGACCTACCAAAGCTCTGAAACGACGAGAGCTCTAGCCTTCGCTGAACGCTATAAATAGCAGGCTTCTCAACGTTCCTAGCCATCATGCACACAACCAAGCATCTCCAGCTCGATCTTCCTGAAACAAGAAGCAAACAGAGCACACAATTGAGTGTGTAAACCGTATCTAATTACTCATCGCTTCGAGTTCTAGGAGCACCGTGTCTTGGCTTCTTCTCTTTGTGGCGCTGGTGCTCTGCTGCAGCGGCATGAGCAGCGCGGCGCGGTTGCTGGAAGAGGCGCCGCCCAAGGAGGAACACCCACACCCTCCCGTGCCGGAGGTGCCAAAACCCGAGCTGCCGCCGCATCCTACCGACGTCGTGCCGCCTGAGCTGCCGAAGCCCGAGTTGCCAACGCACCCCGCCATCCCCGAGCTGCCCAAGCCTGAGGTGCCTTCTCACCCAGTGCCAGAGCAGCCGAAGGCCGAGCTGCCACCGCATCCGGCCGTCCCATAGGTGCCCAAGCCTGAGGTGGCGCACCCAGTGCCGGAGCTGCCCAAGCCCGAACTGCCTCCACACCCGTCCGTCCCTGAGCTTCCAAAGCCTGAGGTGCCGCACCCAGTCGCGCCAGAGCTGCCAAAGCCCGAACTCCCTCCACACCCGACCGTGCCAGAGCTGCCGCACCCAGAGGTTCCCAAGGTTCCAGACCACGAGTTGCCGCCTCTGCCGAAAACTGAGGTGCCTAAGAAGCCGGAGGGCCACTACCCGGAGCCGGAGGCAAGACCATGAGCGGACGTACAATCCCACCAGTTATCCACACACATTTTACCACATGTGCACGTTGTGTAGTTTTATGCACAGTTATAGTACCTATGTATGAGTTGTGATGTTGTCATGTTGTGTTCTTGTATACGAGGCGCCAGAGCTATCAGTTTGCATCGAGCCGGATCTTGCTTGTAACGAGCTAGCCGTCAGTTTGCATCCATATATATGTAAATGAATAAAGATTTCTAGTTGCCATATTTACATTGTTGGTTATATTCATGTATGCATAATATATGTGTCTCTGATCTTGTTTATTATTTCTTTTTTTAGTAAATGTTCATTTGCAAAAATTTGGTGACAACAAGATCCAACTTAGGAGAAACTAAGTGATTTTTCAATAAGGGAAATAGACACCCAAATTCAGTCCAACACATGGAAAAGCATTCTGGAGCCTACCGATGGAGACACCTTCTGGAGCCTATGAATATACCGTCGAGGGAATGACTCAGTGTAACTATCAATGTTGGGGATTTAGAGCTGATCATCAAATCCAGGTCAAGGGTGCAATTGTCTCACAGGAAAACAAACTCCTAGCCTCAGAGATTCCTATTTTTATATTAACTTCAACGCCTACCATCCTTAGATAGCTCATACCATTCTGAAAAGCAGGAATTTGAAGATTGAGAACGGCTCCGGCACTGGGTGCCATTCTTAAAAGCAGGAATATGAGCTAATTCTGAGAAGGTGTCTATGATATTCAAATTCCTGCTCCATATGATAGCATGCGTGGAAAGCACACACGTAAGTATAAGCGATCGCAGGTGTCTATGATATTCATATTTACTCACACCGCGCATCAGAAACAATATTTCAAAACTGCTA
Organism: Bothriochloa decipiens; assembly: GCA_023333625.1. Taxonomy (NCBI): domain Eukaryota; kingdom Viridiplantae; phylum Streptophyta; class Magnoliopsida; order Poales; family Poaceae; genus Bothriochloa; species Bothriochloa decipiens. The sequence goes on from CM041631.1 coordinate 7,447,024, forward strand.
GCATCCAAGACAGACATGATCTGGGTATCTATCTAACCCGTGCACATTTCTCTTCGATTATTAGAACTAGCTTAGATAATTATGTAGTTCAGAAATGCATGTGACACAACATGGAATTCAAGGTCAAGCTAGTATACTAATTGCTTCACAAGTGATAAGCCAATTGGGAAAATATATTGTGTTGACTTTAAAAAAGAGTCACAGGAAGTACAACCCATTCCAAAACACGTTACGTCACGTTACATTTTGGAACAGAGGGCTTCTCCCGTCAATTTACATGTCTATCAGACAATACTTGTATAGATAAGTTGGGAGTATTATGAATACATGAATGTTGACGGTTACGCAGCAAGCAGTCAAAGGCAGTTTCTTTCATACCTAACTTATCTGTATCTTCCATCCAATGCAAAATTCCATCAATCACAGACAAAGCAGCAGCAGCACCATCGGCATGTTCGACGACCACATCCCTCTACAAAGGCGAGGAGCAACTTGAGCCAGAAAAAGAAACGTGAGCGTAGATACATCCAAGTTTTAAATCTCGATAGCTGCTGCAGAAGCAAAAGGCTAGGAGAACTAAATTTTAGCGCTAAGCAATCCATGACGCTAATAGCTGGGTTTAGCCGGAGATATCCGCTAAAAACACGTTCATTTAGCTGCAGCAGCGGCTAAAACGGCGACGGCCCAAAAAAAATAGCAGGCCCAAACGGCCTTCCACCTCGAGCTGTATTCTCCACCGAAAAGGCCCACACAAATAAGTTTGGGAAAAGCTGTCAAGATCAGGGAGCCACGATGTGCTGATGGCCGAGGGGATAGGGTCGAGTCAAATGAGGGAATAAGGTATTATTTATGTATGAATATAAATGCGAAAATCACAGAACAAGGAAAAAACAGGGGCAGCGTCTTAGCGGCGATCCTAGCGGGCTATAGCCGCTATAGCGTTTCGGTGATGGTGCAGCTAAACCCTTTAGCCGGAGATTTAAAACTTGGAGATAGATCCGAGAGAAACGGAATTTACCCAGCCGTGGAGCCGGCGTGCAAAGAAGGAGAGAAACAGAGCAATATTCGAAATTTACCCTGCTGTGGAGAAAACGGGATCCGGCAAAAGCAGAGGTGCCTGCCGCCGCCGCCACAGCCTCCTCGACAGCGATTCCCGGCGAGGAGAAACAGCTCCGTGCGCGCATACCCCCGCGAACCAGAGAGCCCAGCGACCGAAAACCATGCCTGCCCCTCTCCGATCGCCGCCTCCATTAGCCGCCGCCGCCGCGCCCTAGCTCTCCCTCAAACTTGACGTCAAAACAAACTGTGGAACCCGACTACTGTAGATTTTTCTCGCGCTCTTCAACCGCTGAGGCTGAACTGAACCGCCTCGGGTCTCGCCCTTCCACCCAACGACCGAAGCCGCACGATGCCTCCGCGTCCCCGCCACCGCCTCCTCCTCTGTTTCCTCCGCCGCCACCTCTTCACCTCCACGCCGTCTCCCACGCCGGCGGCCCCCGTGCCTCCTAAACCCACCGACCCGGAGCTGCTGCTCCGCCTCTGCACGATCCTCTACCAGCAGCAGCACGACCCCGACGACGCGCTGCGCCGCCGCCTCTCCGCGCTGCCGCTGCCCACCGAGCCCGCCGACATTCGCGAGCTCTTCCTCCAGGCCTCCGCGCGGTTCCCGCTCTCCTGGCGCCCCGTGCACCGCCTCCTCGCGCACCTCTCCACCCTTCACGACCGCGGCGCCTGCTGCAGCGACGGCGGAGGCGGAGGCCGTGGGTTCCCGCACTCACCGGCCACCGCCGCCCGCCTGCTCGACGTCCTCGCCAAGTCCGGGAACATCGACCTGCTCCACTCCACGCTCTTCTCGCTGCCCCGCAGCCTCCTCTCCGCCGCGGCGCTCCGCGCCGCCGTGCGGGGGCTCGCCAACGCCCGCGAGGTCGGGAAGGTCGCCGCGCTCGTGACGCTCTTCCCCGAGTGCCACCGCGCCCGGGTCCTCACGTTCGTCACTGACGTCGCGTGCTCCGAGCCGTGCAGGCTCCCTGACGTCGCGGAGAAGGCGATCAAGCGCGCCGAGCACCGGCACGGCGTCGCGCGCACGGCCAGGTGCTGCGACCTGCTGGTCGTCGCGTACTGCTGCGCGGGGTCTCTCGCGGACGCGTGCAGGGTGTGGAATGGCATGGAGAGGCGCGGCCTCGAGCAGGGTGCCGCGGCGTACCGGGAGATCGTGGTGACCATGTTCAAGAACAACCGCGTGGCCGACGCCATGAAGGTGTTCGACGGAATGCGGAGGAGCGGAGTGCCGGACGACGGAGGCGGCTGCTGCTGCGCGGTTGTGTCGTGGCTGTGCAAGGAAGGGAGGGTGTGGGGCGCGTACATGGTGTTGGCAGAAATGGTAAAACGAGGTCTGGAAGTGGATGCTGAGGTGCTGGGAGATTTGGTGTATGGGCTGATGGTGAGGAGAAGGGTGAGGGAAGGATACCAGGTGTTCCATGGCGTTAAGGAGAAGGACATTGCTCTCTATCATGGGTTGATGAAGGGGTTGCTGAGGATCAAACGAGCAGGAGAGGCCACCGAGGTGTTCAGGGAGATGATCAACAGGGGATGTGAACCGAACATGCACACATACATCATGTTGCTTCAGGGGCACCTTGGGAAGAGGGGGCGGAAGGGAAGGGATCCATTGGTGAATTTTGAGAGCATATTTGTTGGTGGCTTGGTGAAAGCTGGGATGACATTGGAGGCGACTAAGTTTGTAGAGAGGACAATGTGGGGTGGGGTAGATGTGCCGAGGTTTGACTATAACAAGTTCCTGTACTACTTCTCAGATGAGGAGGGGGCAGTAATGTTTGAAGAGGTCGGCAAGAGATTGAGGGAGGTTGGAGCAATTGATCTTGCAGACATTTTGTCAGCCTATGGTGAGCGCATGACCACCAGGGATAGGAGAAGAACGGCAATGAATGGACTTCTCAAATCGGTTTAGGATGTTGGTTGCCCAATTATCTTCTCAGGAGCTAGGCGCTTGTGATGTTGTATTGACATCAAAGTAAGTATATTAGATGATATACTCATGTAGTTATCGTGGAGGAAAATGCAAATATTCTTTTAGATGATCCATTCATCCTATGTTTGCAGCTTTGCAAGTTTGAATCAATTCATTTGCATCACAGTAGGGTTTTCTTTGATCAATAGGATTTGTGGTATGATAGCATTAGCCAATAGGAGCACTGGCAGACCCAAGGCTATGCCAACCCCCGGCCCTCCCCCCGCCCCTGCCATAGTGTAAGTGGTTATTATAGGATAATCATCCATATACTCAACTGCTATTTTTCTTCTAATTTTCATACTAATCTGCAGAGCTATTTGCTATATACCCTATACAGTATACTAGAAGAGACTATTATTTAAATGATAATGTGTACTTAATAGAGTCTGCTTATATTTTTTGTTGGGTTTTTAGATATTATTTAGCATCAAATTTGGAATAAGTAACTAATTTCTCCAGCATGTGTACACATTGATCCCTATAAGGCAAATTGGCCCCTCTTAAAAGTTGCTCCTACTCCGCCATTTAATAGGAGTACCTTACTTTTGTTTTTTTTCTCATTTAGCCTTTTTTTTTTCAGGACTTCCTTTACCAATAGCAATGTCTAATGTTCATATTGTAAGGTTTAATGGAAGAAAGACACAAAGATGGTTTAATGGAAGAAAGACACAAAGATCAGCTACGTGGCAGCCTAATTCTTCAAAGCTTTCTTGGAGTCCACGCCAAAAAAAGGTTTTATATTTGTCTGAATTTTGGTCCGAAACTTTTTTAAAAAACTTTTGTGGGTATTTGCTAGGAACAAAGGAATCCCTGTTATCTAAGTACACTTCTAGAAATAAGATTTGTTTATGAAACACAACTTGATGCCGAACATAGTCAGTGTGATTCTCATTGTGGTTTGCTTTTTGGGTTTTTGTTGAGAAAAATCGATACAGAGGTAAAAATGAAAACCATCGGCTGTGATGAGAGTCAAATAGATTTGTGTTCTTTCGTAACAGCTCTGATGTTGCTTATCTAGAAGCTTAATCAGCTCCGCCTTTGTGCCCATGCCGGCAGTAGCTTGTCTGCCTAGTGACAGCAGCCTGCTAAAGAATGTTGTAGTGGCTAGAAGAAGTATGGCCAGTATGGTCTTGTAGCTGCCTAGCAGGTAGTGACCTCATTTACCTCAATTTGATTTTGTTATAAGGATATATAAGGAATATGAGAAGCTAGCTGCACCTGAATCCTGAATTCGGCAGCACCATTTGCTGTAAGTGATCGCTCTGTTCTCCACCATCTTCTACCTCCAGTGTGTGTGCATGGGCTCTACTAGTGGTAATGGCATACCTGTGCTCCTAAGCCAGCCGATAGACTATACACTGCCCCTACCTTCAATCGAGCGGGATTCACCTTGCGTGACCTCGTGCATCGCAAAACAGCAAGCCCAATGCTTAGTTACTCTTTTGTGGTCAAACTCTTCATTCGTGTGAAAAGAAATGGAGTTAGGACAGTGGCCAAGCTAAACATTTCAAGAGGAATGGCCTATTCACATGAAGACTCGCTGCCAAGGCAAATGATCTAGCCCTAATATCGATGTCCTTTGTTCAGCCCCGCTGATGTCACATAGAAGAGCGAAGCCGATGCCGAGGTGATCGAGGTTGATCGTATGTGCCATAGGATCCTCCATTAGCGCTAGCACCTGGCTCCACACCGCGCTGCATCACCAATGTTACATCTGCGATGGCAGCGACAAACACAAGATTGATGACACGAAATTGTGTCATTGCACACAATAGATACAATGAATGCTTGGGTGGAACATGCAAATGACATGAACAAGCTCTTATAGGTCTTCACATATTGCTAGGCGCAAAACCCGTAGTTCCACTGGGACGTCAAAGTCAGTGCCGGCCCTATGGGGGGCAGGAGGGGCGACGGCCGAGGGCCCAGGCCGGAAGGGGGCCCAGGACCAGGTATACACACACCCATATACCTTAAAGTTTATCAGGGTTATTGAAGCCGGCGGCCCATCAGCAAGCTAATGACGCTTGCTTTCCTAGTCCTGAAGGCTAGCGGCCAGCGCAAAGGGGCAAGGAGGCAATCACGGCATTTTTCTTTCCCAAGAGCAGGAAGCGTGGAGCTGTGACCTAGTGTGGCACGCTGCGAGACCGCGACTTGCTGGATGGTGAGATGGAGATCGCGAGTTCATGACGGCCATGGCAAGGCGCCGATGTTCAGCGCCGTAGGACGGCGGCGTCCAGGCAAGGCTGTAGGAGCACAAGATGACAACCGTTCTTGCCTTCATGCGAATCTTGGTTTTAAGAATCAGTTTGCGTCTAAATTGTCCATGCTCTAGGTATTTTTTTCCTTTTTTCAAATTTTAATCTAAATTAATTATTTGTATAGTATTCTAGATTTCTAATACTTTTTTCTTACATAGTTACGTTTTTCATCTAATTTAGGTGTTAGAATTTTAAAATGATATGTTCGACACTATTGATCTTAATACCGTCCTCAATGATTTTGAATCAAATAATGCTCAAAGAAGTTTTTTATGATAAGCAATGGATATTATAGAGTTCTATTCTTCATTAAGGTAATTATATTAGTTCTATTTTAGTGTAGATTGTCCCTCAATAACTACCTAACGTGATAAATTAGTATTTATATACATTATAAGATTTTATTTATAGTCTATATAGGGGTTGTTGCATCGAGTTTGCCAGAGGGCCCTCAAAATCCTAGGGCCGGCACTGGTCAAAGTTGACATAGAGGGAGTGATACATAGCTGATTCTAGAGTCATGCTAGCATCCAAGTAGAGTATGCTTCTAAAGGATGAAAGAATACCATCTTTCGAGTGGGTGTTCCAAACCTTAAAAAATGCATGGGAGGAAGTAGAACATGATGCATTAGGATAGTCAGGAAAAAATTGTTGAGCCATTGTACTTTTATGAGGTAGTGCATGACTAAATTTGGACATGGTCGGCGTTGTAATATGTGACAGCCCAAGATCAGCAAGAAACCTGTACCATCAGCAAGAAGTATGCCACAAACATCAATATTGTTGTTGATTGTCAGCAACAATTACACTAAAATATAAAATCTGTCATTAGTTCTTGCCATGTTGCCTCACTAGCGAGTGGTTCAGCATAGAGTTAAGCTTTACCTATACTTGGTCTATAGTGAGGAATGTTGGTGTTTTTCATTTGAAGAGATATTTTGCATGTCTTCTCTCAAGTTCTACTGTGTCTCCTTTTATATTACTTTGCAAACAGTACCTATACATGATACAACAACAACAATGACATAGCCTTTTGTCCCAAGCAAGTTGGGGTAGGCTAGAGATAAAACCCAAAAGAGACATAAAAACAAAGAACACATAAATGGTATAAGAAAAAGATTATGGTTCAGGCACGTTAATTGCTAGTCTCTAAGCGCTCCTATCCATAGCTAAATCCTTAGGGATATTCCACTCCTTAAGGTCTCTCTTAACCGACTCGTCCCAAGTCAGTTTAGGTCGACCTCTACCTTTCTTTACATTATCGACCCGCTTTAGAACCCCACTACGCACCGGTGCCTCAGGAGGCCTCCGTTGGACATGGCCAGACCATCTCAACCGGTGTTGAATTAATTTTTCCTCAATTGGTGCCACCCCAACCCTATCCCAAATATCGTCGTTTCGGACTCTATCCCTCCTTGTGTGCCCATAACACCATCGTAACATACGCATCTCTGCTACACTCAATTGCTGGATATGTCGCCTTTTTGTAGGCCAACATTCAGCACCGTATAACATCGTCGGCCGAATCGCTGTCCTATAAAACTTACCTTTTAACTTCTGAGGCACCCTTCTGTCACAGAGGACGCCTGAAGCTTGACGCTATTTCAACCAACCGGCTGAAATTCTATGCCTAACATCTTCATCAATGTCACCATCCTTTTGTAGCATCGATCCTAAATACCGAAAAGTATCCTTCTTGGCCACCACTTGCCCATCGAGGCTAACGTCTCCCTCCTCATTCCTAGTCGCATTGAAATCGCACCTCATGTACTCGGTCTTGGTCCTACTAAGTCTAAACCCTTTCGACTCTAACGTGTGCGTCCATAGTTCTAACTTCCTATTACCCCCTGCCCTAGTCTCATCCACTAGCACCACATCATTAGCAAAGAGCATACACCAAGGGATATCACCTTGTATGTTCCTTGTGACCTCATCCATCACCAAAGCAAATAAATAAGGGCTCAATGCCGACCCTTGATGTAGTCCTATTTTAATTGAAAAGTCACTGGTGTCGCCATCAATGATCTATGTGACATTTTGCCATATACATGTTAAGTTGGATTTACACCTATATTGAGACACAGGCAGAGTTCTTTCTTTTTTTTTAGTCAAAAACAAGGGGAGAGGCTCCCCACTTGGAATTTCATTGACCAGGGCCTGCATTAGACCCGTTGAGTACTGTGTAGTGTAGCATTGAAGGTTGCTGACATGTGGGCCCAATATCCCAACTGGATCACATATTAGTGACTTTCAATGCACCTGCAGGCTGCAGTATGGCAGAACATATTGTTTCATTAAAAACAATAGTGGATTCAATTAGCTATCACACTCTTTTTAGGAAAGTCCAGCCTTCTTTTTTTGACTTTAAGAACCATGGGCTTGGGCTCTGTATTTGATAGTTGACTCTGGGCAGGCTCTTTTATTCAGGACGTGCAATGCTTTCAGTTGACTCTGATATGCTTTCTTAAGAATCGGGGCTACCCGTCCTCTAAGAGACTCTGTACAGGCATTCAGATCTCCATATCTCTCACCCATTCAAATCTCCATATCTCTCACCCAACTTTCTTAAGGCTATGCAAACAGAAGCAGGGGTTATAACCTGGTTTGTCCTTTAATCCTGCTTTTATTTTCCTTTAAGAAACTTTGATTTTGAGGTCCCAATAATAGGATTTGGTTTTCTTTTCTTTTCGAAGCTCTTGTTTTGTTCGATCTTTTGCTAGAGAAATGGAGCATGCGGTTGTTAGTGCTGCAGAAGGTGCCATCCATACTCTCCTGGGGAAGCTTGGCACACTTATTGTTCAAGAAACCCAGCTTCTAGGTGGTATCCGGAGTGAATTACAATATTTAAAGGATGAACTAAAGAGCATGACAGCCTTCCTTCAGGAACTTGCTGAGAGAAATGAACAAGGCAAGCAAGTTAAGATTTGGATGAAGCAAGTGCATGAGATTGCATATGATGTGGAGGATTGTATTGATGAATTTGAACACCACCTTGGCAACAGCAATGGCAATCATAGTGGTGGTGGCCCTTTAGCGGTTTTCTGCAGGATGACTAACGTATTGCTTACCACCAGGGTGCGGCATAGGATTGCCAAACAAATCCATGAACTTAAAATACGTGCTAGAGATATAAGTGACCGAAATTCAAGGTAACTCGCACCATCTCACTGTGTAACAATATGAACAGCTTCCATGTTGTTGCTCTTTTACCTTTTTAAGGATTCATTTTTTGAACACAATGGAAAATTTGGAATAGGACACCTAAAGTATCTTTAATTTGACCTTCTCTGTGTTTGCACCTTTATCTTCTTTATCTATATGTATAATCAGTATCCTGTTTCAGTATCCTGTTTACTCAAAAAAGAACTTTTTTAAGATTAGATGCATGTTATGTTCATTGTGAGAAGCCAAGAAGTATGGCAGGTAAAACTGTAATTGACAGTCAATTGATTGAGAGTAATTGCTGCAAAAGGCGTCATCCCTTATCTCAACATGGCTATTATTTTAGAGCTCATCCAGCATAACTTTAATTTCATGGAAACTTTTTCTTTCAAAATAAAAGGCATGTGCTCTGCAAAAATTGTCTGCTGTTCAATCCATTTTTTATGTATCACTTGTAAAATGTGAGATAACAAGGGCATTATGTATATTTTTTTAGATAAGTAGAAGTGTATAGATTGATAAAGCCTCCTAATAAATGATATTATGTGTCTTAATGAAATTTTAAGCCAATGAGAGTATAATGTCAAAAACTTTACCTCGTAGAATGAACTTTGCATCCTTGGCATCAAGTTCCTGCATCATTCTGTATAGACTATAGATATGTACTCCCTCCATTCCAAATTGTAGTTCATTTTTACTTTTTTGGTGCATGCATTTTGCTATGTACCTAGATAAATAATATGTCTAGACACATAACAAAATGCATGCACCGAAAAAGTCAAAGTGAACCACAATTTGGAACGGAGGGAGTACTTATGAACTAAAGTCAAGACTATCCTTTTTTATCCTTGTTGTTACTTTGATAATATGCTTCCATATGGCCAAGAAGCTAGCTGTTTTCTGTTACTGTTGTTACAACTATTAACTCCTGAAGGTATAATGGCAATCATCACATTTTTGGAGCTGCTGGGAACAGCACAGCTGCTTACGACAACCCAGCTAATCATTTAGATCTTGATCTTCACAGAGCTGCACTCTTTCCAGAGAGAAGACAGCTTGTAGGCATTGAACCACGCCAGGAAAATCTTGTGCAATGGTTGATGGAGGAAAACTTACAACAATTGCGAGTCATATCCATATTCGGTTTCGGTGGTTTGGGAAAGACAACTCTTGCTATGACAATATACCAAAGTTTATCCGCACAAGGTGGACGTTTTCAATGTCATGCTTTTGTAACTGTGTCCCAGAGGTTTGATATCAAGATGCTGATGAGAGACATTCTCGTACAGATTATCCAGCAAGTTTATCAAAAGGGTTTTCGTGAGCCGAATGGAGCCGGTGAAACATCCTTGGAAGACCTTCTCAAAGGCATGGAAGCATGGGACGTGGGGCAACTTGCAAGCATGCTGAGACAGCAATTGGAAAACAAGATATATCTAATTGTTCTTGATGATATTTGGAGCATAGCTGCATGGAAAGCTATTCGATTTTCTCTACCTGACTCAAACAATGGTAGCAGAATACTGGTTACAACGCGAATCAGGGCTGTAGCACACACCTTATGTTCCCATGAGTATGACCGAGCTTATGAAATTGAACCTCTCACAGATCATGAATCCAGAGACTTGTTCTTTAAAAGGATATTTGGCAGTACAGTTAATTGCCCAGATAACTTAATGGAAATTTCAAAAAAGATCTTGGGAAAATGTGGGGGTGCACCCTTAGCTATAGTGAGCATAGCAGGTCTCTTGGTCAATAAGCCAGTGCTAAGTATTGGCCCCAAAACAAACAAACTCACTTTGTTTACATCTCTATGCTATCATTACATGAGGGTTACACATCCTTTTATAGAACTTTAGGTCGGTTTGCTACAGTTCTGCTATAGGAACCGACCTTAACTATACAGCTCACGTTACCCTGCTTGCTAGCTAAGCAACCAGCTGTTACAGCTAGAAGAAAAAACCAATTTTTCTTCATCTTTACCCTGCAGCTTGCTTGCGTAAGGTCCTAGATGGCTAGAGGGGGGTGAATAGCCTATTAAAATTCTACAAACCACTAGACAAAACTTGATTAGTATAACAAATGGCGTAACCACGGTTTTGCCTAGCCTACAAGGTGAGCAATCCTCCTATTGACAAATCTAGTATAAGTATGATCTCTATGTCACTCAAGGGCTATGTCACTACTTTCTAATCTATAGAGCTAGCAAGAATAACTATTCTAAAACAAGCTACACAAGATAAGTGCTAGAAAGTAATGCAAGGTAGAGAGGTGATTCTTATACCGACGGTGGAGAGAAGATGTTGCCAATCACCAATATGATATGTAATCAATACAATATGACAACAATCACAATATGAAGACCAATCACCGGGAACAAGAAGATGACACAATTATTTTTGTTCACCCGGTATTCACTTGTGCACCGACAAGCTACGTCACCGGTTGTGTCGACCAACACCTAGATGGATCCTCAGTGTGACCCTCAAGTCACTTGCCCCGCAAGGCACTCCCCCGCAAGGGAACCGCAAGACACCACTCTCAAGCGTGGTAACTCAATGACACACGCATTCCACTAGAGTTGCTTTTGGCACTTCGCCGAGGACAAGCACAAGAACCTCTTACAAATCAATCACCAGAGGTGGGCAAGAACAATCACCAACTCTTCCCAACGCCTCCAAACAACCTCCAAGCCGGCTAGGAGCGGTACTCTCCAAGAGTAACAAGAAATCACCGGCCAAAGGACTCGCAAGTGCCACTAGATGAATCAAGTCATGCAATGCACTTCGAATCACTCAATCTCACTCTAGATTAGCAATCAAGCAAGAGAGATGAGTAGGAGGGAGAAGCTTTAGCTCAAAGGATGCACAAGAGTGTTAGAAAAGCCAAGCGACCTCCACAAGGACCGGCCACCTTCTATTTATAACCCCATCCTTTGAAACTAGCCGTTGCCCCTCGGGTGGCTCGATTACACACGCCGAACGCGTCTGCCGCTAGCGCCGGACGCGTCCGGCGCCTCTGCCACTCAGCCTCCAACGGTCGACTCCCATGACACGTCAGCGTCCGGCGGTACCCCTCGGCGTCCGGCGACCAGCGTCCGGCGACACCAACTGCTCTGCGACCCTCTCTGAGTAGCGTCCGGACGCACACCCTGGCGTCCGGCGCTTCACACGCGCTGAAACCTCGACCTTCATTTCTCACGAGCGTCGGACGCTGAACAATGCCGAGCCGGCGTCCGGCGCAAGCGTCCGGCGCAGCGTCCGGCGCTCTGTCTCTCAACCGGTACTCTCTATGTAGCGTCCGGACGCTGGGCCAGCGTCCGGCGCTCAGCGTCCGACGCTTAGAATATGAGCATTCTAAATCCCGCGACGACGCCCTCTTTTCTCCAACGAATTTGCATCCGGCGCAATAGAAAATATCTCTCTCATTTTCCCGAAAGCGCCGAATCCCCCCGAGCTACAATCATACCGCCGCCTTTGCAAATGTGCTAACACCACCAAGTGACATCTCCGTGTGCATGTGTGTTAGCATTTTTCCAAAGCATTTTCAAAGGACTTTCATCGCGCACTAGATCCTAAATGCAATCACATGAAATGATGGACCTAGTGGCACTCATGAACCGAATTACCGAAGATCTCCCCTCTTCATAGTTCGGCTATCGATCCTAAACCACTCACACCCTCTATAGTGTCTTGAGTGCAAAGAACAAAATGGCCCTATAGGTTATACCTTTACCTTGAGCCCATTTTGTCGATCCTTCAACCGTCAAGCCTTTACATGATACGTGACACTCCATGTCATCATGCAACGGTCTTGGTCCATCGATCTTGATATTACTTGCTCTTCACAGTTGGTCGGTCTATCGGCGCCAAGTCATGCCCAAGCTTCATCGTCGCACGGTCCTTCACTTCGAAGCCTCAACTTGCCCTTCACACTTCCAACCGATCCATCGAGCCAAGCCCATCTTGATCTTCACCATGCTTAGGTTGCATAACTTCATGTCATGCCTCAACATTGAGCTCCACTTGGCATGGACTACCTTTCTCTAAATCATCCACTTAGAGACAAGGTTAGTCCTTAGGTTTCATCAATTACCCAAAACCAAACTAGGGACTTTCAGCTTGCTGTTTTTCAGCAGTGGTAACCTCCAAATTGCATAGCTCAACTAGCAACTAGCTAGTACTAGAAACTTCATAGAGCTCCCTCATCCATACTAACATGCCTATATGACAAGATTAGTCCTAACAATCACCCTCCTAATCTTGTCATATTGACTCTGACAGAGATCCCCTGCATGCATACGGGAGCAACTACTGCCCGGGTCTCACACGCTCGTACGTATCCACAGCTTCTGAGCCACAAACTCATATGCTGCACGTACGTCGCATGAAACGGTCCTCTGACCTGACCAAGCCATGCCTCCAAACGTGCTCAGCTAACATGCAGCAGCTAACACTACTCTGCCATATACTTCAACACATGCAACTACTAGAAACTAGCTAACAACCCGCTAAAGATGTACTCCAGTTCATGTGCAACACATGCACATTTAACTTGCTAACTAGCCTAATCTACATGCAAATGACTAACTCAATCCTCCACGAGAACACATCTCATTTTGGGTTCGTGCGCACTCTGTACATGACACACATGTACATGACCCAGATGCACCCCCTAAACTTGCGCACTCAACGCTTCATCACAGAAGCATCGGCTCGTCCTCATCATCGGCCATCGCAAGCAGTGCCTCTTCCTGCTGCTTCTTTGGACATTCATAAGAGAAATTCCCACGCTTACAGCAGCTGTAGCACTTGCCTTTCTTGCCCTTCGACTTGCGCTCGCCATTCTCGAAGTAGGAGCTGCTGCTCCCGTCATCGTCATCGTTGTGACCTTCCTGGCCCCTGCTACAGCCTCCGCTCTTCTCGCCGTTACCATGGCGTGCATTGCGGCTGTGCGCGCGCTCCTTGCCACGATGTTCGCGCCGGCGAGCCTCCCACTGCTCCTCTGTGAGCAACAGCCACCCGGCGCTGTCCGCAGCCACCTCGCTGCTGCCATAGCGCTCCTTCGCCACTCGCAGCCGGCCGACGAGCTCCTCCATCGACACCGTCTTAAAGTGTGTGAACATCTCGATGGAGCATGCGATCTGATTGTACCTCGCGGGTACCGCACGAAGTATCTTCTTCATGACACGTTGCTCCTCCATCTTCTCCCCCAGCTCGCGAAGCTCCAATGCGAGAGAGCTGAGATGAATGGCAAAGTCATCGATCGCCTCGCCGCCCTTGAACAACGCATTCTCAAACTGCTTGAGAAGGTGCTTCGCCTTGGCCTCCTGCACGTGCGCATCGCCCATCCGCAGCAACTTGATCGCTGCCCAGGCCTCCTTGACGGTCTTCTTCGCGGCGAGCCCGGACTTCATCTCCGGTGGCACCCCACGGAGAATGAAGGTCAGCGCCCTACGATCCTTGCCGCGCTCGGCTTTGCCTGCCTCTGCAGCATCCCAAACATCCATGCCCTCCAAGTTGACCTGCATCTTGAGCGCCCACTCATGGTAGTTCATCTTTGTCTGCTTCGGGACCTCCCCTGTGACGGTGGTGACACGCTCCACCACGACCGTACGTGTACCGCCATCACCCTTCTTATCATCGTCGGCCATTTCCCTAGTGCCCAAACACCTTTCACTAACCTAGGCTCTGGTACCACTTGTTGGCCCCAAAACAAACAAACTCACTTTGTTTACATCTCTATGTTATCATTACATGAGGGTTACATGTCCTTTTATAGGACTTTAGGTTGGTTTGCTACAGTTCTACTATAGGAACCGACCTTAACTATACAGCTCACATTACCGTGCTTGCTAGCTAAGCAACCAGCTGTTACAGCTAGAAGAAAACATCAATTTTTCTCCATCTTTACCCCGTAGCTTGCTTGCTGTTTTCCAGCAGTGGTAACCTCCAAATTGCATAGCTCAACTAGCAACTAGCTAGTACTAGAAACTTCATAGAGCTCCTTCATCCATACTAACATGCCTATATGACAAGATTAGTCCTAACACTAAGTAAACATCAGTGGTAGAAAATCTATAGCTCTCTTGGATCAGAGCTTGAAACTAGTCCATCACTTGAGAGATTGAAGGAAATACTTGAGCTAAGCTACAATGATCTTCCTTACCACTTGGAAACTTGTTTCTTATATTTAAGTGTTTACCCTGAAGACCATATTATCAGAAGGAAAAGTATACTGAGACGATGGGTAGCTGAACGCTTTGTGACTGGAAAGCATGGACTTAGTGTATTTGGAGTGGCATAAAGCTACTTCGACGAATTCATCAATCGATGTATTATTCATCCAGTGGACATGAGCTTTAGTGGGAAGGTTAAAACATTTTGAGTTCATGACGTGATGTTAGAGATTATTGTGTCAAGGTCAATTGAAGAGAATTTTATCACTCTGGTAGGTGAACAGCACACTTCAGTGCCACGAGAGAAAATTCAGCGACTATCTGTTCACAGTGGAGACATGAAAGATATTGCAACAAGGGAGATGTTATCCCATGTCCGGTCCTTGAGCATATTCTCTGGTGGAGAAACACTACAGTATGGTTGGATGAAACTATTGAGAATATTAGATTTAAAAGGCTATGGAATTCTAAGGAATAGAGATCTCAAAAATGTATGCAACCTCTTTCAGTTGGAGTATCTTAGTCTCAGAAAAACGCACATCATGGGACTCCCTGCACAAATAGGAAACCTACAGAAGTTGGAGACTCTGGATATAAGGGAAACAGGTATCAAGCATTTGCCCCAGGCATTACCTATCTTCCTCGCTTAAGAAACTTACTTGGAGGGAGAAGATTTTACAATCACAATGGATTGTGGCCTGTTTCTGAGTATTGGGGTTTGCATGTCCCTAACAAAATTGGCAATTTGGATGCACTTGAAACACTTGACCAGGTCGAAATCACAGAGTGTGCTTCCCATTCCATTATTGAGCTGGGGAAATTATCTCGATTGAGGAAGCTTGGGGTAATGATGTTTGTTGATGATGACAACAGCTGGGCATCCTTGGTGTCTGCACTTGAGAATATAAGCAGCAGCTTATGCTCATTATTACTTTGGCGTCCTTATGGGGCAATGAACTTCAATTCTCTTGATTCATTATCAAGACCACCATTGTTTATGAGAAGTATCAACTTTCGTGGTCAGTTAAGAAAACTACCAAAGTGGTTCCCATTTCTTTCTAACCTCAGTGAGTTAACCCTTCGTGCAACCGAACTAAGTGCAAAGGAAGACTTGGAGGTGCTTGCACGGTTGCCTAGCCTAATCTACCTTCGGTTGCATCACAGTGCATATGTTGAAACCGAGTTTGCTGTTGCTGCATTAGAATTCCCAGTTCTTAAGCTGCTTGTCATTCATCTTGCCATGTTTGAAGCTTGGAGGGCAAGATTTCATGAAGGTGCCTTGCCTAGACTTGAAAAGCTAGAGCTGTCCTTGTTTGAACAAGCTTCCATCCAAGAGGTTTCTGGTATAGAGTTCTTTCCTAATCTTAAGGAGGTTTCGATTTCTGCTTGTCCAGGCAACACTATGGAGGCTGCTATTCAATCTCTGAAGGATGATGCCGAGAAGAACCCTAGTAAGCCCACTATCACTTTCAAATCAAAAAAGTGGGTACCAATGAAGGCAAGGACAGATCCACCTTTAGATCATAGGGGGAGGCTACGGTCTTCATATTTAGACAACTTCTAATAATTTCTAATCTCTGATCACTCCCTTCTAAAACTGAATTATTATGTCTCTGCAACACTCACCATTGGTCCGGTAGTTTCACCTCACCATTGTTGGAATATCATGATTGATTATGTCAGTAACTCATTAAGATGCAGTGTTGTCATGAAACAATAGCAGCACAGTTGTAGTTTTTCTTGCAGTTTTTCTTTTGAAAAAGGAAGGATAAATTGCCAATACAAATCAAATTAATCTGTAAATTATGCATAAGTGTCTTTCTAGCCTGCCCCAACTTGCCTAGTACATAAAGGCTTTGGTTTTTTTTCTTATGTTTGATTTTGCTATTATGCAATTTGATGTTCAAAAGCGACGATAATTTCTCTGGCTCTAAAGAGAAGTCCACAAATGGTTCCTAAATTGCTTCACCAATAATCTTGTTATGAAATGTACATGAAAAAAGTCTTATTGAGATTCTGATTCAGATGCTACAAAATAGCGTTTTGCCAACACTTTTATTGCCAAGGGCGAAAGGAGGGGATGCTATTGATATGATTGAAAATAAGAGTGATACACTTGGGTAGCGTTTGGTTTCGGATGGGATACATAGATATAAGGTGAGACTTTGTCCAGTGTTTGGCTTGGGCACATCCGCACATGGGGGAAAGAGTATGCAAACGTTCTCTCCATATTGTGTCCAAACATCCCAAAATCGAGCAGGCCACCTTGTCCTCGTTTAATTTAAAGTTGCAAGTCTCCTGTGGACCTCCTCGTCGCAATGTGGTAGCCCATAGCACGAAGACAGCGAGGGAGGATGGCATGCGGGTCCTACCTTACATCTGTTTAACAATCATGTATCCTCTTCCTGCCACAAAACATGATAAAAAATGGGAACGTTCCCACTCAACCAAGCACAAATATGGAATGATCTCGTTGTAGGGGGAAAAAAGAAGCCTCCCTCAGCCAAACACAAATATAATAAGATGGTAACATGACGTTAAAAACTTCGCCTATGTTGATTGGAAGACTTTCTTGAGTCGTTTCAACATAGCCGGTCCCAAGCCCGAATAAAGGAGGAGGGTGTGTTAGGTCCGGCTAGCCAACATGTCAAAACCAGCCACTCTCATGGATATGAAACCTACAAGAGATTCGTTGGGGCGTAACTCTCTTAGTGACGCGCTACATCGGAACCTGGGTGTAGTGTCAAATGGGAAAGGGCTGGGTCATCATCCCCTTAGTGGCGCGTCGTATCGTGATCTGGGTACGATGATAAATGAGCAAGGGTCAGGTCATCGCAACCTTTGTGACGCGCTACATCTGCGCCCTGGTGTAGTGAAAAATGAGCAAGGGTCTTCGCACTTCCCTCGACGGGTGCGAAGGGTAAGGAAGTTAGCCGAGCCAACTAGGATTTGTCTAGTTAGCTGGAATGTAGGGTCCCTAATGGGTAAGTTAAGAGAGCTAGTCGATATAGCAATTAGGAGGCGTGTAAATATCCTATGAGTTCAGGAGACTAAATGGAAGGGCGAGAAGGCGAAGGAGGTGGAGGATACTAGCTACAAACTTTGGTACACGGGGATAACATCAGGTAGGAATGGTGTAGGCATCTTGATCGATAGGAGCCTTAAGGATGGAGTAGTTGATGTGCGGAGGCAAGGCGACCGGATTATCCTAGTCCGGTTGGTAGTAGGAGATTTGGCCCTGAATATGATCAGTGTCTATGCCCCATAGGTAGGTCTTTGCGAGAGCACCAAGAGGCAGTTTTGGGAAGATCTTGATAGCATGGTTAGTACTGTGCCTATCAGCGAGAAACTCTTCATAGGTGGAGACCTCAACGGCCATGTGGGTGCGACTAATGTAGGTTTCGAGCGGGTGCATGGGGGTTTCGGGTATGATAGTAGAAATCAAGAGGGGGAGGATGTTTTGAACTTCGCGTTGCCCTACGATTTGTTGATAGCGAACACCGTCTTTAAAAAGAGAGAATCCCATCTAGTGACATTTCGTAGTGGACAACACCTGAGCCAGATCAACTTTATCCTTACAAGAAGGGGAGATAGACGTGCTTGCTTAGATTGTAAGGTGTTACCTGGGGAGTGTGTTGTCCCTCAACACAAGCTTGTAGTGACGGATTTTCGCTTTCAGGTACGTGGCCACCGGGACAATCGGCCCAAGATTGCGAGAACAAAATGGTGGAAGCTTAGAGGGGAAGCAGCACAAACATTTAAGGAGAGGATGCTAGATGAGGGGCCGTGGGAAGAAGGAGAAGATGCTGACGACATGTGGCTAAAGATGGCCACATGTATTCGGAAGGTGGCTTCGGATGTGTTTGGAGTGAGTAGGGGAGGAAAACGGGAAGCGAAAGACACCTGGTGGTGGAATGACGAGGTGCAAAGGGCTATTAGGGAGAAGAAGGAGTGGTTCAAGCGCCTCTATCATGATAAGAGTGCAGCCAACATTGAGGGCTATAAAATAGCAAAGAGGGCTGCAAAACGAGCGGTGAGTGTAGCAAAAGGTCAGGCGTATGATGACCTTTATCAGCGGCTAAGCACGAAGGAAGGAGAGAAGGACATTTATAGGATGGCTAGGATCCACGAGAGGAAGACGAGGGACATCAACCAAATCAAATGCATCAAGGATGGGGCTGATCGACTTTTGGTGAGGGATGAGGAGATCAAGGACAGGTGGAGAGAGTACTTTGACAAGTTGTTTAATGGGGAGAATGAGGGTCCTACCTTAGAGTTGGATGAGTCATTTGACGATACCAACAGACGCTTCATGAGGAGAATTCAGGAGGCAGAGATCGGGGAGGCTTTGAAGAGGATGAAGGGATGTAAAGCGATGGGCCCTGATGGTATCCCAATTGAGGTGTGGAGATGCCTAGGTGCCAAAGCGATAGTATGGTTAACTAAGCTTTTTAACCTCATTTTTCGGTCAAACAAGATGCCTGAAGAATGGAGGAGAAGTATATTAGTACCGATCTTCAAGAACAAGGGAGATGTTCAAAGTTGTACTAATTACCGTGGGATTAAGTTGATGAGTCATACGATGAAGCTCTGGGAGAGGGTTTTCGAGCATCGTCTAAGTAGAGTGGCAAGTGTGACCCAAAACTAATTTGGGTTTATGCCTGGTAGGTCGACCATGGAGGTGATTTTCTTATTACGACAGTTGATGGAGAGATATAGGGAGCAGAAGGACTTGCACATGGTCTTTATTGACCTCGAGAAGGCATATGACAAAGTACCGAGAAATATCATGTGGTGGGCCTTGGAAAAGCACAAAGTCCCAACTAAGTACATCACCCTCATCAAAGATATGTACAGGGATGTGGTGACGTGTGTCCGAACATGTGATGGCGATACCAGTGACTTTCTAATTAAAATAGGACTACATCAAGGGTCAGCATTGAGCCCTTATTTATTTGCTTTGGTGATAGATGAGGTCACAAGGGACATACAAGGTGATATCCCTTGGTGTATGCTCTTTGCTGATGATGTGGTGCTAGTGGATGAGACTAGGGCAGGAGTTAATAGGAAGTTAGAACTATGAAGGCATACGTTAGAGTCGAAAGGATTTAGACTTAGTAGGAGCAAGACCGAGTACATGAGGTGTGATTTCAGCGTGACTGGAAATGAGGAAGGAGACGTTAGCCTCGATGGGCAAGTGGTGGCCAAGAAGGATACTTTTCGGTATTTAGGATCGATGCTACAAAAGGATGGCGACATTGATGAAGATGTTAGGCATAGAATTTCAGTCGGTTGGTTGAAATGGTGTCAGACTTCAGGCGTCCTCTGTGACAAAAGGGTGCCTCAGAAGTTAAAAGGTAAGTTTTATAGGACAGCGATTCGTCCGGCGATGTTATACGGTGCTGAATGTTGGCCTACAAAAAGGCGACATATTCAGCAATTGAGTGTAGCAGAGATGCGTATGTTACGATGGTATTGTGGGCACACAAGAAGGGATAGAGTCCGGAACAACGATATTCAGGATAGGGTTGGGGTGGCATCAATTGAGGAGAAATTGATTCAACACCGGTTGAGATGGTTCGGCCATGTCCAACGGAGGCCTCCTGAGGCGCCGGTGCGTAGTGAAATTCTAAAGCGGGTCGATAATGTAAAGCGCGGTAGATGTCGACCTAAACTGACTTGGGACGAGTCGGTTAAGAGAGACCTTAAGGAGTGAAATATCCCTAAGGATTTAGCCATGGATAGGAGCGCTTGGAGACTGGCAATTAACGTGCCTGAACCATAATCTTTCTCTTGTATATTTTATGTGTTCTTTGTTCCATGGCTCTTTTAGGTTTCATCTCTAGCCTACCCCAACTTGCTTGAGATAAAAGGCTATATTGTTGTTGTTGTAACATGACATTAAAAAATGAAGAAATTAATCTAACCTCTCCAATGGTCCCCAAACCAACCTTCATGAACCCAGCTAACAAGAACGCCAAGACTCGAGCAAAATTTACATTAATGAATTATCGATGGTAATGCTGCGTTAGATCGATCGTATGTTCTCTTGGGCCTTGGATGGACTTAAGAGTGAGTCGTCCGAGTCCTGATTTCCAGTGAAAAGAAAGAGAGATAGTCCAACACGTCATGCTATTACTTGTTGAAACCCAAATTGAATCCCATTTGGTTCTTGTTCTCTAATAATGCCAAGGCCTCTTTAGTTAGTAGCCATGACACTACTACAACATCTCAAATAAACAGCATGTGAACGTACAACTATGGGGAACAGTAAAACAGAGCACAAATTGTGTTGGGTACTTAACGCTAACTCTAAGTTCACAAGCCCACAGCCCCATCCTAAGCATGGAGAACCAAAAGGCAGCGGCAGCTCATTGCCATTTCCATGAAACAACAGCCCTTGTATGATTCTGCCCCGAGTAGTGCAGAGAGTGAAGAGATTCTGGAAGTAGCACTATTCCAAGGCAGCACCGCAGCAGGCCAGCAGCACTGCATCATACACAACATATAAGCCATCCATCAGACCTACATAGAAAAATAATAATAACTATGTAGAGAAAGGATTATCAGGTCAATCCATGGTCATTTAGATGGACCGGTTTTCTACGACTTGATTGCTCTTGTAGGAAGGACAAGACATTTTTTCCTTTGATACAACTCAAAGAGAAAGTGCAGTTCAAAGCATAAAAAAAATACAGGAGGACAAGAAAAGTACAATGTTAACAGCAGTAATTAGTATGCATGTGTGCAGGAAATTAGTGGTTGGCTGGCATAGTATATGGGCAGCATGGATAGCAAGGATCATTTCATCCGTTAAAACACCTGTCTTGAATGCCTTAATTACGTGGTAGATGAAACACAACCAAAGTGAGAAAAAAAATCATGACAAGGTGCTCCAAATAAAAGGCACAACTGGGGTGCCAAAAGCGTTACTTACTCAATTTTATTTACACAAAATCACCAGCTTAGCTATATTCTTGTATAGGACTAACAATGGCATACACACCATATCATTATTCTACATACCCATTATTTGCTATATGAAAAGGTTGCAAATGGCAAACCACAAGATAGATGCTGAGCCTAGTGTTCAGCCCAAGAAAGCAAAGGTGAAATTAAAGCATACGGAATTTGGATGAAAAAGAGAACCACTAAAAACCATGTCGTGGTACCATACTACAAAGGCACAGCATATGTTTACAGCTAATCCAGCATGTAAACTGCGAAGGAACTTACCATGAACTGGCCTTCACCCTTGGTAGGGCATATATTTCTACTTGTGAAGAATGCTCTTCTTAGGAATTTTAGGCTTCCTCTGGACATGATTCTGAAGGATGGAAGACATAGATGAAATTAGAGGAAACACAGAAAGCAGAACACATAAAGAAGGAAATAGACAAGTACCTTTTGTCTTTCCAAAGCCTCAACATCTGTCCTCTCCTTCCAGTTACTCTTACGCAATTTAATAGGGCGGTTCCCAACATACTTTCCTAAAAGAAGTTTGTTCAAAAGTAACAAGGAGAACAGTCAACCAAAAATGCACATAAGTGGCAGTAACTGAATCTGCAGAACATACTAGAGATACAAACCATTCATCTCTTTTATTGCTGCAGCCAGGTCAGTAGGGTTTGAAAAGCTCACGAATCCATAACCTTTAGTTTTGCCAGTCCTCTTATCTCTAACAACCTGAAATAAAGAGCACAAGGCAAATTAAGAATGTATAAAATCAAGAAATGCATGGAAAATGCTGCACACAATGACTGACATAAGCCTCACAACTTATAGATCACCATATGGATTTCTTTGTGAGTTAATCTCTTAGCACCTTTCTTAATCAGTTAGTTTATGCTTCTTTAGGTGAAAGGATTTATAAGCATCGAAGGAAACAGAGAACAAGCTCAACAAAGTGTAGATTGTCACTATAAATTTCTTCAGGGATGCACAAGCTTATACGGACCCTGATGCTTTTTTTTTTTTTGGTTTTTGCTACTCCATGTGCATCGCCGATGTTCTGTAAACTTCTAACAACTGCAGAAATCAATGTTATTTTGATTTGGATTTCTCATTTCTTTATATAGTCCATTGGCAACAGTCAACGCTAGAGAGAATTGAATGGAACAGTGGAAAATCCATTTTAATGCTTGCCATTTGCCAATCCTTCTCACTTCTTTCCATACTTAATTGTTACATCTTACAAGTGACTATTAAGGAACTTAGCAGATCTGAACAGCTTACAGATTTATGTAGTCCATTATACAATACCTTTTCCATGTCACCATTTACCTACTATCTATAAGGAACCTTGACAGATCTAAAGTATTCATGATTTTACTCATTTCAATCACAGAGGACATTTTGAAGTTTGGATGCCACTGAAGCTTTTCTATTGTTACAATTATATTCACACAAAATTCAGTAAAACTATTAAATTAGTAAAGTATAATCTTCTAGACAAATCTACACATCCTGAACTGAATATCTACAGTGAATGGTAGCGAAGATTTAACACAACCAGTTAGACAGAAGTGATGAAAATTTTTCATTTTCTAACCAGAGGAAGTAGTGCAAGGCAGAACTGAATATCTGCATAACTTGACTTGTGAGGCGCAACTACATTGAATGATATTTCTACATATTGTACAGGTTCAGCCATGCATTTTATCAGCTAATGCCACAAGCCCACAATTAAAAGCCAACCATTTTAGTTAGCTTTATTCCATAAAAGAATTACACAGTAGGTATCGCATAACAAATTTCAGAGAACCTAACATGCAATAATTGGAACGTTGAACAAGTTTTGCTACAAATAAGCTTTTTGGATAAAAAAAAGGGTATTTACCCTTGCCATGTTGAAGGAGGGAAACCGTGAGAATGCTTTGGAGAGAACATCATCGTTAACTTCGTTGCCTAGATCTCCACAGAACAGCCGGTAGTCGTCTGCAAATTTCAAGAGTTGAGACACAAGGAAACGAAATAAGGGTGAGGCATAAAAAAATAAGGAAACTGGACTAATAAGTCATACTTTCGGGCCAGTCAGTGAGGGTAGGATCCTCCCAGGATTGCCCAGCAGCGCGGCGAGGGATGGGCTTCTTGCTGGTAGAGGGATCGGAGGGCCTGGCGTTAGCGACGGCGGGGTCGAGGACGTCGCTGGTGGCGAGGGCAGCCTTGACGCTCTGCAGCGCCTCGGGGGTGATGGTCTGCGCGTCCCGCTGGAAGAGCTGATGCGCCTGGTGCAGCTGCTGCTGGTACTGCTGGTAGCTGCTCGCCGCCATGGGCGGCGGCATCTGCGGCGGCGCCGGCTGGTGCTGCTGCAGGTGGAAAGGGAGCGGGAAGTAGCTGCCCCCCACCGGAGCCGCCGACGACGACCCAGGAGGCGGCGGGGGAGGCGGATTCACAGGCATGGCGGCGGATCGACGCGGGTGTGGCTCAGACGCCGCCCGCCCGCGATCAAAGCGTTAGGGTTTAATCGTCGCCCGTCAAGCGCTCCGCCCGTGCTCTCACCGGCTCACCCCTGAACCTATGCGCCTACCGCCGGCTTGCCCCGCCTTCGAATGGATCCTTCTGGGAAGCACGCGGCTAGGCTACGGATCTGTTTTGGTGGGTGGAGCACAAATTGGGGATGATCTCTTCGTTCTGTTTGCAACGGAGCTGGAAACGCTGGGCCTACTTGTCTATCAATTTTTTTTTCAACCAAAATTATGGCGAACCAAAAATTAGGCTTGCCAAACCAAAGCATATTAAAGTTAAATTAAAAAATATAAGTGTTCATTTGATTAATTGCAAAAATCAAGGCTTACTGATTTTTTCTTTATGTAGTTTAAAAACTTCTTTTAATAAAATATGTAGTTTAAGAATTTTCTAAAGATTTAATAAAACTTTGATTATAAAAATTTGGTGGTGTCAATTTTTTAACAATAAACTAATTGATAACCATTAATTTGGTCTATAATTTTGGTTTGACGAGAATTAGAAGCCAACCAAATAGACCCACTCTTTTCACATGTAGCAGATGAAAGCGTGATTCTGGTTTACGCCTCTTTTTTATCTTTACAAGTTTTTTAACCTATATCTTTACAAGGAATAACTATACTGCGTTTATGATTTTAGACCAATTCGACTTTTTGCCACTAGGAAAATATTTTTTTTTCAGGATATTTGATTTTCTATTCTGCCCTCCTACGAATTCCGTTCCTTCAACACATGTCACATTATACTATGTTTCCGCGCAGTATGATTTCTGGCCAATTCTATTTTTTGCTAGGATATTTGTGTTTTTCTTTTGTGCCCTCCTACACATTTTGTTCGACTTAAGTCGACTGATGTTATTTTGCTGTGAGAGAAAAATATTATACCATGACATGACTGATAAGTTCAAACAAACAGGATTATGCAATTGCCACCACTAATAATAATGAGAGAAGTTTTTTTCTTGTTGGTTGCCAATTTTACTAATGCGTGAAACATGCTAACCTATAAACATGGAGAGGTCAAATGAAAAGACCAAAATATCCCTTTCTTATCTTGTGCAAGCCACCCATCCATGTGTTCCTCATAACCCCCATAGTAGGCCATAACGTGCTTAAGGCACAA
>CM041631.1:7472255-7521020 GCA_023333625.1 Bothriochloa decipiens
CCCATAGTAGGCCATAACGTGCTTAAGGCACAACCGAAAAAAAAAAAACACCCATAGTTTGTCACTAGACAAACTATGGGTGCCACAAAAAAGTGTCGCAAGTATATCGAAACCACACTTATATGACAAAATTTGGCTAGACAGATAAGTGTATGGCAAATATCGTACAAATGTGGCATGCCATAGCTGTAATAATGAACCAAACAAGTTCATACATTGTCACAAAAGTTAAGATGAAAACTCAACCTAAAAAATGGTACAAATCTGTAGATTACATCTGCCCTAGATTTTGCTATTTTTTAATATTTTTTACCAAAATAAGTCTGCATCTCCACTTTTGTGAGCAAGTACATTTATAGGTTCACTGTGACTATGCATCGTTTTATTTCTTAAAAGAAGTTTTCAGTATATCTTACTAGAAGTTTTTACTGAATACTGTATTTTCAAGGCAAATGGAAGGACAGCAACTGCAACTATAGGTCTCAGCATGAACCTGCGCGCGGGCGCACCGACAAAGAGAACGGCTACCATTATTGTCACAAAACTGAAACGGTCTGAAATTACTATTTTTTTTCCTTAAAAGATAAGTGTATTTCTGGAATGAAACAGAAGTAGCAAAATACTTGAAGAACTGAGGTGGCCAAATTGCCAGTTTACGAAAAATTAGTGGACACGCCGTAGTCATTCACATAACCAAATTTCCAGAACATGAATAACAGAAGCTGCGACCCAATCATCCCAGGACTTCTTCATTAGTTACAAGAGAGTAAACAAAGTCAAAAACAGCTTAGAAGTCACGTAAGAAGTGGGGCCACGAAGATGGTACAATTTATGAAAAAGAATTTGAAATTTTCGGATTTTCAAACAAACAAATAGTATGACAGCCTTATTAGGGAGTCCTAGCATCAACCCTGAGAGCAAAAATGATGATCGAGAAACTGAAATTTGCTTAAGAATCCTGGACATCCAAGTAATTTACAAGCTACAATGTCCGTGCTCTCCCAACGGCCAGCAAACTCAACACGAACTGCCTATAAAAATGAAAAGAACACCAGCGTCATATAAGGTCAGGAGAAACAGCCAAGAAAGCATAATTAGCAAGATGCAACACTAATTGTCAGGGTGAAAACAGAACCACTACATGGGGTGAAATCCAGTAGATGGGCCAGTACTTACCGCTTCAGTACACAGGATTGTATTCTATGCTGTAAAGCATTTCTCTACGATTCTCACCACCCATTCGGTAGTTGAACTGCTTAGCCAGGGATTGGATTTTCTCATCACTGTCAAAGTCTGATTCACGAGAGCACCGTCTTCGAACCTTCCTGAGGATATCCTTGGACGGAGTGAAGCCAGCATCGACCTGAACCGAACATAATTAGAGAAGAAATTCCATGCGGATATGCATTTTAAATTGTAGTTTGGACTAACCATCTCATCAATTATGGCAAGAGCAGCTTTTGGATCTTTGTTTGCAAGATGGGCATCGACAAGCAGGGAGTATGTTGTTGCATTTGGCTTAACACCAAGAGTTAATACATGCTGGAACACATTACATGCTTCTCCTGTCTGCAATACAAAAGGGCAAATGGATTTGAGGGATTGTTGTGAAACAAGTTAAAAAGAAGCCATACATTTTATCATATAAATAATGATACCTGTTTCAACTTCCCAAATGCACACAGAAGGGCATTGTATGAATGAATGTCAGGCGTGAGTTCAAATTTTTCCTTAATAGCCACAAAAGTTTCATAAGCTCGATTGATATCCCAAATGTTTGCACACCCTAATATAACACAGTTGAGAGCAGCAACAGATTTGTATGGTGGATCTGCACGACTCAGATTCTCCAATTGAACATAAACCTGTGGAGAGGGATTTATGCGATTAGGGTATTCTATCCTACCCTCCATTCCAACTGTAACTTGTTCTGGCTTTTTTTATATACATAGACATAATGTATATCTAGATGGGTAGCAAAAGCTATGTATCTAGAAAAGCCAGAACAACTTACAATTTAAAACAGAGGGAGTACTTTGCAAAATAATAGTAAAAATGGCCATCTTAATGAATCATGTATAACAAGTGATGTGAATGTACCGAATCCAGTGTGCTAAAGCCATCTTTGCAGCAAGCAACAACAAGAGGATGCAAGGAAGTAAATGGTGAGAAGAGCTCTAAATCAATGTCCTCAGAGTTCCCATAGGCATTTTCAAATTCACGCAATGTACCAAAAGCCCTTTGAAGCTGGCCAATTGATGAATGAGCATAGATCTTGGCAAGATATGCCTCTGGGGTGGGTGCCCTTTTCTGGCGCAGGGACTTCCGTAATAGCGACCAAGCAGCATTCAAGAGGTCAGTACTAAAAGTTCTGCCAGCAGCACTCAGAGCTGATATCACAAGACCTTCATTAACTGACAGCTGAACAAGAGGTTTAACATTCTCACCACGAGCAATCCATTTTGCAAGAAATTCCAAAGCAAAAAGAGCTAATTTGCTATTGTTAGCTTCAAATGCAGCTTCTGCTATGTCAATGCACCAGGCCCATTGTGGACACAAAACTTTGTTCTTATCAGATGTCTGGAACAAACAAAAAAAGACAGCATCATAAACAGGGCAGACATATATTTTTCAAGTTGACATAAACATGAAAAGGTTATATTCCCAAAATGAGAATGCCAAAGGTTCAAAGGTGCATAACCAAGAAAATAACACTGACAACCGAGACCAGATGCAATTAACAATCCTCCACTAGATTAAGCATTCCAAGAATGTGTACCTTGCATTTCTCTATAATTGATGTCAACGTGTCCAACCTCCCAGATCTCATACATGCTCGGATATAATCAGTGAAAATAGTTAGTGATAGTGTGTAGCCTGATTTAAGAATCAGATCCAGATACTTCAGAGATGAGTCAACAAGGTTCTGCCTAATAAGCAGGCCTATAATCAAATTGTAGGATTCATCATCTGGAAATGTTCCTGTTTGCAGCATCCTGATTTCAAAAAGTAGAGAATCATTTCATAGTCAAATGTAATGTAGTAGAGCCACAAAGTGACCTTGAAACAACAACAAATTTTGGTACAAACTATAGTATAGGTTGTTAGGAATACAAGAAATTTAATGTGCATAAACAACTTTTCCAATATTAGCTTTGTTATATCAATGCTGCACTTATTTATTTAAGAACATTATATGTGGACCATTATATTTAAGAACAACTTTTAGGTTATATCATTATATGTGTCAACTGTCAATCCAAATTATATGTGGACCATTCTGCGTGCAATAGGTCAAGCTATCAATCTATTAGCCTATAACAACATACCAATGTTCAAAGTAAAACAGGTAACCATGCAAGCAATCATATCAGACTTGGCAACAGTTATTGGAATCAACCACATCCCGGTATCAGTACCACAAAAGATATCTCAACACTGCAATCCATAGGTTCCCAGCAGATACTTGTACTGTTAGACCATTATTGAACCGCACCTAAAAGTATAGTCAATAAACTAGGTGCCCGAACAGAAATCAGAATGCCTCATCCAGTGCACTTAGCAACGGCAATGCCGCCAATACAAAAATAGCGCACTCACCGTTCAATGAGCTTCTCGGCGCCCTCGGTCTCCTGCCCGGCGACCATGCTCTTGAGTACAAGGTTGTACGATGCAGTGTTGGGCTCGAGCTCGAACTCGCGCATGTGGTCGGCGAGATCGAGCATCTCGTGCGGCTGGGCCCCGGACATGAGATTGGCGCGGAGGTAGTGATTGAAGAGGTCGACGTCGGGGTGGTTGGGCTTCCCCGTGGCGGCGTCGAGGGAGCGCACCCAGTGGTCGAACAGATGCTTCATGTCCTCCCACCGCTGCTCCGCCATATACTTGGCGAACGTCTCCTTGAGCCCCGCGGCGTCGGGCGTATCGTAGAAGGCGGCCATGCGGTTTTGCGCCCCGAAGGGGCCGCCGGCGAAGACGGTGGGCAGAAGCGAGGAGGGAGGGCTGGCGGCGGCGGGGTTGCGCCAGTTCTGTTTGTAGATGGGGCTCCCCGTGGTGGGGTTTGGCGGGAGTGGGGCGGCGTCAGGAGCGCCGGCGGTCGGGTCAGGGGACAGCTCCGGCTGCTGGGGCAGCGCGCGGGAGGAAGAGATCGCGGCGCGGAGGAGGAGGAGATGGGGGTTGCGGTTGTGGCGTAGGAGGAGCGAGGTGGCCGCCGCCGCAGCAGCAGCCATGGCGGCGAGGGATTAGGGTTTTAGTGGGGTGGTGGGGGGAGTGGCGGAGCGAGGGAGAAGACGGCGGCTGAGATCTTTGAGATGAGCGGGCGTGATGGGTTTTCGGTCAGGAATGGAAGAGCAGAGTGCCGCGTTGGAGGGTGCTTCCGTAATTTGGATGCTGTTAGTGCCCACTGACCATGCTCAACGTGAAAATCTAGGCCTCTTTAAACGCAAAAATACTTCATATACTAGTACTTCATAAAGAAACTCAGCTTACTTTTTTATAGGAAACACGAAAGATTCCGGTGTTGAGGACCCTATTCCTAATGTCAAGATCAAAACTTTCACAATTAGATCTCCTCTGAAATGCGGATTTCTTTTTCTTATTTCTGTGCTTTTAAGTGTTTAATTAACTGATTTTTTATAATTTTCTTATACAATTCCTGTAAAGTTCCTGTATTGTAAAAGGGGCCTCATAGACCAAAATCCAAATTAGCGGGCTCTTCTAGATGAGTTGTTCATCCACGAACAGATTCATATACTTTATTATAGTGGGATCAATTTGTTACACCGTGAAATGTTGCACGGTGCAAAAGCACCGGCCGCTTGGTTGGTGCCGTGGTTTTACCATATCAAACCTTCGGCAAACTGCCGAAGAAAGTTCGGCGAGGAAAATTTTAGTCACACTCTTGGCGAAGTCTGACAAGAAAATGAGTCTATGACGCATGGGACATGGCGCTAAGAAAGCGCGGCATGCCGTCGCTATGCCAACGGTCAGAAAAACTGTACCATGGCACGTTCTGGTCATAAACCAAACAGGTCTCAAATATTACCCTTAACCAAATAGTTCCTTGAATCTAGAGTACCTGGTAATGTCGATAAAAATGTAAAACTTTGCGTCAATGCATCATGGCCATTTGAACAAGTACGACACACTCTTCAGTCTTCATTGTCCATCCTAATCAGCCAAATTCTAATGTGAGCACCCGTGCTCTACTGTCGGGCAATAGGAAATCATACCGTAAACCAAAAACCACAGTATTGTAGAGTTGAGCTACGGGGTCAGACTCCAGAATGAATGGATGATGCAGGATACAGAACACAGACCACATGACACAAACGAAGCCACCAATTCACCGAGCAAAATTCGCCTAACGCATTGCAGTTTCTATTTCATGCAAAATTTAATTTTCCACCATTGTACTTGTAAAAAAAATGTGTTTCTGATCATACAAGAAAAACTGAAATACTTTCCCAGACTCCCAGAGTATGTCCCGTAATTGGACAGATGCCTCTTCGACAAAACAGAAGAAACAAGCTCTGCAGAAAAATTGTACCATGGTGGTATGGTGCGTCGGAAAAGCATTTGACATGATAATACAGCCATGAACCAGTTGTCCTGTTCTGCTGCGCTTACTCTTACTCCTCGCATTGTGAGTTGCTTGCCCTACTAAAGATTCTCCGCTAACGAAGTATACATAAGAAGCACCTGATATCATATTCCCCTACTGAAGATTCTCCTCCAGTTCAGTATTCACCTGCACAGAGGTACCTGCGTGCATACTAGAGGTAAGAAAACTAGACTGACATACAAACACACAAAAAGTTAAGAGTTGAATCGTTTTAAATAGTATACAAGCGTTGTTATCATAGCAACTCATGATAATGGCAGCTCAATGACACAATCAGCGAAGCTATCCATAATGGTATGTGATGCCCCCAAATGGAAAATGTGAATCGCAACCTTTAATACATAGGGCAATTTACCTCACAGAAAAATGGGTAACTAACATTGTGCAAGGCAAACAGATACTCATAATCAGCCCTTGCAAACACTAAAAGTATCTTGAAGAACATTGATATCCAAATTGCGACCTGCAGCAAAATGGGATGCAAAGATTACAACCAGTTCAGAATTTGCAAATGCTGAACTACTTTGTTTTGATTTTTAAGGTTTTACCTATGACAACTATCTTGTTCATGCGAGACTCTGTCTCAGACCATTTTCGAGCCGGCACAACTTCGTAGACTTCCCTCACTGCCTGCATAAGGGTAAAATCAGACATCAGAACTGACAATCCTGCAACAAAATAAGTATATTCAATTAACTGCCTAGCTATTGGGTTTAAGTGAAAACAAAAATGGCCGATAGCTTTAGCTGATCATGAAGTTCTTTCAGATTCTTTGTATGATGTAACAACCTGTAACGTATGAACTTGGTCTGAATCATGGATATATAAAATCCCTTTACAGCGATATATGTCCATACTAGATTTCTTTTCCCAAAGAAGATCTTCAAGCCAAGACTCCACCTGTAAAAAACAAACCACAACAGGGTATCAAACAAATATGCAAATGGGACTGATAATTGGAGGTTTTAGTTCATTGGATCAAGAACTGAGAACCGTGGGGTGAGGGGGGTCGCTAATGCTGCATTAGTAAGAATAAATAGTCATTTCCATTTAAAGTACTGGAGGTTCTAGTTCATTAGTAATGTATGTATAGCACAAAATAATAAATAGTCAATTTTCCATTTAAAGTACTGAATTTTGACAGCCTGACAGAAAGTGTGGAACATCTTGTTTTGGTGTATGATGAAATATCTATATTCGAAATCACAAATCAGAGAAAGGAACAGTTTATGCTACGAAATAAGAATGCTATTTGTTGTGGAACAGTGAGTGAAACAAGATAAGACATAATTTGAATAGCAAACTATGCACGTTATGTCAACTTTGTATCCTTGAATAAGTATGCTTCATTACATGATTCTTTCGAAATGGTTCATTTAAGGAGAGAAAGTACCTTAGCCAAGTTAACAGAATCCTGCTCATAGATGCACAAGGTGGAAATACTGTTATCATGACGGCGATTAGGTGGCACTGATTTACTATAGTCCAGCAGTTCTTGCAGATGAGACGAATTCTAGAGAAAAAGAAGGAAGAAGAGTCAGAGTTGCATCCCTACAAGATCAGACCAATGCATATTTCTAGCATATAAAGCCTTACAATGGGCAAAGAATCATCTTTGCAGAATTGTTTCAGGTTGTTCTGTTGGTTTCCAAGCTTCCATTCAGTTAGATAAAAACTCAGAACATATAAGGATAGTGTTGATGAGTCATGTAATATTCTAAATATCTAGCATATGAAGTATTGAGGATAAATTGCATTGCCATATAGTAGCTCAAGACTTCAATTTGTAGAGGATACTGCTAGTTAGCCCCAACGTTCACTGACTTGTTGGTTTGATATATCCTTCATAGTCCTTATGATATAGGATATCTTTCTAAGAAGCCTACGGGGTACGGCTATAGACTATAGAGTTAAAATAACCTTTGACAATAAATTTTTAACTTGCCTAAGAAATCAAAGCAGTTTAAGCTTCAAACATTGGCATAGTTAAGATGAAAAGCTGAATTTAAGTTCTTAACTAGTTTAATGACCTTGGCACCGTATGCTTGCCGGTTAAACACTTCATTCAGGTCAACCTGGCAGCGGACAGACCGCACCACTGTAACCAGGGCATTCACATCATGAATATGTTTTTCCAAATCCTCAAGATTGTCTTCCACTAGGTCAATTTTGTTCAATATCACAACATCCTGTTACACGAATTTGACATGTAGTTATTCACTTATTTGGATACTGGAATTATGAATTCTAACTCCAGCTGCAAGGAGGAAAAAAAAAGGAAACCCCAAATTCTAGGAGTCAATATCCCAAAAATAAACCATGAAATGACAGAAACAAGAGACATATACCGCAAATGCAATTTGATGAAATGCCTCAGGGAATGAGTTAGAGTTTTTGTGCTCATCAATCTGAACCCTGAAGTTTTTTGCATCAATAACCTGCCAATAGATAACTAAAAATATATTAAAAAAGGTCCAACATGATATGATACTCTAAACTGTAAGCTTAAGAGCAAATAAAGGAAACCAATAACAGATAGTTTGCAGAACTTTTAGAGTATTATAAGAATGGGAAATGTAAAAAAGGAAGCTGTAGAGAAAGGTTATTGAAGAGAGTTTGGTAATGAATGTTCTGGAACTCTCACTCTGTTTATTTGCAAGGGTACATCTATATACATAGTTCATGGGCCCTTAGGCCACACTACATTCACATACACACACACACAGCCCAACACTCCCCCTCAAGATGGGTGATAGATGTCTATCATCCCCATCTTGTTACATGCTAACTCCAATTCTTTTAGCCCTAAACCTTTGGTTAAGCAATCTGTCACTTGTTCACTTGAACTCACATGACCCAAAACTAAAACACCTTCGTCTATTTTCTCCTTGATGAAGAAACGATCAATCTCAACATGTTTGGTCCTGTCATGTTGGACTGGATTATTGGCAATGTTGATAGCCGATTTGTTATCACATTGTAGCATAGAAGGACCTTTTCTCAGCACCTTCAGTTCAGATAGAAGGTTTCTTACCCACAGGATCTCACACAACCCTTGTGACATGGCTCTGTATTCGGCTTCAGCAGTAGAACGAGATACGACCGGTTGTTTCTTGCTTCGCCATGACACTAAATTTCCTCCAACGAACACACAATAGCCTGATGTTGATCTCCTGTGATCAAGGCTACTTGCCCAATCAGTATCACAATAGCCCTCAACATTAATATGACCATGACTTTTGAACATAAGTCCCTTTCCGGGACTACCTTTTAAATATCTTAGGATCCGGTTAACTGCATCCAAGTGTCCACTTCTGGGATCGTGCATATACTTGCTCACAACACTCACCGCATATGAAATATCAGGTCTTGTATGACATAAGTAGATGAGTCTACCGACCAGTCTCTGATAGCTCTCCTTGTTCACTGGATCGCCTGATTCAGCACATAATTTGTGGTTTGGATCAATAGGTGTTGAAGCAGGTCGACACCTAAGCATACCAGTCTCATGGAGCAAGTCTAGAACATATTTTCTTTGTGAGAGCACTATACCCTTTAGAGATCGAGCGATTTCAATACCAAGAAAGTATCTTAGTTGACCAAGATCCTTGACCTCAAATTGTTTACTTAAGTTCTTCAAACTTGTAATCTCTGTCTCGTCGTCACCTGTGATAATAATGTTATCCACATACACAGCCAACACAGTGATCTTGAGTCCAGAATGTCTGTAGAATAATGTGTGATCTCCATTGCATTGTTTGTAGCCCATATCACATAGAGCCCGTCTAAATCTATCAAACCATGCTCTAGGAGACTGCTTGAGACCATATAAAGACTTCTTTAGTTTGCACACCATCCCACTTGCTTTAGGATTGGACCAACCAGGTCGAATCTCCATATATACTTCCTCCTGTAAGTCTCCATGAAGGAAAGCATTTTTAACATCCAACTGATGTAGGGGCCACCCAAAGTTTGCTGCAAAAGATATTAATATTCTTATTGTGCTCATCTTTGCCACAGGTGCAAACGTATCATCATAATCAATACCATATGTCTGGATATAACCCCGTGCCACTAATCTAGCCTTATATCTTTCCACCTTGCCCTCAAGAGTTTGTTTCACAGTGAAGACCCACTTGCAACTCACAGGCCTTTTTCCTACAGACAGTTTGACAAGATCCCATGTTTTGTTCTTTTCAAGAGCACACAACTCCTCCAACATGGCTTCATGCCATTTGGGATCATTCTTTGCTTCTCTCCAATCTTTGGGAATTTTAACTAATTGCAATGAGGCTACAAATGCTCTATATGCATAAGATAAAGAGGCATATGAAACATAATTACTGATATCATGCTCAAATCCATACCTTCGTGGAGGCATTCCTACACTAGTCCGTGTACCTTTCCGTAGTGCAATGGGAAAATTATCTGATGAGGGCTCAGTTTCAACTTCTGATGATGTAGATACATCAATTATCTCTTTATTACTCTCATGCACCGGAGATGATGGGTCCGCCTCTGTTACCTCGGTTGGGGTTCTAAACTTTCTTCTAGTATACACCTTTGAGACATCCTTATTTTGAAACAAGTCAAGTTGAGAATTTTCTTTCTGAGACGAGTCTGACTCATCATTTACTATTTCCACTCTCCTTGATTGAGGCAATGGACCACTTATCACTCCTTCTATACTCGGTAGTTTTTCAACTGAATTATTTTCCACATCGTTGTTCTCCCCTCATGTGGAACTTTATCTGTCCCAACAAGTAGAGGTTTAAACATAAAACTTAGGTCAGTCTTCTCTCCATAATATTGCACTGACTCCCTAAATGTCACATCCATGCTTACAAATAAACGTCTCTCAATTGGGCTCCAACATTTGTAACCTTTCTGTCCCGAGGAATACCCCACAAAGATGCACTTTACTGCACGAGGATCTAACTTATTCACTGAAGGTCTGTGATCTCTAACAAAACATGTGCATCCAAAAACCTTAGGAGGAACCACAAAAGTGTTCTCACCAAATAACATTTCGCATGGAGTCTTCCTCCCGAGTATCCTCGATGGGATACAATTAATGAGATATGTAGCTGTCAAAACAGTTTCACTCCACAGAAATTTAGGCACATTCATTGTAAACATTAATGACCGAGCAACCTCAAAATATGACGGTTCTTCCTTTCAGCTACGCCATTTTGTGAAGGAGTATCTGGACATGATGTTTGATGTAATATACCATGGGCTGACAGGAATGCACTAAATTCCTTGTTCACATACTCAGTTCCATTATCTGTCCTTATTATTTGAACATGTGTATTGAATTGATTCTTCACAAGGGCACAAAAATCCTGGAAACACTTCAACACTTCATCTTTATGTTTTATGAGATATACCCATGTCATTCGAGAGAAGCAGTCAATAAAAGTGACAAAATATTTCATTCTGCTTATAGAAACCACAGGACATGTCCAAACATCTGAATGTACTAGCACAAAAGGGGACACACTTCTAATGCCCTTACTCAAATAAGATGTTCTTGTGTGTTTTGCAAACTCACAAGCATCACATAGTAATTTGTTCTTATCCACCCCACACATTACATTAGGAAAGGCTTTACACATTTTACTGAAAGAAAGGTGCCCCAATCTACAGTGCAATAGCATCACAGTAGCTTCCTTCTCTCTTGTCGTTGCAGCCAAAACAGTACATAATGCCTCATTCTTCCCTTCACGATCAATACATCACAACCCACTATGCCTGGTTGCAGTCCCAAGATTCCTCCCTGTCCTCCTTTCCTGAATTAAACAATTCTCCCGGTCAAGTATAACTCGACAATCCAATTGATCAACTAAAGCGCTCAAGGATACTAGATTGACCGGAAAAGCTGGTACATGCAAAACTGAAGACAATTTAATAGATGGAGTGCATTGAATTGTTCCAATACCTTTAACAAATTGCGATGTGCCATCAGCAGTTTGTATAGTTTCTTTACGTGTGGGGGGATATTGCATATATGATTCAAACTCACATGATGCACCTGTGACATGCTTTGATGCCCCTGAATCTAAAATCCAATTTAATTGCGGTGTGTGTATAGGTATTGACGCATGGGCATAATTACCTTCATCTATGTAGGCGAAGTTGACGAAATCACCAACAAAATTACCTTGATCCTTATCTCTTGGGTTCTCAACTTTTTCTTTCCATTGCCTGGGTTCTTCGACTTTCACCGATGAAGTCTCTGCTCTTGGAAATTCCTCTTCTGTGCCCACTATGTTGGCTCTATAGCCACCTCTGCCTTCAATGCCTCCACGACCTCTACTACCCCTTAGAGCACCTCTGCTACCTCTTCCTCTTACGCTGTTGGTCCTATGTGGCTTAGGACAATCACGAGCCAAGTGTCCAGTGTCACCACAATTGTAACACTTCCTGTCTTCCTTAAATCTGGTTGCTAAAAAAGTAGGACAAGGTAAAGATGTCTGAGATGAAGATGCAGGAGTCTCCTTCATCACCTTCAGTCTATACTCCTCCTGTGAAATAGCAGCTATGGCCTCATCTAGGCTAGGAAGAGTGGCCTGATGAAATATAGCAGTACATCTTGCCTCAAACTCTGTGTTCAGCCCCCTCAAGAAATGAATGACTCTCTTTTCTTCTATCCACTTCTTCACCCATGCCACACACTCTGAGTGTGGCAATTGGATAGGCTTATAATGATCTGCATCAACCCACAAACTCTTCAGTTCAGCAACATATTCCATCACCAACCGCTCCCCCTGTTTGAGATCATGGAGTCGATCTTCTATTTCAACCATCAACATCACATTTTCGGAACCTGAATACATCTTTTCCAGTGTTTCCCACATCACCTTTGCACTTACAATTGTATCTACTGTGTTGGCAATAGCCGGAGTCATAGAGTTCAACATCCACGCAGCCACCAGAGAGTTGATAGCATCCCATGTGCTCCATTCAGGACTGGACTTGTCTGATGGCTCAGCTGATTCCCCATTGACAAAGCCTTCAAGTTTTTTCGCCTTCAATAACCTAAGTGCCCTTCTAGACCAAGCCAAGTAATTTTTTATACCCTCTAATTTGATATCATTTGGCATCAACTCTATCTTATGGACTGGTTCTGTCTGAACAATAATTTCCTTACCAGAACTTGGAGCCTCATCCCTTTTTGCCGTCAGTAATTCCACTAGTTTTCCAAGCACTTGCTCAATTCCTTGATTTTCCCCCATGGTGGATTAACAGACCAAGGAAAGAAAAGCACTTGCAATCAGTACTAAAACTTCTGTGGGCTTTCTTTCAACAGCAATTGTACTCTTCTAGTCTCACTTTCACTTCTCTGTGTTGTACGTGTGTAGCACAATTGCAGTTCTTTTAGCTTCTTCTAGCAAGCACACGCAATCAGACTGATTCAACACAACAGAACTTTCCCTCACGCTACTGGCCTCTTCAATTGCAGTTCCGCCGCTGCTCCTCCTCCAGCCGTGAGATGCCCTCTCTGCAGTGCGGATGCGTGCAGGCAGCAGTCCGCCGTCACCAACCTTGAGCCAGGGAACGCAGCGCCCTTCTTCCTGAGCACGCTCTGCCGCGCCCTGTCTCTCACCTCCACTCCTATAGCCTCGCCCGATGTCACTGCCCAGCGACTGTTGCTGTCCTCTGCTTCACCAGCCGCCCCTGCCTTGCTGCTCTTCCCAACACCTCGCCGCCGGCCACCGTCACGCCGACCACGCAGAGCAGGGGTTGTCTCCACGAACCATGGCAATCGCCTAGGTTGGCTCCGACACCATGAAGAGAGTTTGGTAATGAATGTTCTGGAACTCTCACTCTGTTTATTTGCAAGGGTACATCTATATACATAGTTCATGGGCCCTTGGGCCACACTACATTCACATACACACACACAGCCCAACAGTTATGCATGTGATCCGCAATAGTGTTTTCTAAATCTCATAAAATGATGGTTGACAACCAAGCAAACAAGAGAAAAAAAATGTCACAAGGCCTAACTAACCGTAATAATAGAATCCAGTCTAATTGAGGACTCCAATTGGTCGTCTAGCCAAAGAACAGAAACAAGTGGAGCAGGATCGGCCAATCCTGTTGTCTCAAGTAATATATGATCCATTCTGCAGGATACCAAATCACTCCAACATGTTAGGACAATTGCATCATCGTAATTCAAAAGGGTGCTACCAATCCAACTTATAACATTGGACCAATGCTAGAGCACAACATAATATATCAAAAAAAAATGAACTCTACAGCTTCATGCAGACTAGATAAGGCAAGCAACCGTCATTAGCAAAAGATAATCGGTCTCCTGTTCATGAATAAGAAGGGTGTTGTGAGGCAAAAACAGGATGCCAACAATTTAGAGCTACGGCCAGGATGTCAATATGAAATTAAATTATATCACCAAATAATTTGGCCATATCAACAGGTAGATAAAAGAACCTAAAAGATAAAGAAAGGATGGCCCCAAATTCTGGAATCCTAGGCCACACTTGAATCCAAGGTATCCTTGCGTAGATAGGAAATACGGTATTTTACCTATCCTTTCTCTGCACAAGCTGCTCAAGTGCTTGAACCAGACTGTGTTTTACAGAGCAACAGACACATCCATTGGCCAGCTCCACCCATTCCTCAACAAGTGCACCACCTTGCCCTTCGTTGATCATCGCCCTCTCAACCCCAATTTCCTCTCCAAATTCATTTAGTATCACCGCAATTCTCTTCCCATGTTGCTCATTCAAAATGTAGTTGACTAACTGAAAGTTCCAAGTCCAAATA
Organism: Bothriochloa decipiens; assembly: GCA_023333625.1. Classification (NCBI taxonomy): domain Eukaryota; kingdom Viridiplantae; phylum Streptophyta; class Magnoliopsida; order Poales; family Poaceae; genus Bothriochloa; species Bothriochloa decipiens. Next base: position 7,486,672 of record CM041631.1, read on the forward strand.
GAAACTGTCAAGTCATTAATCAGCTAATCGAGAAACTGGGTAATAAACTTAATGTAACACTGCATTAATAGATACATAAGTGCTACCATGAGAAAGCATAAGGATCAGTTATGTCCGAAAACACTGAACCGAGGATGACAATTTTCAGAGGAGCTGTTATGGTAAACTAGTAATCCTACAGTCTGTAAACATGATAGGACACAAAATAGATTAAACCAGGATTCAATTTCGTGAGATTAGAAGTATATCACTTTATCAGTGAGACTTTGTACAGTGAATATTGAGTACCCAGCTATTTGCCTCTGATTCTATGAAGCGCATGTAGGCTGACAGCTGACGCGCTTACTTCACCAAACAAACAGTGGGGGAGAGGCGGCGGTTACGCCGTTAGGGTACGGAACAAAATCTCACCGTCGACCTGCCGGCCCCGAGGTAGCCGGTGATGACGGTGACGCCAACTGACGAGGCGTCTGAGGAAGCTTGTGCCGTAGGAGACGGCACCCGCGGCGGGAGCTCGACGGCGAGAGGAGGGCAGTCATCGTCGTCCTCCATGACGGCGGCGAAGAGCGCAGAGAGACGGGAGCGAAGTAAAGCTCGAGAGCTGCTTACGTATAACTGTGTTTTTTTCATTCTCTTTTTTTCTCTCTCCCTCAAAACGATTCACCGTCCGATCAGCATCAGAAGGCTCTAAGAAAATATAAAATATATAATGTGCCCGGTCATTTGTGCGTCTATAAAATTCTAAATCGAAGTGGCATTTCTTCAACTTCATTAAAGCAAAAAAAAGATGATGCATTTTTCGATAATGCTTGGCTTCGGCGTCCCACGCGTGTAGGATGGGTGGCGTCCCCCACTCTTTCCCTCACTTTTACTCGCACTCTCTCTTGGTCGGGTATCTGGATTAGGGATACCCAAACCTAACGATTAAAAGAAACACATCCATGAACAAGTCCTCAAGAGATCGGTGACCCAAAATATTACAAAGACATCATGAAACCAGGCCCAACAATCTAAAATATATCGGGTCGGCCACGAACGAGACTCCACGGTCTGCACGACGCCCCCCTCGACGGCCCCCTCGAGTGACGGAACTTCGCCCGAGCGAACGACCCTAGGTCGACACGGCGGACCCCCTCGATTCACCTACTCACAGACAAAGATTCAAGGTATTAAATGTCCAATCACTTCCGCCTAACACCACGGCTACAGCCGCATCGACAGGGACAAAGTATCAGGGTCAAATCCCACTTTTTACCCCTCATCCCTGGACGTGCGGTGATTTATCCCGCACTATTGCGCCATACCGAGCACTATGCCTCGCTCGACACCCCCTCGAGAACAATACGACAACTGCTAGCTCCGGATTTTCTGGGGCTCGATCTTATCTGCTCAGACGTCTACCCCTGTGCCTACCCCTCGACCCGACCTCAGACGCCATTCGTCAACATGCAAATAGCTCCCGCACGTCTCCAACAGAGATTCGCACGTCCTAAATAGGAGCATGGGTGTTTCGCTGTCATCACCGACATCACTGTGACATATCTGAAGGACGGACGGCACACCAGGGGCACGCCGCCACAGTAGCATCTACAGCATCGGCACCGTCACCCTGATGTCATCAACCAAATCAGCTCCACCGGGATATTTTCCTAGGGTTTATTGTACTCCTGTGCCTACCCTTGAGCCTATAAGAGGGAACGCCAGGGCTAGTTTTAGGGCAGGAGTCAATTAGCTCAAGACTTAGGCTTCCGCTCCATCCCCACTCACTCGCTCGCTTGTAATCCCCCTGTACAAGCACTTCGGTGCAAGGCAATACAAACTCCCTCTCCCCCCCTCCGCTGGACATAGGGCCTTCTCTTACCCGAACCAGGATAAATCTCTTGTGTCCACCTTGCATCACCATCCGGATCAGGGAGCACGCAGCATTATCACTCGTTGGGTTCATGTCCCCGGGACAGAACACCGACAGTTGGCACGCCAGGTAGCGGTCGCTGCGTGTCGTGTCCACCTTGCATCACCATCCGAATTAGGGAACACGCAACATTATCGCTCATTGGGTTCGTGTCCTCGGGACAGAACACTAACACTCTCACTCGCCCTCCTCGCCACCATCGCTCTCCACTCCTCCCTCCTTCCACCTTCCTCCCTGCTCCCCGATGACTGTTGCGACGGCGGCGACCTCCTCTCCCTACCCCACGACCCTAGCTCCTCCTCCCACCACCGAGCTCGCACACGCGCGGCCATGGCGGCGGGGGCCGGATCTGGTGATGAGGACGACGGATCCGGCAGCGACGGCGACCTCCTCTCCCTACCCCACGTCTCCAGCTCCTCCCTCCTATCTCGGTTCTCCTCCTTCTCTCCATCTTCGAGGGGGGGAGTTCGGGTTGCAGCGGGGAGGTGATGGGGGTGGCGGTGGATCCGGGTCCGGATCAAGCCATGGCGGTCGCGGCAGTCTGCTTAGGTTGTTTTCATCAGAACTGCTACTACCATGTTTTCTGTTTGTTTTAGGCAGATGGCCAGCGATGTTTTGTTGTTTCAGTTTGAATTTTCCTTTTTTTGTTGTTGCAGCAGGTGCAGCGCGGTGGAGTGGATCTGTGCGCGGTCACCGTGTGCATGCTGCGGGTGGGGGGGCGAAGGGGGCGTGCATGTGTGCGGGGGAGGGGGTGAGGAGAGAACGTGCATGTTGCGGGGGCGGTGGTTGTGTGCGAGCGGGGTGTGTCGGGCCGCTGCTAGCGCTGAGCGTCCTATGCATAGGACGTCCGAGCGCTAGTAGTACCCTTTTTTGTTACGTGATGGTCGCCATGGCATCATTTTTTAGGCCTTTGGTTCTAATGAGACTAGGGACTATAAACTAATTTTTAATTCCTTATAGTCCCTAAATTGTTAAACATATAGAGACTAACAGTCTCTTGAGAGACTAATTGGAACTAGTGGCCCTAGGTAGTCTATATTCCCTAATCCCAGGACCAAACAAACCCCTAAGCGAGATTCTCAAGAAGAGGTTTCTTAAGTTATATACTCCTTTAGTCTCAAAATAAAAGTTGTGCAGGGTTTTACACAGCAAAATTTCCTAAGTTTGAAAATGTTCATAAAAAAATTAGCAACTCCAATAAACATGTTATGAAAATATATTCAACAACTAATCTAATGATACTTATTATACAAGATATTATTAATGATTTGTTGTATATATTTAGTTAATGTTGAAATTGTTTTGACTTTTGAAAAGTGAACCTGATAGGCTTTGGTGGATGGAGGGAGTTGGGATTTACTCAAGAAGCTACAACCGAAATCTCTCAAAAAATCCTGCCCAGCAGGGCCTAATTAAGCCATGTTTTAATTAGTAATTTCCCACTTTTAATAATTTTGCCAATGAAAATGCTAAAAGCTTGATTGAGCATGTATTTGGCAGCCCCACACTCAAATTTTGCTCTTCTATCACTTTATTGACCATCTTCTTCTATCACTGAATACTGAAGCAACGAGGTTTTCTTTTCTGATTAGTTTTAGAACGGAGTGTAGGTTAACAGCGTTGCGTGCCAAATCTCATCGCGTTTTTTTGTGCCTTTTCTTTTGCAGTACTGGTTTGATGAAGAGATTCAGTCGGTTTGTTTGCTCCTATCATGCAATGCTATCAAGTGGCTGTGTTGATGGTTGCAAGCAATCATGTGTTGTTCAAAGGAGCATTTCAGTTGCCTTTCCCAACGTTTCTTGGCAGTATATATTTTTTTGAAAGGAGAAACGTTGCTTTTCTACAAGCTGAGGCTCTGATTTCGCCTCTTTCAATGAGGATACCCTACCAGTACCTAATTACCTTGGTCTGCTATTTTCACTGATTGTTTTTGTATGTTTTGCAACACTCATCACATACTCTTGTCTTCTCGAGAGGTAACCAAGATTCTCGTTACGCTAACCCCAACCAAATAAAAGGGTTTTTATTTCTTTATAACCACCCTAACGACAGTGCACTGAAAAGCAAGTCGCATAACTGAGACATTTGCTACTCCGTACTAGAGTAGAGAGACACAGAGGCATGATTTGTCACACATTTCGGGGCATGTAGAAAACAGTAGCCTTTCCATGAAGAGTGCAACCAAAGCTTGGCTGGTGTGATCTTTTGCTCACTATCCAATCAACCCGGGCAATTATTGCATTCTTGAATTCACTCATACATATATAGTGAACACTAACAACTTTGCACCTGACAGTCCAGTATCATCACCTAGTAATAATATGCCAAGTTAATGAATTATTATTAGCGACCTTCGGCAGTCGGCACCTCTGGTGGAAGTAAAGAAAAAGAAGAAGAAAACAAATAAAGAACATAGCCACAAAGTCAAAATGGTTAGCCACAATTTATGGCATTTTTGCAGCTAGTGGTTGCCGACTAATCCGGTCACAAGCACCCAATTAGAGCTCCTATCTTTGAGACCCGTCGCCTGGCTAATTTTAGCAGCATTGTACTGACCGCTGAAGCAGGCAGATCTAGATCTGTCCTGGCTGCTAAAGAAAGGTTGGTTTAAGTGGTTACAAGGCAACAGAGCAATGGCTCCGTGTGCAGTGTGGTGAGAGATGTCTGGTTTGGTTGGGCACACATTTGTGGGAACCACTAATAACAGAAGAAGCTGCCTGCACACCATGACACCGATGCCCTCTCATGGCTTTGTTTATGGATGAGTATATATGTATATATATCCTCCATGTCTCTGCAAGGAAGTTATTACCAGAGATGATCATATTCCTCTGCAAGTGTATACATATGCATATCCTTCTCGTCGCAAGTTGGAGTGTGACCTGGGCCTTTGTCTAGATGCAAAAAGAGCTTGTGACAGCTCATTTCTTTATAGGCTTTGGCTTGTGGGCTGTGGCATCTGCTATTCCAAGGATGTCATGTATGGACCGCTAGTTTTGAGGTTAAACAAACTTTGGTGTTGTTCTAGCCTAGTGACATCATTGCTGATCAAAGAACTAGTGAAATTGGAGTAAAAAGTAGTGCAATATAAAATGCCCTGTTGATTCATGTCAATGCTAATGGAGACTAAGAAATTGCACGGTCAAGAACCATATCTAACATCTCCTATTACAACTAATTGCAAGACAAATGGAAGCTAACTGGCAAATCGACTAATTATTATGGTCTTATGCTCTTTTGACCCACAATGGTATTCTGAAATATTTTCTCCAGGCACCTAGAAAGGCAGTCATGACCATGCATGGACCATTGGTTTCTTCAAAAAAATGCATGGACCATTGCTAGAAAGTATAATGCACAGACTCCTTCTTGAACTTGAAGCACAGGTTGGGTCTGCAGACTGAAGTGCAGTATGCAGAATCAAAGCCATCAATCACAGACTGCACAAAGATTGGCTCTGCTATATACTAGTTAACTGTGGTCAAAATGAGGCCATCGCCCAATCTTTCGCGCCATAAAGAAAAGAGAAACCTTGCTCGACTTGTGGGTTACTAACATCGAGAGCTCCACCTAATAGGATAGGACGGGGAAGACGACCGGCATATGGCTGTGTGTGGTCCTATCCGATTGCACCCATAAAAAGAGGTGCTTGGAGATCGCCATCGCATCTGCTTCTCAAAAAACCGTAACAATCAAGCGTCACAAGAATTGCTTGCATCTTGGCGATCGTATATATAGCAATTATAAAGATGCATGGTATTCATACAGTATATATGCACACACACACACACACGCTTCTGCACAATGGATATGGACCTACGGAACATTGTTCTCTGAATCTCTGATGTGCTAGTTTACTGAACAAGCAAGGCATGTGCTACTAGTCAGCTATACACAGAGATGTGACCTGAACAAACGCGAGATCAGCACAGCTGGTAACACCTCCGGTCCAAACAAGAGAAGGATTAAACTCCTGCAGGCTGCATGCGAACTCTGTGCTCTGGATTGTGGACTATAGAATTTGGGCAGCCGGCAGGAGTTGCAGCAATGAGCAAGTGTCCTGTGTCCCTCCTAAAGCAAGGCTATTTCAACGAAGCCGAGCAAGAAAGAGACATGAGCAACACAACAATCGCGTGAGCTGTCTGTGCGTCTCTACTCTCTAGCGGGAGAAACGGAAGGGAGAGAAAGATGGCATGATTACGATTTTTAAATCTTTAGTGAGGGAAACATAAACTATCTCGCAGCAGTCTCGCTAAAGCAACAAAGAAGACTAGAGAGAGAGGAAGTGGAACGGTGAGTGAGAAGACTTGTCCAGTGTTAGTGTTCTGGTGGACAAGTGAACAACCCCTGCACCCTGCACTGACTGATCCCACATGCATGGCAAATCTCTTTCTTCAGCAGTACCTATTGTTGCATAAAGATTTGCTGTTCCACTGTCTTAACCAATCATTTTGTCACTAAGACTAGATAGTTTGCAGCTCCTGAGTTTCCATCACTGTACTCGTCGGCCCCTCACTTGCTTGAAGCTGCTGCTCCCCTGCTGTTTCAGTTGGCTCACATACTCGATACCTCCATTGATCTAGCTTTCACAACACAATGTCGTCTAATCTTTATGCACACTTTGCTGTCTGTCAGAGAGAGGTGAAGTACAGTACTCTTTGTTGCTTGCTTCTCTCTCTGGCATGAAGTGAACCGTAACAATGGCATGCAGGGCCACCAACCACAGCCAGTAGCATGACAGTACCGTAGTACACTGAGCATGCAGCGGCTGAAGCAATTGGTTACTTTGAGGCAACTAATTGGCTCCAGCCTCAGGTTGTTGAGCAAAAGTAGGAGCAGAGCAAAGGCTAGCATTGACTCAGAAATTCACGGGGAATAGCTAATCGACTTGAGCAAGCAGATGGCGAAGTTAAAAATAACAAACTGACCGAGTAAGCAGATGGATAGCTTTCGAGCTAATCTTAGCATCCGCTAAACTGAACCAGCTCGGCTACTCGAGCTCAGAATATCATCATATGGCTTATTGATCTACTAGTGCCCTAAAGAACAAAACGCTAAAGAAAAGGAAAAAAACATTTAAGTAACCTGAGAGAAAACTCGAACTCTTCTTCTTAATCTTCTTCCTCCTCCAAGATTCCCTTAAGCTTGGAAAAAATGAATTGAATTGAATCAATCTGTACAGACCCCCCATTGATCACTTGCGGATCAAGCTTGGTTCAGTACAGCCAGCGCAGCCGAGCTTCAAGCCTCCTCCGGTGCAGCCGGTGGGAAGTTGAGATCAAGGAACCCGTCCGTGCCTGCTGAATGCTGCTCGTGGCGGTCCGCGCCGGCGCCGCCGACGTAGTAGAGCTCGACGTCGTCGTCCTTGGACTTGCCGAAGCCGATGGCCACCGAGTCCGGCGAAGCGGAGGGGGACAGCGTGTCGAACGACGCATACGTCTCAGTGCTTGGCTCCGGCGCGGGGGACGCGGCGGCCGGAGTGGCCTTGGGGGAGCTGCAGCTGGCGTTGATCCGCTTGTAGCTCGCGCGGTGGCCGCCGAGCGCCTGGTACGAGCTGAACGCTTTGCCGCACCCCGGGCACTCGTACCGGGTCCGCTTCGGCGCCACGGGATCGCGTCGCTGCTTCGGGGAGCCTCGCTTCCTGCTGCTCTTGGCGACGCGGCCCTTGATCTTGGCGTCGCCGTACTGGAGCAGAGCCGAGTCGTCGTCGGAATTGTAACCGCCTCTTGGGAGGCCCGCCTGCTTCTCCGCGCTCTCGAAAGGCTCCTTCTTGGCCGGCGAGCTCCGCATGCCGGTGTCGCGCGAGAGCATCAGGAGGCAGAGCGCGACGTCTTCCGGCTCCTTGTCGAACGCGCTCAGCATCGGCGGCCGCGGCGGCGCGGGAGCCGGAGCCGCCACGCGCATCGTTCGGCGCCGCCGCCTAGGGGGCGCGGACAGCACGGTCAGAGCCGCCGGCGCCGCCGCCACAGGCGCCTCCATCGGCGTCGTCACCGTCTCTGCTTCCTCTGCTTCCGCCTCCTCTGGGACTGGGACAAATTCCTCCTCTTCCACGTCCTCATCATCCTCGTCGCGATACCTGCCGCCGGACGACACATGGCTCCGCATGTGCCCGAACAGAGACCTCCACGACGAGAACAGATTCCCGGACTCCCGGCACGCCCTGTGCTGCTCTCCATCGCCATCGCCACGGCCGCCAGCATCCTCGTCGTCGGCGAAGTCGGATAGCCGCCGGGTCTTCCTGGGATTCTCCCTCAGCCCGTACCCGACCACTCCATTGCATCCCCGGCCACCATTCGGCGAAGCACGCCTCAGCTCGTCGTCGGCGCGAACCTCCATCGCCGGCGCCGCCTCGCCGAGCGAGATGTGCGATCTCATGTGTCCTCCGAGCGACCGGCCGCACAGGAAGGTTTTCCCGCAGACCTTGCATCCATGCCTCGCCGCCGCGGCAAGCTCCACGACATCCATCACGAAGCGAGAGGCGGCTGTGGGATTGATTCGGGATCGATGATGGATCAAGAAACCGACCTGGACGCCATCAAGACGCGATCGGGAGGGGGATCCGCGGCGCGTCGAGCGTCGGAGATCTGAGAGAGATGGGGGCAGAGCAAGCTTGAGGCTAGCAGAGTGCTGAGGAGTAAGAGGGGAGGAAAGGTGGGGTGGGGTGGTGTGGTTAAGCGGGATGGCGAAGCTAGCGGAGGTCGTGATCTGCTCGGAGGTTTTGTTGGGGCGACGGGTGCGGTTGGGTCATTGGGAGGAGGAGAAATTCATGCATGGAAGCAAAGTTAAAAACCGATAGGAGAGAGAAGAGAGAACCACATGGGCCCTGCAATTGGAGACAGAAGGTTACTTCAGAAGAAGAAAAAAGGGCCTCCAACGTGGAGGGCTGCCACATCATAGTTTGATGACGTGTTACATCTACGAAGAAGACACGTGGCGCTATGGCGGTATCACAACTTTTAAACTGTAAGCCACAGGCCACAAGAGTTGGTAAAAATATATGGCTAAACATATAATTTAGTCAACCTTAAAAATAAAAATTATGTTAAAAGGATAGAACTTCAATAGTTTTTCTAATATATGGCCAGACTAGATGACTAGCGGCCCATGTAAAGCATATTTAGCATATGAGATTTTATGAATAGGCCGTTTGCTATTTTACAAAATAAGATGTAAAGTTGTTTGAGCTTAACTTTTACAAAAGAAGTTTTAAAAATAGTCTACGTAATATGGATAACACTTCTATTGTAGTTGCTCAATAGTAGCGCCATTGTTACTTGTATCTAAATTGTTAGAAACTCGGAATTTTTTTTTTTGCATGATAACAGCTGTTTTCGTAACTCTATGCATGCCGGAGTAAGTTTGGTCTATATATAGATGGACAACGAATAAGTTCTAAGAGATACTATTTCTTCTCGATATAGAATGGTGTAGTTAATAAGCTAAATTGTCATAGTCACATTCCATTACGGATATGTCCTATAATTTACTATTTTTAAATATTATAAAAATATGCATATCAAATATTGTAACATAACGTTACTATCGGTGTCGGTGGGTGAATGCCGACTATCTTTAGCATGATGTTCTTCCACTAAGGGATTCAGAAGACGAGCTAGATCAATTAGCTCAATCCACGGGAGAGATTACCAAATTTAAACCCTTACTATGGTAAAGAAATCGTATACTCTATGCGATCAGAAACTGACTCTACATGTCTTTTTTTAGAGTAAAAGAATTCCCCTGCTTTTATATTTCAAAAGGCAAATCTCACTCTACAAGTTAGGTTTTCAAGAGTTGAAAAGGTGCAATCCCATCTCTCTAGGAAAGTAGAGAAAGACCCGTACAAGAGGATGTCAGGGATAAACTTTTACATCTAAGGTTTGGCACGAGCGATTGAGTATGCTTGTACGCACGGCGTGACATTGCACTACTATTTTTTTAAATGATACAGTACAACGCAGACGCTTACAGCACGCATGCACACTTACTCATATGAATGCACATACGGAAATCTATTCCTACCCTTATGAGCACCTTCGAAGGACCGAGCAGTCGGCTGATCTGGAGATTCCCGAAGTCACCACTGGCGCCTCGTTGTCGACGGGTACGTCGCTTACCACTTAATGCATAACGCCAGTAAATCCTGTGAAATCCCAGGAAAAGGTGTGAACATCAGGATTTGAACTCTGATGAGTAGCGTCCTACTGGACCGTCCTACCATTATATAATAATGCTACAAAGTCAAACTTATGTATGCTCTAGCACGCTCCAAATGTTTCCAACATGTCCCCTTTCTGTGGATGTGCGTGCTTCGATAGCTCCCCTTCCCACCGTGTGCCACTAGCGGATCCAAGGTTTGACGACCCTAGGCACCTCGAAGCACCGGAGGTTCCGGCACTAACATAAGCTTATGTATTTGCCATGCCATGTTGTCTGCTTAGCATTGTTTCGCTCGGTCTCTCTTGTGAATTTGGGTCCGCTACTGCCGTGCACTCCTCCATGGCGCCCTCTTCCCTTAGAGGGGACCATGCCCCCTACGTACCCTTTTTCCCTCGATCTACGACGCCAACCACCGTTGCTCCATACCAACACAAGGTGGCGCGAAAGGAGGGCACATGTCGTGATATAGAGAAAATAGTTTACTCACGGATGTATGTGAGAGAGAGAGTGAGGGAGATTGAAGAAAAGAAAAAAAATATATCAAACCCAATGACAAGTGGGCCCTATGAGTTCAATGGGTAGGACGTAGCGGCAGTTGCCGGAGGTAATGATTGAATTTTAATATAAGTGCTCAAAGAGTAGCGAGAGCTTTTAAACTTCAACGAGTGAGAACCTAGGGTAACCAATGCCGGAGTTGCTCTCAATGTCTCTAGCTACTGTGATGTGATGTAAAGTGGGAGCGGCGACAGAGAGAGCGTTTCCTGCGTCGCTCGTTGCTCCATCAACCACACGCACGGTGCCGGCGAGTTGTGTGTACGTGTGGCGTGTGCGTGTGCGTGCGCGGCCATGGCATGGGCGCATCGCAATGGCCATGGGAGCGCTCGGCACAAGCTGCGGCTGCGTCTCGTACTCGCGCGGCCGCGTGGTCTCCAAACCGTCCGGGCCCGATCGTGAGATCGTGCGGGGAGGCGCACCCTTGCATGCCGCGAGCCGCGGGCGCGGATCGGAACGCGTCCACCACGGCCGGGCCGTCCGGCGCGGGCTCGCTGTACGCGCGTTATTTGCCTTCTCGACACGCACGGGAGTGACGGGACGCAACATACTACTGCTGCTGCTACATGACATGCTGATCTGCTAGTGGAACGCTTCTTGCAAGTCGTATAACCTCTTTGTTATATCCGTGTCAATTTATATAGTTCTTATATTACATAATCGATCATCCTGGTAACTCAGAATCAGAAATAATAAAACGCAGAAAAGCAAAAGGAACCGATCATTCATATGGTCTACATGTTCATGTTCAGCAACCATGGCCCAGGCGGCCAGCACTATTAGTTGCCAAAGCTAAGCGTGTGTGTGTGACCAAACAGTTCGACCAGTCGAGCTGCTGTGGGACATGACATCCGTCTTTTGTTCGTGCAGCAGCTGCTGAGGCCATGAAAAAACGCCGCGCCGGTCTTCCCCCGTCGGGTGCCGTAGTTTTCACCGCGCCTTTTCTGGCAGCTGCAGCATCAATGCGTCGCTTGTGCTTTGCTTACAGGGGGTCCTGATTAGCTCGCATGGCTACGTTTACGTACGGCCGGGCCGGCCTTCTTAGGCTTCGGCAGTTGGCACAAATAAACATGGAGCTTGATCATTTCTCCAGCTTGGAAATTTGAGATGGAACAACGGCACAAGCTTTGGTGCAGTTGGCTACACTGTGAATCGATGCTCAGCTGGTATGTAATAAGGTTTACGATTTGTGGACGTGGATACAGCAGATCGAGCAAGTTTTATAGGGAGAACAAAGGAAGAAGAAAAATCTAAAGCTCGAGTTGTGGATTTTTTTTGAGAAAGGGATTGATATTCATTAAATTAAAACCCCTTTTAGACATCAATATAAAATAAGATTATATTAAAGCACGCCGCTAGGTCTTAGAATCTTCATCTTCCTTGCGTTCGACCGCGTACTCTTCAGGAAACTCCATCGCGACCATGAGATTACATCAGATCTGGACCCGAGAACCACAGTTCCTACCAACAGAAGACTTCACGAGCATGGAGACCACATAAGAGACACAATATGCTCGACCATTGAAGGGACACATCGGTTGTATCTTCTGAAGGTTGAACTGAATATAAGATCCGACGTTGCTAGCATCACCACCAGCAATCAAAAGAGCAAATCCGCTGCAGCCGGTACCACCGGCGACCAGAAAAACGATCTTACAGAAGGGGAAAAATAGGTCAAATCCCTCCTCGAGAAGAATTATTCCAACATACCTCGATCTCAGGAGCATGCCATCACCGGAGATGATGACGCAACCACCGACACTCTGGTGTGAAGCAGGAAACCGGATCGAAAACATCGAAACGGCCAACTAAAATCTAACCCTAATTATTATGGTGGAACGAGAAACAAACAGAGAAAAAACCTAATTAAAAACAGTAGATAAATTGGCAAGATCAGTTTCCTACAGAGTCTCAGCTAGGCTCAGACAGTCAGATCACATAGCCTGACGACCAACCCCCAAGGAACTGTCAACTGCGCAAAGGTTAGCGTTGATCAGTGATACAAGTTAATCTTTGCACAATGGTCACCATGACCATCAAGCAATTCAGCCGGCCCGGCCCGGCCCAGCCTACAACAGTAGGCCCGGTGGCCGCGGCCCACTGCGCCCCTCTCCTCACCCCAACCAAACCCTCATCCCCTCCTTGCCGCTCCACCGTCACGCCGACGCCGCGACGCGCACGCGCAGCAGCCATGGCTGTGGGGAAGAACAAACGTATCTCAAAGAGCAAAAAAAGCGGCAAGAAGAAGACGTGAGTTGTCTCGCCCCCGGTCTCATTCTTCCCTTCTGCGGAGTTGGTTATTTGGCCTCCTGGCCGCCGCTGACCCGCTTGTGTATCTTGCATTGTAGCGTGGATCCCTTCAGCAAAAAGGATTGGTATGACATCAAGGCGCCGTCGGTCTTCAGCGTGCGCAACATCGGCAAGACTCTGGTGTCCAGGACGCAGGGGACCAAGGTATGCCCCCTCCTCTTCTCCTGCACGCTCGCTCTGTTTGTGAATCTAATCGTTGCCTTCGTCTTCGTGTACTGTGATGAACTAGCCTACGTAGTGTTGTCGTCCATGAGATGTGTAGTTGAACTCTAACCAATCTGTTTGATCGGGCATTTGTTCAGTCAGATTAGACCTTTTATTGGCTTGTGCAGTGCTGTATGCGGGCGTTAGATGGGACATTTGTAGGTTTTTATTACAGTTGTAGGTGCGAGTGATGTGATCTGTTGACTCAATTCAAGTGAAATTATACCAGCTACCAAGTTTATATGGATTTTTTATTCGATTCATTTGATTTAGACGTCGTTCCTGATACACAGTAGTACCACATGAACTTTGCTGTCTAGAATTTTGTCCACTAGGATTTGATGATTGTAGGTTTTCAGGTTTAGATATAGGTTGCAACTTGGAAGCACAAATATCTAATTCTTTGGTTTTTATACAAGCACCATCCTCGTTCCTGATGCCCTGCGTGCTTTTTGATCAACTATTTGTAGCATGTCTGTATCAGTTAGGCTGAAGGCCATAAGCTTCTTTTCTTTTAAATGCTGCTGATTATGCACTGATTGGATTGGTTTCTATATGCATCCCTATACTGGTAGAGAATCGATACACATGCTATTATTTTGTTACAGAACTTTACCGAGACTTTTTCTTGCCTTCTTAAGATATCATCTGTCATTTTTTTTAACAGTGCCACCTTTGGTGTGGCCTTCCATGAGGCCAGGTGCGGTGCTGGGGTTTGAACCCCCACTGGCCCGTCCAGATCATGTCATTTATCTAGGATGTGTACTATGTCTTAGGAACAGTAATCTTATGAACCTATTTTAGTTCCTTTGTAGTTTCAGAATTTTCAGTTTATAATACTCAGTTTAAATTTGTATACGTGATCTTATAGTTCCCTCTATCTGTTCTTCTGTTTGTTTTCAGATTGCCTCTGAGGGTCTTAAGCACAGAGTGTTTGAGGTCTCCTTAGCTGATCTACAGAGTGATGAAGACCAGGCATACAGGAAGATCAGGCTTCGTGTGGAAGATGTACTAGGGAGAAACGTTCTCACAAACTTGGGTAATGATCTCTTGTTTAGTTCACACAGTTACCAGGCTTATGTTCATGTATCTAACCAATTTGTTATCTTGTTAGGGAATGAGTTTCACTACTGACAAGCTCCGCTCACTGGTCAAGAAGTGGCAGACGCTCATTGAGGCTCACGTTGATGTGAAGACTACTGATAATTACATGCTGCGGCTGTTCTGCATTGGGTTTACCAAGAGGCGGCCCAATCAAGTGAAGCGCACTTGCTATGCTCAGGCAAGCCAAATCAGACAGGTAACAGTTCTGGCGATATCTCATGGTTATAAAGAGGCTTGAAACTCTCTTAGCTTGCCTGCTGTGTTGTTACATTGATACCATTTATGTTTGCAGATTCGAAGGAAGATGACCGAAATCGTGAGCAACCAATCTTCATCTTGTGATCTTAAAGAGCTCGTGTCCAAGTTCATCCCTGAGGTCATTGGAAAGGAAATTGAGAAAGCCACGTCTAGCATCTTTCCTTTGCAGAATGTCTTCATCCGCAAGGTGAAGATCCTGAAGGCGCCAAAATTTGACATTGGAAAACTAATGGAGGTAACTACTTGAAGCAAAGTTTCTGTGTTATAGTCGTTTAGATATTGTGCCCTTTTTTTAATCTAATAATGTCGTGTGACTGGCAGGTGCATGGTGATTACGCCAAAGAGGATGTTGGTGTTCAGATGGAAAGGCCCGCTGAAGGCAACTTGGCAATTGGAGGACAGGAGGTTGCTGCATCTGAGTGATAGTATTGCAGTTCATATGTTTAGCCATTTAGGTTAGTGAGATTGGACTTCCCATAAGCTGCCGTGTTTCCTTGAAACACATTTTTGTCGAGATCTGTGGCGGCTTTATTTTTGCTTGGAAGCTGAATGGTTCTGCAAGTTATTTGCCAAGCTTCTGTTTTAGGAACATGCATTTGTAAGTTATTTGCTCAAACTTAGAGAACTTTCATTACACTGGTCTAGTGGATCCCTTTGCTGAACAGTGGTTCGTGCTGAACGGTCAATTAAGACGTTGACAACAATAGCAAGAGCTGGGGAGGCTTCGTTCGTATGGGATTCTGCAAATTTTCATAAACTGATTGAGTGCTTTGTGTGTTACTATGGGTATAAACATTTTCGTCTCTGTGTTGCTATGGATATAAACATTTTCGTCGTGTTGTTCCTGTGTTTCTACACCGGCTGCAATTTACTTGCACAGCAAACCCCGGCCAGTACGGACTGCAGGTCACGGTCACGGGCTCCATTCAGTTCATGGTTTTCCTGCAAAGACGACGAGATCATCCAGGGCCTTTTTTAGATTGCGGAAATTTTTCAACTTTGCTACTGTAATATTTTCGTTTGTATTTGACAAATATTATCCAATCACAGACTAAATAGGCTCAAAAGATTCGTCTCTTGATTTATAACCAAACTATGTAATTAGTTATTTTTTTATCTATATTTAATGTTTCATGTATGTGTCTAAAGATTGATGTGATGAAGAGATAGTTAAAAAATTTACAATTTTGATGGCATCTAAACAAGGTCCAGACGAAACAAAGCTGGTGATGCTTTCTTGTGGCCGATCAATATCCCTGTAATTCTTTCATTACAATGGCCGCCGGACAACGAGCAATGCGTGATATTTTCTTGTGGCAATCTCCCTGTAATTATTTCCCTCTCTTTTCTTTCATTACAATGGCCGTCGGACATCCCTTGTTTGTCAAAATGCCAAATCAATAGCTTGAGTTTGAAATGCTTGAGCAGCATGGCCAGCGTAAGTGCAGCAGGATCTTCAGAGTAAAGAAAAAAACATCTGGATTCCAGAAATATATTTTAATATGCTGCTGGCATGGAGCAAATCCAGTATTTTAGGAATACATGTCTGATTGCAATGATAATCCTGTGCCAAACCTTGTAAAGGAGTTTAATCGTGGCAGCGGTATTTTAAGGTATCGATTAGGTAGAGACCCCTGCAACAGCACAAATAACAATTCTGAGACTAGAAACCTGAATCTGTGGCCATGAAATCTAAAGTGCTAGCTACAGACTTATGGATCATGACTTAGCACGATAATTTTCATCAGGTGACTTCAATCTAACAATAACCCCCACAGAAAGTTAGATTAGGCATCAATGCAACAGGTATCAAAATGTGTTCTTTGCCATAAAAATAATGTACAAAATGACCAAAAAAATTATATACAACAGCAAAAAGCATGGCATAAATTAAAAGCCAATACAAAGCAAAAATAACGGATCCCTGTCATCGTAGCAAAAGATCTCAACATGTCCCCAGGGTCCAGGCCTTAGCGTCCGCCGTGAGAGTGGCCTCGTTTTGTTCGTATTTATTTTTTATTTATTTAATTTCTAGAACTAGAGGGGTTTGCACTCCCTATAAGAAATTTTATTAAAATTAAAATTAAAACAAGAACAGGTACAGAGACTCGTTTTGTTCATTCGTGTGTCCATGATGCTTGCCTCAGCTAATGTAGCTTTGTGGCTTACTTGTTACTCAGCTTAAGTGGTCATAATAAAGGTTAATCTTTGATATTATGACGCGAAATGTTGGTGGTTGTTGCCTTCTCGAGCATTGACTGGACGTGTGCCTAACGAAATGCCGTTAGGATTTTTTTTATTTGATGAGAAACAACTACTATTACATATACTGGCTCCGTTTATGGGCCTTGGGCCGCCATTCGGGACTCGGGAGTCAATTCGGCTGGTCCGGCCTACGCCGTCGCCTTTATATTGGGAGCAGCAGCCGCCACCCCTAACCCTAGCTCGCGCGTCGCCATTGCCGCCGCCGCTCATATCCGCCGTGGCCGCGTCTCCGCCGACGGGACCGCCTCGACAGGTTTCGCTCCGAGGTGAGCAAACCGCCGGCACCTCTCCCGCCCGCTCCTCTCTTTCTCTCGAGCTCGCCTTAGTAGCGCCGCCGTTCCCGGTTCGCCCCGCCGCGTCCACCGCCCTCTCCGGCCGTCGGGACGGCCCCAGCCGAGTTCGTCGTGGCGAGCTCCCTCGCCCCGTGCCACCCGCGTGCCCGTCTGAGCTTCGCAGCGCCACTTCTGCCGAGCTATGGCGAGCTTGCCGCCGCCTCCAATGGTCGCCGCCGAGCCAACCCGCGCAATCCCTGGCGGCCAAAAAAAAAAAAAAAAGAAATGAAGTCCCGAACACTAGAGACCAGCACTTTTCCTCCCCAACTCGCGGTAGCGGTTCTCTGTTGCCTCCCCGTGCCTGTGCCCTGTGGTGGTTCGGTCCTTTGTTTGCGATTAATTGTAGCTACTCTGCCTTCATTCCCTTACGGATTTTGGGTTTTGTTTGCTTCCGTGTTTCTATGATCTGATTCTTACGGGTACTTTCTTATGGCTGATGAATTACTTACGCACCATCGTTGGACGACTTATAGATTGTGCTTGTAGTGTAGAGCTCCTGTAGTTTCTGTTTTGCGGATACTTTGCTCTATATCTGTCTTTGTAGTCCATGTGCAGTAAGAGTTTTTTTGGGAACATGTGCAGTAAGAGTTGCAACATCATAATATGACTAAATTTCTGCTCTGGTCTATATAGTAGTTGTGTTAATTTTTTATTTCGTCTTACTGGCTCAAAATTCTGTGCGCACATAAGTTTATGATCTGGTTTCCACTGCTGATGTGTCTCAAACTTTTTTAAGCTCATTACTGAGGTTGCAACTTTTGATATAGTTTGTATTCATTACCACAGCCTCTAGCTCCTTGCAGTAGCCATGGCGGTCGGCAAGAACAAGCGGATCTCCAAGGGCAAGAAGGGTGGCAAGAAGAAGACGTTAGTTATCTCGCCCCATCCCTCATCTTCTTCCGTTCTGTGGATTGGAAACCGTTGGTTTTTAGCCTCCTCTTTCCAGCGCTGACCTGTTTTCTTGGTGTGGCTTTGTATCTTTCCTTGCAGCGTGGATCCGTTCAGCAAAAAGGACTGGTATGATATCAAGGCTCCGTCGGTCTTCAGTGTTCGCAACATTGGCAAGACCCTGGTGTCCAGGACACAGGGCACCAAGGTATGCCTGTTTTTCTCCTTCTCTCTCCATTTGGATATCGTACTGTTGCCTTCGTGCTTTATGTTGAAGTAGTGATTTCTAGTTGCTGAGATGTATTGCTGAACCTTGCCAAATAAATTTAGTCAGGTCAGACCTATTCTTGGTCTTGTGCAGTGTCATATAGATTTGTATTCCAGAATGATGTGGTCTGTGTGACTGTCCATGCGATGTATGGCTGCACTGATCCGTGTATCTTGACTTCATTTATTTGAAATCATACCATTTTAAAGTTTATATGGCATTTTAGCGATACTTTTGATTGAGACATTGTTCCTGATTTACAGTAGTATATTATTTTATCGCTACTCTGGTTAATCAAGGAGTTTTTAAAATGTATTGTGTCGACTTTCTGATATATAGATCATTTGTTGGACTGTATATTGGAATTTGTACTAGACCCTGTTGGTTCCCTTGTAGATTTATTGGAATCTTCAATTAATCGATTCAAAGTATCAATTTTATCCCTTTTTTGTGATTCCATAATAATTGCCTGTATCTCAAATTCTTCTGTTTGTTTTCAGATTGCCTCTGAGGGTTTAAAGCACAGAGTATTTGAGGTCTCCTTGGCTGATCTTCAGAGTGATGAAGACCAGGCGTACAGGAAGATCAGACTCCGTGCAGAGGATGTACAAGGGAAAAATGTTCTCACCAACTTCTGGGTAATAATGCTAGAATTTGCTTCACACTGTTACGAGACCTATGTTCTATATTATGTCTCTAACCACCTTGTCGTCTTGTTAGGGTATGTCCTTCACCACGGACAAGCTCCGTTCATTGGTGAAGAAATGGCAGACACTTATTGAGGCGCATGTTGATGTGAAGACCACCGACAACTACATGCTGCTGCTGTTCTGCATTGGGTTCACCAAGAGGCGGCCCAATCAAGTGAAGCGCACTTGCTATGCTCAAGCAAGTCAAATCAGACAGGTGACAGTTGTGGAGATATCTCACGTTTTAAAGAGGCTTGAATCTCTCTTAGCTTGTTTGTCTTGTCATATGAACATCATTTCTGTTTTTGCAGATTCGCCGGAAGATGACTGAAATCATGATCAACCAAGCTTCAACTTGTGATCTGAAAGAGCTAGTGTCCAAGTTCATCCCTGAGGTCATTGGAAAGGAAATCGAGAAAGCCACCTCTAGCATATTCCCCTTGCAAAATGTCTTCATCCGCAAGGTGAAGATCCTGAAGGCACCAAAGTTTGACATTGGAAAGCTCATGGAGGTAAACTACTTGAAGCCAAGTTTTTGTCTGTTCATGTAGTTTAGTCAGTTTGACTTTTTGATCTAATAGTGCCATCTGATGTTCAGGTCCATGGTGACTATGCTAAGGAGGATGTTGGTGTCAAGATGGAGAGGCCTACTGAAGGTGACGAGGCAATGGGTGGACAGGAGGTTGCCGCTGAGTGATTAGTCTCGCTGTGCTTATGTTTACTATATGTTATGTTTAGTATTATTGCCAAGGACCTACACACACTGTTGCATCTGTGCTACTACACCCTTCCTTTGTAATAACTGTTTTTTGAGTAACACATCCCCAAATTAAAACTTCATTTGGATGAATGAGAGTAGCATGTTGGTAATCACTGTGACCTTTTCATGTCATTTCCCATGTTTTCAGTTTCTATTTGTTTGACACAATTCGGATGCCCCTTTCAGTTCAGAGGCCTGTGCCAAATGTCCAAGGCTTAAGCATTTTGCAATGCTTCCGATACCATGTACTTGTTTGTAACTTGCTTGTACATTTTCTTGGCATGGTTCTTCATTGTTTTTTCCCATATATATACTGATAATATATGACTTGCTGTGCGTATGAACTTTGGATAATGTCGAGTGAATTTCTCACAGCTCCCTGTGAACACATGAGCTATTGCGTCCGATAGTACACTTCCAGGAACCTGGGTTCAGCTGGGTCGATTCAGTTGACGGCACATTGGGAATGTATGCAGCTGCAATGCAACCCGTGGGTGTGCCAATCTTTCATCCCCGATACTCTCCCACTTGCAGGTTACCAAGTTTGAATCAGGGTCCAAGATGCTACTCAGATTCTTCAATAGCACCAGGCACAATTTTAAATATTACAAGACCAGCAAGAATAGGAATTTTCCTCCTTGATCCTGTTCAGAAACTCAAATGCTAAATAAAAGTGAGTTGAACATTTCTTATGGCTGAAGCTGCGGGCATGGCGATTGCCCTGTGATTGCTTCACAGTTAGGCTTTCAGACCTTGTCGTTCTTCACCGACAGCCAAGCTCTTGCAGGATTTTATAATGGTCAAGATCTTCACACCCCTCCACAGTGGAATATCAAGCCTTTCACTCACAAATTCTTATCTGCAACAACAAACTTAAGTTGGAGGGTTTTCAAGATTCATAGGGACCTAAACACCACAGCTCATGTTTTAGCTTCCCAAGTCTTTAGAGGCTCCTCAGGCTGTACCAGCTCTGATGCTTTCATTTGTAACAATGGCAATCACTTGGACAGTTGTCCTCTTAGAGAGGCTCTGCATGATGTAAATTGGGAGTGGTTCTCCTCACTGATAGCAGCTATTTGCTGCTAATTAATAAAGCTTCTTTTGTCAAAAAGAAAAACGTGCAGCTTTTTTTTCTCCTACTGACAGTATGGTGAAAAGGGTGTGCTGCCTGTATAATTACTTGCGCATTCTTTGTAGATTTGTGATTGTAAAGAGGTACCACAAATTGACATCAAATTTACACGAGATTCTCTAGCAATTGTATGCCCAAACAATGGATTTGGCATTTTGGCTTGGACTCCGGAGACACGAGAGACTCCAAATCCGTATGTCCAACCATGCATTTGGCTTGGACCACTGAGATACGAGAGACTCTAAATCCGAGTTTCCGACTCCTTCCTCACGTTTCTATCAGCAAAGCAAGATCCACCCTCCTCCGTCACAAGTCCGATCAGCTAAATTCCAAAAAAAAAGTCCGATCAGCTTCTCTGCTTGAAAAAACTGTCATTTTTCTATGTCCACCCTCCTCCTTCCTCACATTTCCATCAGCAAGCAAGGTCCATGTACCTCCCTCCGAGGCTCCGTCGCTCTCTCTCTTTCCTTATCCCCCGTGGCCCGTGCTAACAGTAATTAGGGCTCCAAATCGCGTTTAAGCGCTGCGAAATCGCGTCTGGGGCTTCGTCCTCGAGTCGTCCTGCTGCTAGATGCCACCTCGTGTCTCGCGCCGACGCCAGTGCCTGTCCTCGGAGCCGCGCCGGCGACAGTGCCCGTCCTCGGAGCCGCCTCTCTCAGGCGATCGCCGGAGACGGATACGGCCGGAGCCGTCACTGCAGGCCGCGCTCGTGCACCATAGCAGCAGGTCAGCTCCCGAAACCCGCTGCTTTCCCCAACCTTATCTTGTGATTTTGGTCGGTCTATTGCGGGGATCTTGGGAGATGACAGCGCTCGGTACGGATTCAGTTAGAAGCTATTACGTAGGAGGTATTTGTCGGGTAGACCTTAGCAAGTTTAGGATTGGAGCAAGCGGGTGTTCTGAAGTTTGGGATATGTCTTTCTTCCACCTGCTGTTCCTCAAATCCCTTCCTTTATGAATGAGATATCGAGCTTAGTACATATTAAGCTGGCGGAGATGCTCTTAGTAGTACATATTAAGCTCTAGAGGCTTAAGCTGGCTCATTTATTTTCAGTTGGATGCTTACCAGTTGCTGTAGGTACGATTTCAGTGAACCATGAAAGGTTCATTTGCTTGATTACCATCTTCTCTAGCTTGTTCTCTCGCTGTGTGTTTTCTTACGAAAAAGTCTAATGATATGCTGCTCCAAAATCTGCAATTTGTGGTGCTTGCTTTGATTTGTTCTTGAAATTTCTTTCCTGATCACAAAGATTAGCCGCCCACATTTTTGAATCTGACAAAGGGTTATAGAGTAGTATAGTGTGTCCATTATTGTATCTGAATCTATTTAATTTGAGGTCAGGGTTTTCCTATGTTCTAGTAAATCTGCAATTCATCTTCCTCAGTTTACAATGGTAGTGGTGCTCTCGTGACAGATATGTTTGATAGTGTGTTATTACCTACATATAATAGATGCCATTTAGCTTAGCATCATCTTTGTGTATAATTCTCAGTGGCTTGTGTTTTTTTGTTGCTTCAGATGTGTAGTAGCTTCAACGATCACTAGCCTGCTAATGATCTAGATGTCATTTTAGCTTAGCCATGCCATTTATGTGTATGATTCTCAGGGGCTTGTGGTTTTTGTTGCTGCAGATGTCTAGTAGCTCCAACGGCCATTATCCTGCTAATGGTGCAAAAGTTCTTCATAGAATAGAAAAGAATAAAGAGGTACCATGATCCCATAGTTCATGTATGTAATATTTTCAGGTGTTTCACATTTGAATAATCAATAATGTAAGAAAAAGGTAAATTGTGTCATTAATTTGTTCAACGGTTTGGTTGAGTTCATAATATTGTTAATGCAGAAAGTACAGCTCGACAAAAATGCAGCCTCTTCAGCCTGCCAGAAGGACAGGCATTATATTGAGAAACTAGAAACAGAACTGATGAACTGCTATCAGGAAATTGGTATGCACTAGTGATTGTCCTGTTTCTCATTGGTCTGGCTACTCTATATCTAGTTACTTTGGCTTACTGACTGCAATTGCAGACTATTTGCAGGATCAGTTAAATATACGGAGTGTTGAAGCAAACATCATGGGTGAGCATATTCACAGTCTTGAACTGAAGCTGACTGGACTTGAAAAGTTCCCTGAAAGAGTGAGAGTGATGGACAATGAACTGATACAATCTGATTCCCAGTGCTGGCTTCTGATGGAAGAAGTCAGATGTAAAGAAGAGGAGTTGCAGAAGGCAGCTGCACAGATAGAGAAGCTTGAAAGTACAGCTTTAGATTCACAATGCGAAATTGAGAGCTTGAAACTTGATTTGACTAATCTTGAGCAGAGACTATTTGATGCTGAGAGCTTTGCCCAACATGTTGCTGAGCACAAAGCTCAAATTGACAAACTACTGGGAGAACATGAGCTCCAGCTACACGAGGCACAGAAAACTATAGATCAACTTGTACTGGAGAACAAGCAACTGAAAGAGTTGTTGCCTCTAGCTCCTAAACAATCCCCTTCTAGATCTGGGCAGCAAGTTGACAAAACATTGGAAAACGGTGTTCATGCAGAATGTGAAAGTGGTGATGTAATTCTTGAAAAAATGGCAAAACGAAATGAAGAATCTGAACTTCTCATTGAGCAGCTCAAGGTAATTGGTTTTTCCCACATGTAATAAGAAATTGGTATAAGCTCTAATTCTGGACAAGTGCCATCCTCACTCCCAAACATCTTTCAAAAAGAAACTATTCTAAATATATTTTGCTTTAGTGCATGCCTTAATTAATACTCAGATAAATTGAAGTAGCTATCTGTTTTTCTGGTTCATACCTGAATACAACTTTCCCTTTGATTGTGTAATGTAAGTATTTTGTTTGTTTGTTAGGAAGAGCTTCGAGAACAAAAGTTAAAGGCAAAAGAGGATGCGGAAGATCTCACCCAAGAAATGGCTGAACTAAGATACCAGATAACAGGCATGCTTGAGGATGAATACAAACGTCGATCTTGCATTGAGCAGGCAGCCATTCAACATATTCAGGAACTGGAGACTCAGGTAGTGATATAGAAAACTTTCACATCGTGTAATTGCACCCGGAATTATAGCTGCAGATGTTTCTGTTCATGATGTTACCCGGATTCACATTTTTTGTTCTGTCATCTCAAACTTGAAGTTACTGGCATAACTAGTAACGAAATGGATGTGTTGCCTTGGTCTTGTTAGATTAGTGACTTCTTTCTCTGGTGTCTCTTACATTTCTGTTCTGTTCATGATGTTTGAAGCAGGTCTCCAAAGAGAAGACTAAGTTGAGTGGGGCACTTAGGCGATTGCAGGAATCACATGAACTGGTTCACACACAAGCTATGGAGATTAAAAAGTTGAAGGCTGCTTTAGAGGTATGTGCATGTAGATGAACGTGATACATGTACATAACATCCAATATGAGTACTCTTTACAGTATTCTGACGTTGAGGTTGGTCTCTTTACAGTACTAATGCACCCCCATTTATTTCACTGTAGAGATTTAACTCTGTGACGAACTTGGGTACAGTTTGCAAATCTTGCTCTTGTGGGTTCTCTGCAATGTTGATAGAATTGTCTAATTGCTCGATCGAAGGATCCTCAGGAGGTGCCAGATCTCCCAATTCCAACCACGTTGACAAGAAGTCACAAAACCGAGCTCTAATAGAGTGGCGACCTGGTGAAGCATCAGATGGTGATGGCGGGTAGGAAGGTAGATCGCCCAATAGCATGTACATTTGAGTGTGCAATTGACCAACTGTCGTAGATAATTCTTTGTATTCACCATTGTTGTCTGTAAATGCATATGCATTTGTTGCCTTAGCTAATTTCACATTGTAAGCTTTC
This sequence comes from Bothriochloa decipiens, assembly GCA_023333625.1. Lineage (NCBI taxonomy): Eukaryota > Viridiplantae > Streptophyta > Magnoliopsida > Poales > Poaceae > Bothriochloa > Bothriochloa decipiens. The sequence goes on from CM041631.1 coordinate 7,511,355, forward strand.
GAAGGGAGTTAAGCTCCCCTGCGTCTGCTGCCAGGATTTTCAAGCAAATACAGAGGATTTTCTACTCTTCAACTCTCTGATGCACCAAAAGAAAGTGCGCGGATTAAATTAAGTTTGTTCTCGAAGGAATTAGGTCTGTTTGCTAAATTAAAATGTTATAAGAAAGTTTACATCTTGCTGCTGATGGGTTCAGGTTGCAGTCATCTTGGGTTGAAATTTGAGTGTGGTTCCATTTTATGTCTATTTATCCTTTGAATGAAAAATCTCACAAAATATATTCAAAATGTGGGTGTGGCTGCAAATTACTCCTAGTCCATGCGGCACAATGTTTTTTTTTAATATATAAGGTCAAGCCGTCTAGGGTGCCAACGCAATCTACCAAAGTGACACTTTGGTAGGCAAATTTCACGGAAAATACAGCATTTTAAATGAAAAGAAACTGTACATTACGTAAATAATTCTAGTGGTGAATCTGATAATATCAATTATTCATCGCCAATTATTGAAAGAAAGAATAAAAATTGTCAAAAGATGTTAGAAAGAAAAAAATGAAAAAGAAACTGGAAAAGGAATTGTATGGGCTTTTATTTAGTGGCCCATTAATTCTGCACAATCCCACGCACAGCTGCATAGTGTTTACCCTGAGTCCCTGACACTGAGTCACACAGCTTGACAGCCGCCGGCGTTTGTTATGCGAGCGCCGCCGACGCTCCATTTTCTGTTCCCTCCCCCACTCGCGCTCGGCTCGAAGGCGACGGAGGCGGCGATCAGGCTCGGTCCCTCAGCGACGGAGGGGCAGTCCCAGGCTCGGCGGCGGCGTCAGCGGCCCCCCCTCCCGCATCTCGCGAGTCTCCTCGCGCCCTCGCCTCCGTCCTCCGCACACCGGCCGGCGACCCTGCGTACGCACCTCCCTCTCCCCTCCCGCCTCCGCTGTACCGTGGGAGCCCGGCCAGCTGCCCAGGGTGGGCGGGCCTTGGCTCTGCCGGTGATTAACCCGTCCATGTTCAGTTAGGCTCTTCTCGCGTGCCTAACAATTATAGTGCATTTTGGGTGTTTATCTGTCAATGATCCAAGTGAACCCCTCTTCTGTCTAGTTCCTTACTAAAATTATAGTGCATTTTGGTTTTTAGGGTTTAGCGGTTCTTGTCTGTGTCAGTAGTAGTTTTTAGCCGAGGCACTAGACATAGTCACCAATCGATTGTCTTGACAAATGTGTGATTTTGCAATCCCTTTTTGTCATGCTATAAAAATAATATAGCTCAAATATTTTCTTTGGCAGCAATGGTATTATCACAAAATTGTTGTCTGTGACAGTAAGAATGCCATGAGGAACCATTGATAATCGTTCGGTGGTTAACTGGTTATGGATAATGACAATGGCGATGCGGATGACCTGGGTTCAGGGTGGTTTGAAGTGAAAAAGGTAATGTTCTTTGTCTGTCTTATTTTCTCTTATTTTGCTCTGATCATCATTTTCTCTTATGTTTCTGCATTATTATGCTGGGCCCATTCCTGTTGTTAATTCACTATACACCCATTTTACAGAAGCATCGGTCCAGCTCAAAATATACATTGCAGAGGTCTTCAGCTGGTTCCAGCCATAAAATTCCAAACTTACCATCACGGTCACGTGCTAACTGTAACAGTGACAGTTCAAGGTGGCATGACAAGCTGCAACACCCACCCCCGAGCATAAATGCTAATGTTGGTGTTGATGAATCCGGTAGTGGAGACACAACAAATGTTCATGGTGAAGGATGCAATGATGTAGGCACCAGTGCCAGTAGCCTGAATAGTGGCTTAAATGCTTCACCTTCAGAGGATATAGTAGAAAGACATGAAGAACTGGTGGTGTCTGAAGAAACAAGTGAACCTCCCAAAACTGATCTGGCTGATCATGTCGATCCTTCACTGCCTCATGAACCCACCACCTGTTCAGACAGTCCTGAAAAACATGCAGATCTTTCTCAGCATGTGAAGTGTTCTCCCAAAACAGAGTCAGTAGGTGTTTTGTCCAATACTCCTGTCAAGTTTGGAGACTTCGATGAAGTTCCAGGTCTATCATTACCTTCAGATTCGTACCAGGATAATAATTCTTCTAGAGACCACAAACATAGTGAAGATATTGCACATCTAAAAGATGTGCAACAAGATGCAAGTGAACTCAAAGCAGAGATGGACACTTGTACTACAACTACAATTGATGAGGCATCTTCAATTATGATACAGGGAACAGAGACACCCAATGATGATAAGAGTATTTCAAATGTTAGTGTTTCAATAGCCTTTGCTGACTCTGTTTCCCTATCCTGCTCCAATAATGAGCATGAAGTTCCAGTTACATCTTCATCTGTTGCTTCCATGGAAGGTAGAACATTACTTCATGACCAAGCAACAGCTTCTGCAGATTTTGGATCGGAAACTGCTGAGAGCAAAGAAAGATTCAGGCAGAGGCTGTGGTGTTTTCTTTTTGAGAATCTAAATAGGGCTGTTGATGAACTTTACCTCCTCTGTGAACTAGAATGTGACATGGAACAGATTAATGAATCCATGCTTGTCCTTGAAGAAGCTATTTCCGATTTTCAAGAACTTAAATCCAGAGCAGAGCATTTTGATAATACCAAAAAATCTCCTGGTGTACCAAAGGAAGGCATGCCAATGGCTGTGAAAGCTGACCATAGGAGACCTCATGCCTTGTCTTGGGAGGTCTGTTTTCTCACTAGGCATCCTGATTTCTGGTGTTTTATTTTCACTTTGTCTATTATGATTCATTGACATACTAGAAAAGCCTGCTGATGTAGAGTATGAATATTGAATGATACCTTTACTGTGATGTGTTGCTAGATTGTGAACTCTTACAAAATTAACAGCTACATATTTTCCTTTTGTTCCTTCTGTGATAAATTTTTCCAGCTCTATTTCAGTGCTCTAAAGTCATGTTTGGTACATCTTATAAGCAGGTCAGAAGGATGACAAGTTCTCCACACAGGCAAGAAATACTGTCTTCATCTCTAGAGGCGTTCCAGAGAATCCAATTGGAACTGGCATGCAAGCAGGCTGGTATAACAGCAGAGAGATTTACATCCAGCTCTTCTGAAGAAGTTCTGGGTAGCTCATCAAAGCTGACTACAGCATCAGCAACTGTTAGGAATATAAGTTTGAAAGTTGAGAGTCAGGTGAAACTCCCTGATTCTAGCGAGAAGAAGATTGCTGGTGAGAAGCTAAGTAGGGACACATTCAAGTCTGGTAAATCATATCCGCAAAGTATGCCTTCATATTCTGTAAGGAGTAGAAGAGGGTCACTAGAACCAATCTCTGAAATACAGAAACACACCTTTAAGAAGGACAGTGAGTTGCCAGAAAACAAATTTGACAGGATCAAGTCAACAGATATTGTTAAAAAGAGTACAGCTCATCTTGAAAAGGAAAAGCAAATTGCAGCACCTTGGAAGTCCATGGATGCCTGGAAGGAGAAAAGAAACTGGGAAGATATACTGAAATCTCCTGTGCGGAATTCTCGTGTTTCTCATTCTCCTGGTGTTGGAAGAAAAGTTACAGACCGTGCTCGTGTTCTACACGACAAGTTGATGTCTCCTGAAAAGAAAAAAAGAAGTGCTTTGGATATGAAAAAAGAAGCAGAAGAAAAGCATGCACGAGCACTGCGGATCAGGAGTCAACTAGAGAGCGAGAGGGTTCAGAGGCTACAACGTACCTCTGAAAAGTTGCATCGTGTCAATGAGTGGCAGGCTGTGCGCAGCTCAAAACTGCGAGAAGTAATGAATGCACGCCATCAACGCGGCGAATCTCGTCACGAAGCATATCTTGCTCAGGTTGCAAAAAGAGCTGGCGATGAGAGTACTAAGGTCAATGAGGTCCGTTTTATTACATCACTGAATGAAGAAAACAAGAAATTCTTGCTGAGGCAGAAACTTCATGATTCTGAATTGCGGAGAGCTGAAAAGCTACAGGTGATCAAAACAAAGCAAAAGGAGGAAATTGCAAGGGAAGAAGCTGTTTTCGAACGAAGAAAGTTCCTTGAAGCTGAGAAGATGCAGCGCCTTGCTGAAATACAGCGCAAGAAAGAAGAAGCTATTTTCAGAAGAGAAGAGGAGCGCAAAGCATCTAGTGCTGCACGAGAAGCAAGGGCTGCAGAACAACAACGTCGAAAAGAGATAAGAGCAAAAACACAACAAGAGGAAGCTGAACTTTTAGCTCAAAAGTTAGCTGAAAAGCTTCGTGAAAGTGAGCAGCGGCGCAAGTATTACCTAGAACAAATACGGGAGCGAGCCTCAATGGATCTTAGGGATCAGCCTTCACCTTTTCAGCGTCGCTTTCCAAGCAGAGATGGCCAAAACCGTTCTAGTTCTGCTAACAGCGGAGAAGATTCACACACAACTGGCAATTCCAACACTGCAGATTCTATGGCTAAGTCATCAAATAATGTGCAGACAAAACGAAGGATTAAAAAGATTCGACAGAGATTAATGGCTCTAAAGCATGAATTTATTGAACCATCCATAGGTGAAAGTACAGGAATCACGCACAGGGCTGCTCTTGGAGCTGCCAAAGCTAAGTTAAGCAGATGGCTTCAAGACCTTCAGAGACTTCGCCAAGCTAGAAAAGAAGGTGCTGCCAGTATTGGTTTGATTGTCAGTGACATAACAAAGGTACTTCTCATTCCTCATGTATTATCTATACTATAGTGCTAACTATGTTTACTAATACCATTTTCTCTCTTTTTGGTTTAGTATTTAGAAGGGAAGGATCTTGAGTTGCATGCATCAAGACAAGTTGGTTTGCTTGACTTCATTGCATCCGCATTACCTGCATCACATACTTCAAAGCCTGGAGCTTGTCAAGTCACTGTCTACCTTTTGCGCCTGCTGAGAGTGTTGCTCTCACTTCCAGCTAATCGAACTTATTTTCTAGTGCAAAATCTTTTACCCCCAATTATTCCCATGCTATCAGCATCACTGGAGAATTATATCAAGGTGGCAGCATCCAACTCTGGAAGTTCAAATCTTCTGTCTAATAAAACATCAACTGAGAATACAGAGTCATCAGGTGAAGTGTTAGATGGCTTTTTATGGACTGTGACCATGATCGTTGGCCATGTACACATCAATGATGAACAACTTCAAATGCAGGGAGGTTTGATAGAACTGATTGTAGCTTATCAAATAATACATCGTCTGCGTGATCTCTTTGCCCTTTATGATAGGCCACAGGTGGAAGGATCCCCACTCCCATCATCTATACTGTTTGGTCTCAAACTTTTGTCTGTCTTAACATCAAAACCCGGAAATTTCTCTACTATTGATTGGGAGTCCTGCAGATGCAGGACACTAGGTGGAAATATAGTGCAAGAATATGAATATCTTAGTTCACATGACAGTGGGGGGTGCCAATCAATGTCACTTGATCAGTCTGTTGATGCCAAATCGCCAACCATATACAGTGAACTGGCTGAAGATAGCAAGTCCTGTAAACAGCATGACTTGAGCATTCTAGTGGACAGAAAATTGGTTGATGAAGCTAGTAAAGATTTATTAGTGATCTCTTCTGGCCTGAACAACTCAGCAATGCAACTGTTTGATTTGGGCGTTGCTACAGAGAAGCATTCTGAAAGTCCTAGCCAAGGAGACGAAACTAGCACAGTGGACTGTTTTCTTGAAGGAAGAAAGGTGAATAATGTATGTGCATCATCTAATAGTCCTGGAAAAGGCAATGAGACGAACCTTAAGCAGCCTGTAATGCTCTTACTTTCTGCACTGGCTGAGACTGGCCTTGTTAGTCTACCATCACTTTTGACTGCTGTGTTGCTCCAGGCAAACAACAACAGGTCAACATCGGAACAGGTTTGTCCACCTGCTGTATTGAGGTGTAATGTTGTTGTTTTTTGAGTAATTACGTTATGCTCTCTCCAAACTAAATATATATATAGATCTTATGTATTTCACACACACATTTTGATTATTTGATTTGATATGGGTATACCATGTCATCAAAATAGTACTTTGTGTTCTTGTAACAAAATATTAAAATAGTGTGTACACATTTAGTAGCGTGTTTTATTTCATAGAATTTCCTTACAACATAAGCAGAAACATGAGTTTTCATGCCATGGGAATCTATCTTCTGTAGTTAGCTGAGCAAATCTTGCATGTTTATTGCATTTTATTATGCATCTTGCTGGAAAATTAAATAACTCATTTTTCAGACATTGGTGATTCTTCCATCAAATTTTGAAGAAGTAGCCACTGGCGTATTGAAAGTTTTGAATAATATGGCACGTTTGGATATAACCCTTTTGCAGCACATGCTGGTAAGTGCTCTTCATGAAAAGAAGGATGGATGTTATCAGTGACTGAAATCAATGTAGTCTCAGGCGCACTGAAACTTAACTACTTTCTTGCACTAATCATTGGCCATGATAACACTGTAAAATTAGTTGTAGACAGGTTCCATGCATAAGTTTTCTTTCTGGAAAACCCCACAATATGGCTATGGGAATCTTTAAAATATTACATATGTTTTTTATTTACCTCCATAAGTTTGTTTTCTTACTGTTTATGCATTATTTTCAGGCTAGATCAGATCTAAAGATGGAGTTCTTCCATTTAATCAGCTTCCTTCTGAGTCATTGCATGAACAAATGGAGATTACCAAACGATCAGGTGTCTTAATCTATTCCTAACATGAGTTTTTTTGTGGTCCTTTTTAAGTTCAAAATATCCATTTTTTCAATTACTTTCCATTTGTTTTGCACATTTGAGTTACTTTCAACTTGTTTTTGTGCAATACTTTCAGTTCTTCCTTGTCTATAATGATAGCAAGTTGCACCTGTGTAGTTTATAGTTACCAGCTCTTTTTATTAACTATGATCTTAATACTAACTGTACATCTTGAACAAATGTCAGATTTTTTTTAATTAACTATGGTCTTAATACTATCTGTACTTCTTGAACAGGCGTTTTACATTAGATATATGACTCAAATAGGGTGTGTAGTTGTTATAAAAAAATAGTGTGCGTATAAAATGTTCCACTTTGTAATGTCCATTATGAATGCATTTTTGTAGAAGTTGATGACTTGGGGTACTGGGACTTCATTTGTGACCCTTTGGAATATTACCAAGAAATTTGGACATACTGCTATTTTACACCTGAATCTCATGCTTGACTATTGCTTGCACTTTTCTCCTGAAATGGCTGTTCTTTTTACAACTGCAACTTTTGTTCGCTCCCCTGTTCTGAAGATTAAGGATTTGTGTTATTTTTTTTAGGTTGGTTTGTTGCTTCTAGAGTCGCTGCTACTTCTTGGCTACTTTTCTTTGTTCCATGCTGGGAACCAAGCTGTTCTCCGGTGGGGAAAGAGTCCCACCATACTTCACAAGGTAAATAATTGTTTTTGTAGACATGTCCCTTTCAATTTATGTTAGTTGTGCGAAAAATCTGATGAGTTAGAAAACAGGTGTGCGACCTGCCATTTGTTTTCTTCAGCGACCCCGAGTTGATGCCCATCTTGGCTGCTGCTCTGATCGCCGTTTGCTACGGTTGCGATCAGAACCGAAGTGTTGTACAGCAGGAAATAAGCACGGATATGCTTCGTTGCTTGCTCAAGTCCTGCCAAGCTTCTGGATCAAATTCTCCAGATTCCACTGCTGTGGATGGTTCTGGAAACAATTCCATTGAAAGCATTCTGGATATCAGGATCTCACAAGGTGACATCCCAACAAGGTCAAGCCGCAAAATTGGACGGCCAGTTGTTGGGAAGGGTGTTTCAGGGGGCATCAGGTCGAACAGGAGTAAGGTTCAGAAGGATGGTAGGGGAACAAGAGCAGTTGATGATGGGCCTCTGAAGCAAAGAGCTCAAGAAGCTTCATCCAACTTCATGTTGCATAGAAAGATCCCAGCTTCTTTCTTGGACAGAGCCGAGGAGTTCTTCTGCAGTGAGACATGAAATCTGCTCTGTAGTTCAGCTAACTTATATGGCTCGAGCTGCTGAATTTACTATTTTGCAAGGATACTACTTCAGACTGGTTATCTCGAAACATTAGGGAAATGGGAAATAGACGTTTGGCCGAAAAGGTTTCCTGATCTGATATTCTGATTGAATCTACAGTCTACAGATAAAAAAATAAGTCATGTACGAAAGCAATGCACTGTTTGTACAGGAAAAAACTGATAAGAAAATCTGATTCCATATGGAAGAAAGGAACTGTCCATAATTTACTCAATATTTTACTTCTTTTGAAACTACTAAATGTTTTGTAGTTTGGAGGGTCGTCAATCAAACATTTGTGCTCTAAGCAATTCTCGTCACTTTAGCTCCTGCTGCTTGCTGCTCCAGCCGCTCTAGGTCCCCGTTTAAAATGTTTTGTGCAGCAACAGAAGCACACAGTAAGCAAGTGGCCAAGTGAGGCTTTACTCGATGGCTTTGGCCAGAGGTTCCATAGAGTTGTATAGGAATTGCATATTGGCTGTCAGCTTGCAAACAAAACAAGTGAATTCTCCCCTAAAAGTAGTTTAATGTTGGACCTGGTCCTTGTCAAGACCTATCAGCTAGCTACTTTCTGAAACTTTGATATTGACTCCAATCTGTGGTTGTATTTTTTTTTCGAACCGGAGGACATCCCCCATTTCCATTACTCACATAACGGAAATACAAGCATTCTGAAGAATGTTTAAGAAGAACGAAAAAGACAGTTAAGCAATCTGTGGTTGTATGAATATAGCAACTGAGAAGAGTTTTAATGAAGACAGTCGATGATCAATGTGACGAGGCAAACTGCTTGCACATCCGATCCGATCCGATCGTCCATGAGAAAAGCCATGGCTCCAGATTTTTTTTTCTCAGTAAGCCTGCTGACTTGATCCCCTAGCTAGATTGAAACTTTGGCACTCGATGGGTAATTTGTATGCCATTCTCTGAAATCAAACTTTGACTTAATTCCTTCATCCATGGGTAATATGTATGCCATTCACTCCATGGTAGTGCTTTCTTTTGCTGGCAACCAAGCCCAAGCCCTTTTCATGATCTTCTGTCATGGCCGTCGTAAGTACGTTTCATGATAACCCGGCTTGGCCCCTTGTTTTTTCTTAATAATAGGACCCTTTTTGAACGCAATGCGTTATTTACATCTCAGAAACCGGTCCGGTATGAAGAAATACCGGCCACAGATCGAGCAGAGCATCTCGCCCGCCCGGCCCCCTCTTATAGCATAGCAGCAGCCAGCACCCAGCAGCCGTGAAATCAGCTACGGCCGGGGTGCCCCGTCTGTATAGCATAATAGCATAGCAGCAGCCCCGTAGTCACGCTTGCTCATGATGTGATAACGCGCCCTGCGCAATGATTTACCGCCCGATTACTCCACAGGATCGAATCGCAAACAAACAGTTGGCAAGCCGTGAAATCAGCCAACAAAATCACGCTACGGAACTCGGGATCCCGTGTCGTAGGCTGTGACTGTTGGATATTTAGTTATTTTACACCATGAATTAATCCATAGATGTGATAAGCAAAATACTAATGCTAGTATGATGCGTGCGACAGCCTCATAATCGCTACTGCTACTGGTATTCATTAACATAAGCAAAATAACAGCAGCAACGAAATGAAGCATAAACAGGGATCTCAGTTTATACCCTAGCGTGCTACTGCCGG
>CM041631.1:7521030-7532910 GCA_023333625.1 Bothriochloa decipiens
GGGGAAGGCAGCAGCAGCGTGTCGGAGCAGTCGCGCCCGTGGACGCTCCCCAAAAACTTTGATTGCCCGCCTACCCGAGCAGGTAAGCTTGACGGGACAAGTTCCGGAGGCCTGCTCACCAGAGCCGCCTGTGCTCGCAGGGGATCTGGCCGGAGATGCACAGGAGCGGCTCAAGCTCGAACGGTTGAGTGGAGGCGGCTGGTCGGGAGGAAACACACTGTGACCCTAGTCTCCGACAGAAGCCCCTTATATAGGAGGCGCCCCTGTCGGGAGACCGTTGGATCTCCCTGGCGGCCGGGTGGGCTGGAGCGGCGGCTAGGGTTTGCCTCGGCAAAACAAAGGCCTAGGCCAGGCCACGCTCACGGCCTCGGCCCGCGACGCGCACGGGCGGGCGGGCGGGCGGGCGGCTCGGCTCGGCTCGGCTCGGCGGCGGCGCGCGCGTGTGGGTCCTAGGTTCTCCTCCTTAATCAGCTTATGTGGGCATCCCAAAGCTCACTATTTAAGTTGATTGTCCTCTAGGTAATTAGTCAAGTTGGTACTAATCACCTTTCTAGTTGATTACACAATTGTGGGCCTTTGAGTTTTTCTGATTATTTAGAATAAATAGTGGGCTTGGCCCAATTATCCTAACAGTGACACATGATTGTCATATATGACGGGTCTTATTATTGATTTCTCTAATTCTAGTTGATAACTTGATATCACATATGATGTCAATCAAAGCAATAAGCAAGGAATCTTAATTACTGGAGGGTCGGTTTGACGTAAACTTAATGATTGGGAGAAGGAAATTTGTAAAAGATGATGAATAAACTAATTAAAGGAGGTTGAAATGAGAAGTTGGAGAGATGATGAATGAACTAATTAAAGGAGATCAAAATTAGATGTTGGGGGTAAATAGTGATCCGGTGTGAGTGGACGTGAATGAGAGGAAAAGATAGCCTTTTGCACATCGCAAGGCATTGGCGTGGCTTCCCATCATAGTTTTGCTCAACTACGAGCAGCGACCGTTAAAAGCACACGCCATTATTAACATATAAAGTTTAAAGCAAACAGGAGTGGAGTGAATATTGTGCTTATCTTCTGTATTCGACCTCTCCAATGTGAAGCCATTGGCTCACTATTACTCTCACCCTCAAAAGAGTTATCTTAACACATATAAGTTGTTCCCGGTGGAAGGAACTTAACAATGTATAGTAGGTAGAATAGATTTAATTTTTTAAAAAAAGTAGAATAAATTTATATAAAAGTCCAATAGAACCATACTTTGTTGCCAAGATTTGGAAAAACTTTCAAATAATAGTGAAAATAGGCATCAAAATTAGACTACAAGAGGCTCATCAGCAAAACCATTGCATTACCATAATTTGTCACAAGTGTGGCCAGTGTGAGTTGAACTCCAGGAGCTTTTTTGTCCCATCTCTGACCCACATCTTTTGTAACTTATGTGGCTGGACAAGCGTTCAGCAAGCCAACAACTTATGTGGCTAGATCATCACATCGTGAGTCTAACTCATAGAAGAAGAAAAATGGTTCTGTGAGGACATTATGAGATGTAAAATATGATGATGACAGTATAGAATCAACTTTAATTTTAACAATATCATATAATACTCACTTCATTCTAAGTAATAAGACATTTGACGACGGAGGCAGCTGGGGAGGAGGGCGACAGGGCAGAGAAGAGCGGCGAGGTAGCGGAGGACAACGGGAGCAAAGCATGATTACATGAGCGTGAGCACTGAGCAGTAGGTTTTTTTTTTTCCCACTAGCAGGTAGCAGCACAATGGCCGTGCTCCTCCCAAATCTCGCGGAGCGTAGCATTCAAACTGCCTACTTGAAAGCTTTGCATGTCATAGGTCCTATTTTGTTAATTAAGATGTTAAAAACAAACCATACAGCTTTACTCCATCTGTGTATATAGTTTTGACATGTATCTAAACATTCGATATGTCTAGATATGGTAGCCTAATTTAGATACTCCATTTCAAAAAGAATATAACTTTTCAATGAGTCCATCAATATCAACTTTGACAAAAAAAAAAAGAACTATAACAAAACATAATAAGTTATAGCGTGTAATAAGTATCACTAGATTAATTAATGATGAACTATGCTTTCGTAATTTGAGATACAAATAATATTATTATTTTCTTGAAATCTTTAATAGACGAAAGACGTGCCATGTCCAGCCACGTGTCCGTTCCATGTGCATGTGCCTCTTGATCGAGCCCAGTCCCTAGGCCTCCAGCTCTGGCACTCTCCCGAACATTCGCGACCACGTTCACGCTTTGGTTTTCCTATACAGCTGTCCTTCCTATCAACGATGGCAATTCCGTACTCGACGACGCTCTGCAACCACAAGTCACAAAGTGGCGATCAAGCAGACTACCAGGTTCATCCCGTGCAACGTGCAAGTGCGGTCACCGGTGGTCCGCGCCGGCGACCCGAACTGCCGTGCGCCCACTTGGCCGGTCGCGGCCCGCAGCCACGACTATTTCGCCGATGGGCCGCACTCTTGTGCCGCACTGCCGACCAGGAAGGCAAGCGGATGGGGAGGTTGACAGCAGCAACCCTCGGAGTTCAAGCTCGAGCACGAAGCCATGGAAGGGGCCATAGCCGTGGTTCGATTTTCGTCCCTCGTCTCAAAAACCAGACATCAGAGCTCCCTCGTCTATTCAATGGCGGTTTAGTCCCATGGCCGGTTTTGAGTCCAGTTTCACACTGCCACCATGTCGGATTGCTGACTGAGCCAAAGGTAAAGTGGAACAGCAGCATCAATGGCGTACCAACTACGCGGCGGCGGCGGAGTCGCCCCAGACCTGAACGCGCTGCTTCAGAAGGCGGTGAGCAGGTGCCTCCCACGGCGGCTACAGTAGCGCTGCTCGTCTATTCACCGGCCGATGCTCGTCGTGCTTTCTTCTTTCTCTGCTCAGTTTCAGTCTCGTGTTCGTCGTCTGTTCCGTTCATGGAATCGGCGTGCGGGTGACGAGCAGCGGACTAGCGCGTGCACTTCCAGCGCGCAGAGTCGGTGCTCTCCGTGGGTCCAGGCGGTCATCCGCCCCAGCTCAGCAGCAGCTGCTCGCCGGCCGGCCGGGGCCGTTTTCCTCCCTGGTTCGTTCGTTCAAGACTTCAAGTCGAACTCCAGGAGCAGCAGCTCCTCGTTCCGTGCTTGGTCCGATTTGTTTCCTTCTTGCGTGCAGTAGAGAGTTGGACTCTGGGATTGCTCGTTCCTCTTCCTTCTTGCTCGATCCAACTCACTCTTCGGTGCTCGTGGTGGCGCTTGCAGACCAGCGTCCAGCACCCTTCTCCCTCTCTTTCCTGTTGCGATTGCAAGGAATGCGGACACGCAGCTGCTTGCGTGGCCGAGCTCAAGCAGGAGCTAGCGACTCCTCCCGCTTCGCCTCGCCGTTAAAAGCCAACGTCGCCGGTGTCTGCTCTTTTTTTTTTTTTCCCTTTCTGCTCTGCTCGCGGACAGCTCCGCTTACCGGCGAAATTCATCGCCATTGCTGCACCTCAGCCCAATAGCTCTTGCCCACAGATCCTCCTGCTCTTCACGCTCCTCCTTGACCCGCTCGCGCCGCCTCTCTCGGTTGGCATCGACCGCAAGCGCCGTTCCCGTCACGGCAGCATGCCATGGCCGCCAAGCTCCACCGCCGTGGCCAGGCCATTCGGAGCACCTCTTGCTTGTCAGTTTGTTGCTCTGGGTTCCTCATAACATGTTGATGCTCATCAGCTCGCTGTTTTCGTGCTTCTTGCTCAGGTTTTGCCGGAGCGCAGCTTGCCGCCGTGTCGGTCGCTGCACTGCTGCAGGCCGCCTGTGCACGTGGCTGCCCCTTCCCCGATAGTATCCGGTTGCGTTTGGACCACCCACAGGTGCGCCCTGGCATGGAGATGCCCCGGCTCCCCTCTCTCGCCGCCGATGAGCATCAACCGGCCGGAACCGAGTCTCCATCGTCTTCTGCTCCAATTCACGACCAGGGACTTCGCGACCTGGCACTCGCGCCCCCTCGTGGCCCCCTCCGGCGCCCAGCGTGCTGCAGCAGGCAGCCGCCGCAGCCTGGCGTGCAGCAAGGTGGCCGCCGCCCATGGCAGCAGGCCGGCGCAGGCGAGCGGGCCAAACCCAGCGCCCCAGCCCCGTCATGGACCCCTCGCAGCCTGGCACTGCAAAACCGGACTGAAAAACAGACATAGGCCTAAAGTGCACGGATTAGATAGATTAGGTAGCTCCCGTTTTGAAGTTAGGGGAGCGAAATTGAACTTTCGAGAAAGATGAGCTAGTGGAAATAGATTTTTTCCTCTTCTTCCTCGAACCATCTCGGCCTTGAGTACACTCCCGACGACAAGTTCCGTCCCCATGTCCTGTGTCCTGAGCAATACATGAAATACTCCAGATAAAATGGCAAAGCTATTGTTTTGAGACCTCAACACCAGACAAGTGTGTCTATTGTTCTTGGTGTGACTAGAGCAAATTACAAGGACACAGATGTGTGCGTAATGAATCATCTTAGAATTACCTATAATACTATTCTATAGTCTTTGCTTAGACCATGAGACATGAAACTCAGTTTGGTAATGTTTTCGGTCAGCTCCTATTATAATTTTACCTCAAGTTCGGCTGAGCAAGATATTTTCAACAATGACAAAAGAGCAACGGTAGATTATCAGACATATTAAGACTACGATACAATGTGTTGATGCTTCCCTACACTTGGCCAAGACAGGTAGATTTTAGCATACACAAAGACATGGAGTTGCTTCTGAAGAAACAACACAAGCTCGAACCCTTGCATCAAAGATCTTGCTGGCCACATTGGCTGCATTGCCTTCAGCTTTAAATATATGTTTATTGTCTAATGGAAAAACAAGAACATAGCCAAAAATCTACTGGCTATAACTGAATGAATCCTTAAAAACATCAAACATATCCTACTATGCCTTTGTCCAAGGAGCAATGCCGTGCAAACAGTTGGGCCATTGCAAGAGATTTCTATAGATAATCTTCTGTAAACTTGTGCGCTTACTCTGCCTTCAAATAATTTACAAGACTACTTAGACTACTTGCTTGTGATCTTGACGATGTCATAATTTGTTTTCATATTAACTAATTAACAAGGGAATTAAAATTCGGGACTTCCTACAGACACAATACAAATCATATATAGAGAGGGGCTGGTTATGGGTTACCTACAGCAAGGGCGCCTGGCTTTCTAGTCTAGTCGAATTTGAGAATGTTTGAAAAGTGAGATTTACATTTTCTCAAGAGCGAGCGGAGAATGTAACTAGAAAAATCAAAGCAACTTATATTTTAAAATAGAGGGAGTAGCAAACAACAAACAAAAATGTCCAGATGCATGCACAAAAGTTTTAAACTCTTGTTTCCCCCCATTTTTATCAGTGATGTAACACACACACAACAAGCGCTTGGTTGCATTTAACATGCACAAAAAAAGGGCGCAGGTGAACCACAAAAAAAGGGCCCACGTGAAAAAGACCAGCGCCCTTTTCGAACAATAACCTCAAGGTACATGAAAGATGCCCTATTCAGCAGCTTTTTCATCAGCAACATTGCCAGGAAATCCTATGGAGTAGGCACTGCCCGGGACGGCTACCAGCAAAGATTCGTCATCTAGTTCTTCTGTTGTTTCACTTGGCTGCAGTGAAAGGAAAGATAAGAAATGAAATAATAGTAATAACAAGAAAATGTAGGAGAAACAATCACAGGGCAACAACAGATAATTTGCATATGGTTATCCAGAATGTTAGAAAGGGAATATCCTAGCCATTACTAGTTCCTATATTTCGGCCATTATATGCAACCTGTATTGATTAGGCTAGATGACATTAGAAAATTTTAGTTCTTTTTCCTTAAATGTACACAACAGTGGTACAAGTACAGCATATAGTAATGGAGAAATCATTCTACTCATTCTATTAGCTTTCACAGAGAAGTATATTGCTGAAAGAACATTCGCTCTTTTTTATTTGCAAAAATGATCCAAAGATAATTAAAGTCTAGAGGAGAGACCACTAACTTTATCCTTTTGTTTATTCAAGGCGTTTTTCAGGTGCTCTTTAGCCTTCTTTCTTATTTCTTTTAGTTCCTTGTGCTGAGCTCTGGTGACCTCATAATGACAAGCCACACACAGTGTTCTCATGTTCTCAAGTTTACATTCCCCTGAGAGCAAATCAGAAAGATTATCATGCCATTCAAGAGTAGACTGCACAAAACTGTTGCACATATACCGTACCTCCTCCTTTATAGACAGGTATTATGTGATCTGCATGCCAAGCATTTCCATCAATTGGTTCATCGACAAGCTTATCTAGGCTGTGGTACAGGGAATCATCAAAGCAACAAATTAACAGATTATCCATATCTGATATAATACTTGAAGAATTTAAACGACATGACCCTGCTAGCCCCCCTAGATATGCAAAAGAATATAGAAAAGCATGATATCAACGTGCAGCACTTACAGTTTTTTTCTACTCGCAATGTTTGGAGCAACCTTTCTGATGTATTCTTCTCGCTTTTCCAAGGGCAAGGGTTTAATGTGCTTGACAAGCTTGCAACAATCGAGCTTGCATTGGGAGCACTTACCATGTTCTATTTGAAACAGTGCCTGAAGATAATTACCAAGACGCTTTATTTATATACATATATATATATATGAATTAATTTGCAACTTTCTTCGAATATATATATATAAATGAAAATTAGTCCTAACTATTCAACCACACCTACAAAAATTGTTCACTTGTGCGGATAACAGAAAGAAGACTCACCTGCCGCAGGGCCCTGCCACTGGTTCTTAACCTGTATTCCTGGAAACAAGCTAGACCACAGAATAGATCTTCAAAATATTCTGGCGACTTTGCATGTCTTCCACTGAACCAAGTAAAACAACATTATTGTGAGAAAACATTATTTGTTTATAATAACAAAACAGGATTTATTTCTAAACGCAAGTTAAGGAGTCCTTGCTTGCAAAGTCCTTGACAAAGTTTGCAGAGAGGTTCATCATCAATGGTCCAGCCCTGAGTGTACTGTCTCTCTTTACAGGTGCCATTATGCAACACCACCTGTCTCCATTCAGCATTTTCTGGCAAAGGATTACTGACACCATTCAATGGTGCCTCACGCCTCTTACTTCCCCCTTTAAGTATCCCCTAAGAAGAAAGAAGACCAAAACAAGGAAAAATGACAGATATTCTCATCAAGCTGAGGAACACCAAAATAAATACTTGTGCATTTCAAGCTCTAAAAATAGGTAAACACTATTTGTACCAGTGGCAGAGCCACCACCCAGCCACCCTGGCGTCAGGCGACAAAAGAGCGAAGAGTTCAAAAGAAAATTGTCCATTCATCAAAAAGGAACACTGTAATTTGCTAGCAAAATAGGCTCCTAAAAGCTTCTGGTTCTTTTACTGATTAGTACAGCTGGCAAAATATGACATGCATGGAGTGATGCTTCTCATATATGTACAGATACTGTTTTAGCACGATGATTTTGTGTGCTGTTGCTTTGGACATAATGAGCTTTCAGTGAGTAGAAAAACTAATAAAATTTCAAGAGGTAAAAACATTACAATAGCCGAATGTGAAAAAACAGCACTGAGTGCTAACTAAGGTCTGAGAAACTGTAATAGGCTAACAAAGTTATACCCATATTAATCTTGCTTTACACTGAACACTATTTGAACCCTTAATCGAATTAAGTAGCTTGATCTATAATAACAGCGTCAGGTGACATAAGTGGGCTATAAACAATTAGGATCTATACTCAAATTACCATATCAAAAATATAGTATGGTTGCCAGAAGGGGATTTTTGGTGGCGTTAATATGAAATAGATTTCAGAATATTTTGACATCCTTGAGTAAATTCCGCATAATTGTATGTGGTATCATTGAACAAAAACGTGTATCATTTAGATATGTAGAATTTCTTTGGAAAAGAAAAATGAACAAAACTGAACATGGCATGCCGGATTGCGTGTGTAAAGACAAGAATCAAACGAAGCCAACAGGTCCATACTTCTGTGCTATGGTTGATGCTATCTTTCAGAAAACACAACTCAAGGCTCAATGGAAGTTGTAATGGCTTTCCAAGCAATTTATACCGATCAATTGGTCTCAGTGCCGACCACTCTTTGATGAATGCCTTGAACACATTGCAAAATGCAGGAATCTTTTTCAAGAGCAGAGTTTTTGTTTTAACATCACTGGGAGAACATAAAGGTGAATTCAATTCTTCTGGCAGAAAATTTTCACAAAGTGGTTTGGGTCTTGAATCATGTCCAGAAACACAACTGTACAAATGGATTCGGCCTGTGTGCCGGCTAACCTGCAAAAGATGATGATACTTCAGGAGAATTTAGTGAAGAAGATTTCCTCTTCAACTATGAAACAGCATGCTTTACAAACTCGCTATCAAGAAAAGATAAAATCCACCTTTCTCGACCTAAATCACTGTCATGGGACAGCTACATGTTCAAGTTTCACTGACATGGCCATCCAGCGCACATGCATAGTTGAGTCAGCAACAGGATGGTTCACAAGCCCCACACCTTCAATACTCTCTATCTCCACTATTCTTTTCCCCCCATTGCCATTATCCTCTCTAAGCTAGCCACGTCAATATCCTACAGCAAAATAAATCAACTAGCTCCCTAACTACAATTGTAGTATTTTTATCGAATACAAGAACAAAAAGAGCCTCTTAGTCACATAATGATAATGCATGCATAGCACATGCAGTCATATTCTTTTCACCTAAGAGAACACGTAACACATCTGCCATCTCCCCAAACTTGTGCAGACTACGGAAAGGCTGACATTGCAGTAGTTATCCCCTCCCCACAGCATAATAACATCATAGAAAAAACTAATATTCCTAGGTCTCAGAGTGTTTTAGCCTCAAAAATAGAAAGAGCACAGTCACAATAACAGGCAAAGGATAGAATAAACAGGTAGGTAAAAAAGTGCTTTAACCTCAAAACGCAGAGACTCCACTTGAATTGGAAAATCTGGAACAGGTGCAGCTTGACTTAAGGACCCAGAATTTCCAGAAAGCCTCTTACGAGCCTAACATTTTTCAGCAATTAGATTGTTATGTATAAACATCATATGATTAAAGAAAGCAAAGAAAGTTTATCACCTTTACTGATTTACAACTAGATATTATAGAGCAAAAGGCTGCAGCTGGTGAAAGAGAAATATCAATACAAGATCTGTCTTCAAGTACTGTTGGAGTTGGATTATTTTTCAAGGATGTGCCAGGTCTTTCATCCTAATAGGGAAATAAGCACAGGAAGAATCATTTGTCAATCAATAATCAATAAGAAATAACAAGTGGCAAGTAAGCAATTGACAAATATTAAATGAAGCATCTCCTTTTTACCTCAAATCCAAGAGGAATTGTCCTAATGGTGAAATCTGAGTCAAATTCCAAATCTCCGATGCCAAGACAACCGTCAATGGATAAATCATCATTTTCCAAAAGATATTTTGGTCCATGGGTCAAATCTGCATGAACCTCAAATAACTCAGCATTTGTTTTAGTAAAATCAGATAGTTATCGACATGGGTTCAGCATTCGTTTTACCTGCATTATGATTCTCCGAAGGATGAAGTTTGCATTGTGTTTCCTCCTCTGTGTTCTTGATTTCCTCAAGTTGGCACACTTGATCAACCTTACAAATAAATAACGAAGAATAGATAAAAGAGGAATGATCCTTATCATCATACAAACTATTCAGGAACCCTGCCCTCAGCAGATTTTTTAAGGGGCTAAATTCGAATTTAAGGCACTGAATGTTGCCTGTTAGGCTTTTGCATATCCCAGGTTAACTAATAGACACTGGCTACACACTACAAGCTTAGATCTCACAACAGCCCTTCCAGTCTGCCAAACGATAGTATAACACGGCAATTTACAAACGATTCATATTCTGAACTTTGTGGAAAAAACAGTTCTTAATGTGTGACCTACCTCAATCTCCCTTACAGCATCTTTTTTTCCATTCATCAAAGACGAGACACAGAACAGACTCTGGTTTAACTGGAGCCAGTGTGATTCATCCGATGTGTTCTGCAAGACCAACATTATTCTGTTTGCTATTACAATGACAAGTTACAGAACAAACTGCAAAGGAAAATAGAGGAACTAACCTTTCCACAGAATATATATATGTTGACCGCATTTGTTTGGCCACGTCTATGAGCTCTATCCTCAGCCTAATAACATCAGAGTGAAAGATATTCTCAGCAATCTCTTAATTACTCCCTCCATTCCAAAATTTTAACTGTCACTTTGGCTTTGTCCTAAGTCAAACTTTTCTAACTTTGACAAAGTTTAGAAATATATATTGACATCTACAATACCAAATAAGTACACTCTCAAGATATGTATGCATGGTGGATTCAAAGAAACCAATTTGGTGTTAAATTTGCTCTTACATTTTTCTATAGACTTAGTCAAAATTAGATAAGTTTGACTTAGGAATGAGGAGGGAGTACTAATGTGTGCACAAATTAGCAATCAGGATTGCATTGGCATTTCAATTCTAATTCTACCAGAATAACTATGAAAGTAATGAAATATTGTTCCACCACTTCAGCTGCATTCTGTAATGGTTGAAAAAATATTGCAACACCAAACAGAAAGAAAAAAGAAAAAGGCTACAGACCTGAAGCAATTCTGAAGCCGATTTTGGGAGCTCCACAAAAATAACATTCTGAGCAGACGAGAAGTCTAAGCCAACACCTCCAGCAGTAATTCCAATTATTGCAACCTTCACCTTTTTTTTGAAAATAAAAAAGTATAAAATGGATAAACATTAAACCAAATTTGGGAGTTATTAGACATATGGAATAGGAAATGTGGGGAAAATACAACAAAAATGTAAGGGTGGGTGGGGTTGGAGGCAGCACCTCTGGATCCAAACGGAAAGAATCAACAGCTTCTTTCCTTTCCCTTTGAAGTGTGCTTCCATCAATGCGAACAAATTTGATCCCATTCTCAGAGACAAACACCTATGTGAAAACAGTCGAATGTATAAAATTGCCTCATCCTGGATTCCGGTGGTCAAGAAACTCAATAAAAAAGATCTGAATAACATTTAAGCATGATCGCAATAAATCTCAATTGTTCTTGAGAAGTACTGAGGCTTATACATTTCAAACTACGGAAGTAAATAACCATCATAATTTTGATTGGAAGCCTTGTCCATAGTTCATGATGCTATTGTCTAATGTGTAAATGGGATCGAATACCATTAATATATTGACAATCAAAATACATCCTTAGGTGAGGACAAACCACCTAATAGGATGATGACAGATAAGGCATATATCAGAAACATGAAACAGTTTACCTGTATTCCATCTAGAACCTTTAAGTGATGTGCAAATATTATTGTTTTCTGACAGCTAGACTGGAGATCCAGGTTATGGTTAGCACCAAATCCATCCATGATGAAATGATTTGAGAACCATTCACTAAACCCAGATAATTTTGCAATACCAATCTCTTGTGGGGTGAGATTCTTTGGAGATTTCTTGCAATCATCATCTGGATAAAAAAATAAAGATAACCACATTTATGCAGAACAACCAGAACCATCATACTAGTTGTGGACACAGAAGAGAAAAAAAATCACAGGTTGATATTAAAATTCATCTCATGTTTGCAGTTAGCACAATGGATATACCTTCCTCTTTTGTATTTCCATCATTGCTTTTGCTGGGCAATTCAACTGTAAGAGTTCCATTACAACTGCTAGAGTTCACCCTTTTGACGCATGATGAAGATGTGGCTGCCCTGATATCTGGTGCCTTTAGCTTCAACCTAATAATTTGTCGCCGCTTGGGGGG
>CM041631.1:7537910-7678872 GCA_023333625.1 Bothriochloa decipiens
GGCGAGCCTCCAGTCGGCGGCGGCGGCAGCAGTGTCGTAGGCAGGGAATGAGGGGGCGCCGGAGGCGGGAAAGGCGGTGGCAGCCGAGGCCGCAGCCGCGGCCTCCGCGAGGCGCTTGCGCTTCTGCTTCTCGAGGGCGGCGAGGCGGTTGGCCTCGGAGCGACGCCGCTGCTCCTCCGTGATTTCCATGGGTTCCGCCACGGCTACAACAAGGTCGTGGGCTCGTGGCGATTGCCAGGCGGTTTGGGAAAGGAAGGAAATGGGAGAGGAGCGGGCGCGATTGGGACGCTGGGAAGGGCGCGGAGAACAGAAGAGGCGGCTGAGCCCATTTAGCTGATTTTGTTCGTCTGGGCCCATTTTGTACGTAGGTTGGGCCAAGCCCATTTTGTGGATATGTATTTTTTTAAAAAAAGGTCACCGTGGGCTGTATTCCTCAATCACTGCCTCAAGCCCTCAAGGCAGGAGGTGTTTACAAGTTTGCATGTAGATCAAACGAGCAGTTTCAGCAAGAAAAGAGGGAGGTTTGTATTACATAGCTGCTGAGAAAACACATTGTAAATATGTTTTGAGCTGGGCTATCTTAACCATTCTTACATCCTCCATTTCTGAAGCAGTTGAAATGAGGTTACGGCAACATTAATCTGACGGCATAACAGACGAAAACAAGTATATGAGCAGAATCCGACCACGCACAATATGAGAAGAATCCGACCACGCACACCAGAATTCGTAATCAGCAACAGAAACAGCACAGTAAGGACAACAGCACATGAATATCATGCGCACAAATTTAACATCACAAGACCCACTAAATAAAACATCTCACTACACAAGATGCAAACATGTCTAAACAGGCAACCGGGTAGTGTCCAGTGTCATGATTCCAGTTACAAAAAACAAGTAATGACATATCAATAAATAAATAAAGGAGAGACACTATAAAATAGCTCTTCTTTTTTCCAATCCGATGCAAGACACCCCCTGAAGAACACAGCTGCAGTCCGATGCTGAGCCCATCACAGATTCTTGTTGTGCGACAGTTTGCTGAACCAATGTCATCCCGCTCTCTGCCAGTCACAAGTCACAACCAAGATTCAGTATCATTTCGCAAGTCCTGGGCTTCAATCTTCCAAACCTGTCAACAAAAGGTGAGTCGATTCAGAACACATGTTTGTTTCACTTACCAGAACAAGATTTTCAGGTTTGGACTGCCTTTTACCCTATGTCACTATATTGCATTTTTTATCTATTATTAGTATATACTAGATCACAGCTCTGACACCCTTTTATCTGAGAGTCTGCTACCTTACTTAAATTGGCGTACTTGTCGCCAGATGCTGTTAACTTGTTATGGTCTAAGTAGATAAAGCAAAGAAAACTAGCAAATCACATATAAAACAGGATATCAGCAATGCAAGTTTTCCTCATGATGTTTTCACAAATAAAATGAGAGAACAAACTGGCCGGACAATATGGCTCTTCTGAAAATTAACCAGTACATCTAGATTTATATTAAGGAATGTTTGTCATGTGGATATTTGATCAAAGAGAATCCAAAAGAACTGCATTATATCATCAATATAGTAGACTGACTGCTCTCATAATTTTCAAGTACAAAGTGAGAATTGGAATGGTGAATTTTTTTGGGGTGTTCATAAGAACTCTAACTGCCTCCCAAAACTTTTGTGCTGCCACTTATAAAATGAGGATAGTTATCACTGATTATGACTTGATGTACTATACAAATATCAAGTAGTATATATAAAATTTAAAGTAGAGCCAAACAGAAGGGTGCCAGAAACAGGTAGGGACTGCGTTAAAGATTTGGGATTCTAAAAATTCATTTAATAATTCTGATGCCATTACGAGCATACAAACCCTTGAGAATAGTTTTGCTAGTAATGTTACCTTTTTAAATTTCAAAAATTCCTTAAAACAATCTCAAACAAGCATTATGTGATATGATATCCCAACAAGTTTATGCAGTTCCTTGAGAATTACAGCTTACAGAGACAAAATGTTGGTATATGATATGAAATATTCAGCAAGTTATGCATTAAATAAATAAGCATTGAGTGTATGCAAACACAAAATAATATTGAACAGCAATCAATCTATGTACATCCAGACATGTCTGCACATGAAACTTGATGTTTACAGAAAAGATTCAAGAAATCTGCCATGGAAAAGGCCTAGCTGTGTTTCAGTGTAAATATTTTTAAGGAAATCATATGAAAACTACATCTACTCTTCACAAAGGGTCAACAGAAAATATATGATACCTGACTCATGTTCTTGATGATCACTCATCTGCTGCCTCCTCCGAGTCCGAGAGTGGTAGCAGGGTACCAAGTCCAATAACATGTCCATTCAGGCATACAAAATACTCGACAGAATCATCATAGGCACCCAGCCTAGCAGAAGCACTCCTTGGAATCATATTTTCCTGGAACATGTTCCACAGCTTGGCCTTACAATAAGGGCACAACTCCGTTGGATGAAACCTAGCCCGCTTCTCAATCAACATCTTCTTTACCCTTGAAGTGGCGAATGACTTAAAGATGCCTCGGAAGAAACCCAAGTCGCCTTCTTCCCCCTGATCAAGATGCTCGCATGGATCTGACACATACAGGACGTCCGACTTACATGGCAGAGGCAGGAAACTCCTGCCTGCGGTCCTAGAAAAGCGCGTCCTGAACACAAAATGGCTTGGAACATGGATGTTATTAAACAGTCCGCCCTTTGTGCAGCCGTTGCAATAGATGAGCAGCTTCCCCAGAGCTTTCCAGTTCCCATCAACAATGTGGCTACCACCCGAATGCAAGTCCAGCATCATCTTTGGAGCCCTTGCATTACAGAACTCCTTCCAGAGCACCTGCTTGGCAACCTCGTCAAACCACTTGCACACACATGACAATATAGCAATCGTCCTCGGGTTCCAGTTCATGTGGCGGAAGACGAGGTACAGAGCATCCTCGCTGAGGTGGCCCTTGATGCAAACGCAGCTCGCAGAATGCGTGCAGCGGTGCTGCTTAAACACCAACACCATCTCCGGTAATCAAATCACCAGAGCAACGATGCCCACCTTCTCATGCCCCCTTCAACCCTGTTTTACAGAAGTGCCAAAGTTAAATTATTGGACAGTTACCATTGACTGATTACCAGTGCCGACAATCAAAGAAAATTCATGGGAACAGCATAAGCGCAGGAAAAATCCTTCCTTTGTCATACATAAATCTGAAAAACCAACATTTCACTATCACTTGTAAAGCTCGAACCAACAGCGCGAAATGCTTCCTAGCTGAAGCCCAATGTCGCCTAGGAAGGAAACCTAGAGGGGCAGACTGCATGTACTAACTGCGTGCAGCAAGCAACTACGGTCAATCAGACAGAGCAGGCAGTGCAGGCGCTCGCTTGCTCTGCGTGCTTGGTTCTCCCGGCCAGCGTGGATCGGGGGCTCCTCGAACAGTTATGCCCGAGGTGCGATTCTTCGCGAGCGGCACGGTGTAAGCGCTGTTAGAGCTCTAGCTCCTGTCATCTCGGCATTCTCCACTCGAAGACAGGAGGAGACGGGGGTCGCGGCGCACACACGGCGACGCTGACGCCATTGAAGAGATACAGAGCGACGGAGAACCGAGGCTTACCTGGCACGTCGCCGCGGGGCTGGCCGAAGCCTGCGCGAGGGGAACGACTCGCCGTCTCCGTGGCCGTGGGCGTCGCCTGCGCGCGGCCCCTTCTCCTCCGGTCGCCGGCGTGGAGGGCGAGACCGAGACGGGATGGTGGACGGGAGAGGGGGATCGGAATCGTCGGGCCGGATCGAGCCGCACCAGATAGGCACCAGACGGATGCGTGCGCCGCACCCGCGAGGTGGCCAGTGGCCAGGGGCAGAACCGACCATCCACGCGGGGCCGTGACGGGGCAGCGTCCAGCTGTCCGAAGCACGGCGCGGGGGACGCCGCGCGGGGTGACGGAAACGCCCCTGTGCCAGTCGGCGTCCGACTTGGTGCGGTGACGCCGACACTGGTGGGGCGCGGCCGGCAGGGGCATTTCGGGCAAGTCCGAGATTAACTGAGACGTCAATCAAATAAAAAAAGAAAAAGGTGGTGGCCGTGAATAACTCCAGGTGGAGCCGCCTCGGGGACGGGGACACGGGGAGCCGCACAGCGTGACGGCATGAGGCGCGCGAGGTTCCTCTGATGCTTTACATTAGCCATTGATTATATTTGATTAATCTATGGACGGTGGGATCGTACGGCATGAGCGTGGACCGCAGGATCCGTAGGATATTTTCCAATTGCGCTCAAGTGAGGAACGTGTAAAACAAAGCAAGAATGGAGGCTGAAAATGACTGCGTTTGTGAGAAAAAGAAAATGAGAAGGTCTTTTGGCGTGGACTGAGATGACCATATATCGTTCTTGTGTTTCATGTTTCCCCCATGAGTTAATTGATGTAGTTTCTTCACCTTGGGGTCTTGGATATATTCATATTCTTTTCCATCACACACACTAATATGCAACTACTGAACAATGTAATGTAATAATGTATTTATCTCCATTTACACGATCACGTTGTATATTATTCCCTAAAAAACGGTGGCCATAAAATCTGTGCATTAATGCAAATATCAGGTCGTGTCTTTTACTGACAGTAGCTTTCACGACTTTGCTCTAAGCCGTTCGAAGCATCGTTTAGTGCTTGCATAAAACTACACAGAACCGTGTCTTTTTCAGCCACTATTACTATGTACGACGCGCACCAAATTTCCTGCCATGCCCCCAGGCAACTTGCAGCTTTGCTATCCTGCTGCGATCACCACGGCCAAGCAGTCAGGCAAGCGAACAAATTAGAGTGCAGCCCACTTGACCACTTGAGCCGTCAGCTTGGCAATGCACTCGACACCCAAGGAGCAAGGGGCCCTTGTCCGTAGCTTTCCCTAGCAAGGGTTTGGTGGAGAGATAAAGATGGAATTCCACCGTAACCAGTTGCACAGCTTTGCGTTACAAACGCATCATCCTCGCGTAGACAAAGTGGAGCTCTTTTACACGGCACCTTCATAGAACATCTCGAGTTCTCAGCCCTCCAGAGGGCAAGAGGTTATACTCATACTGTAATACCAGCTTACCGTCAGTTGAACATGGAGCATTGCCAACATTTGATAAAAACAACAAGTGGAAATATATTAAGCTTTCATCCTAACAAAAACATACATATTAAGCTTTCATCCTAACAAAAACATACAAATACAGTTAACGCCTATTTTGGGAGCAAAAGTCCACTTCACTGAAAACTGTATGTGTAACTGTTAACAGCTCTGCTCAATGGTTGGGTTTGGGTCCTAGTCTCGACAGCAATTTGGTGGGAATCATCGTCCTGTATGGCTGTATCGATTGAAGACCCAAGTAGCCAACGGTACTCTCCAGAAAAATTAGCCTTCATACAAAATTCAGAACTTTGTAATTCAAATTACTGTGTGAAAACATTTGCAACGATGACCACATAAGGTGATATACAAAAAGTGAACACTGAAAGTATAAAAATTGATTAAACAAAATAACCTGCACTGAATGGTTAAAAAAACTCACCACCTCGTTTTTTGTTAGAAAAAAATGCACCAGATAATTCAACACTTGATTGCCAAACACATCAGTACATCACTCAGCTTCTTCGCTGACACTATGAGTTAGTAGGCATCAGGATGTTCTCAAAGTCTGGCCATAAAATTTTCTGCCTTCCTCTTGGCATATTCATGAACTATAGTATATGTGCTTTCTCTATGTCGCAGATAGAACTCAGCAAGCAATATTCTATTTTCTTCAGGTAAGAGATCACCGTGATGGCCCTGGAAAAACACCAAACATAAGATGCTGGCATCCAGTATTATTAAGTCATCACTCTGAGGCAACTAGTGCTATATTAAATCTGATCATCCGACTAATCACGATTAGTCATCCAGTTAGCTCACGTACTACTAGCCACGAAAGAAACTGTTAGCAACCCAGATGGGCTGGGGCACTAGGGGCACTGGGCCTTCTGTTTTTAGCCTATAAGTGACCATGCTTGATGCTTGCTTTGTTTACAAATTCATGATAATGTCTTTTTGCACTATGCAGCTGCGCACTGGTGCTGTAGTCTAGTAGCAAACTAGCAATACTTCTAGGAGCTGTGCTAAACAGGCCCTTAACTACTTCATACTTACACAGTCATTCTGTTTGTTACTACTACTCTACAATGTTGGTAGCAATAGGCAGGACAACCATATTGCTGGACTAACGGACTAGTCACTGACCAATTGGACCTGATTGACGACTAAAAGCACGATTAATCGGCTGATCAGAACCATATGACTAGATGATTTCAAAACATTGCTGACAGTTAGGGCTAGCTTACAGCAAATATTAATCCATAATTGTTTCATTTCAAGGTGCATTTAGCATACAAAATATATGGACTGAAACATAAAATAAAATTTTCCATTTTTGGAGGGTGAAAGGTCCATTCAGATCACTTCAAAATCTATCAGCGAGTCAAAAGGTGACAATTTAAACAAACCAATAAACAGACCATATTTGCAAATCAGCAATTCAACTCCACAGTGGTTTCTATATGAATTATTACAGTCCAGGTCAAACTTCACATATATGCCAAATTTGGTAGTTTTAGTTTGTGTTAGTGATTCTTGTATAATAATTCAAGAGGCAGGTTATTGAGTTTACGCCTAGAAGCATAACATAGTTTATGAGATAAGATCCACGATCAATACATGGCTCTGACAATATCTTAGAGGCTGCTCTCTGCAAGATTCAACTTGTCTTAAACAGCCTAATCAGGCATAGAACAGATTCAACAGCACAAGTGACTGGCATAAATTAAGCAAAGCTAAAGATTCCTGTTGCTCCTAGTGATGTGGAGGTGACTTCTGTTGCTTTCAATAAAAGCAGGACCAAGTGGTCTTTGGTCTATAAAAAGACCTTTGGTAACAAAGGCATGACGCTATGAGCACTATTATTGTAAAGTTCAAAGATAAAACAACAACATTTCTTGTTCTTGGCTGAAAGCTGAAAGCCAAAGGTAGCAGTACCCTATGATGACATATAGAACTTTGCTAATAGTGGATTGAGGTTATGATGTCTTTTATAAGGTATGATGATAACTAGAATGAAGAAAGTGCACTTACCAGGCGAGAAACTCTATCACAAACAGCATGGTGCATGAGAATTCCAGCTGCAACAGATACATTAAATGAATCCACCATGCCTTTCATTGGAATGCTACAGTGCAAATCTGATAACTCTAGAGCATCTTCACTTATACCCCTGCCACCAAAGAATTAGTTAATACCCAACTTTCATTGTGCAGTGAAATGTTAATGTGTCAGCTAATCTACGTATCATGATGGAAAATAAATGCCTGTTCTACTACTATCCACGATGAGGTACTTAAAACTTTCTAATCTATCATATATGAAATCCTGGTTTGTGGAGTCAAAACTTCAAGTTACACAGAACATGTTTGCATGTTCATGGAAGTGCAGCTAGCCTATAAACCAGGGAACATATGCTACTCAAGAGGAGAGACTCGAATACTGCATCGCAAATCTAGTAAGCAGATCTAAGAAATGTTTTCACAAAAAAAAGTGCTACGAAAAATAAAGGGGTAGAAAAATACAACGGAAAGCACAACCTAGTAAATGAGTGCTTCGTTTAAGTATTTCTAAATGTAATGTAAATTCAACAAAAGATATGTATCGAGAAACAAGGAACAGAACATACCTAAGCTCATTGCCCACAACAATAGGCGTTGGTTGAGACCAATCCATGTCATACACACAAACCTAAGAAAATTAGGAACATAATTATTCTCTCAACCATATTACTTATATCAATGGATAATAAATCACCTATAGTGAGAAAACTTAAATCCTGATGAATGGTGAACAACCGATACATATGCTACTGATTTCACTTAAAAATCCATTTGTGACACATAACTTTATACTCTGGGTATCCTCAGAGAGAACATAATGACCAAACACTCCAACAAAATGGTTTGACAGCAAATATTTTCTTTAATAGATGCACCTTCTCTATGTAAATCACTGGACCTACTATTTTTCACTGTTTGTACAAAATAACTGCAGCTTTTCACAGAAAAACAAATGATCATGCATTCAATGACACATGGCATCTGAAATTCATGTGGAATAGTGGATCATAGATTTCAAAGGAAACCGATAGATAAAGATGTACAAAAGCGGGAAAAAATATCAAATCGCTAAAATGTTTAAGAGTGAAAAAAAATACCGAATCAGTTCCCAAATAAGTGGTCGCAATGCGATAACCACGCTTTTTTAATGCACTGAAACATTCTGCAGGTGAATTCCATATCTCAATGTCAAGCCATTTCTCAGCACCCATGCTCACATGCCTGTTGTCTCTATACCTGCAAAAGTAAAGAAGCATTTGAAGGAGGAAGAACAGTTTACTTGAGTCGAATCCATCATTTCCAAAGGATGTAATGTCAGACATGTGAACTTTCACCCTTAATGGATATATAGTTTAACAATTCTTTGGTGTACTCCTATATGGTAAAAATTCTAAACAGAGCACAATATCCTTGTGAAAACACTAGTCTAACAGTAATCTGCAAAAAAGACCCTTATTCTAGTGCGGTTTTTGTCACAATCATGATCCATCCAAATTGGGAATGAGAACTAATTAGCGAGAGTACAGATCCAGTAGCCAATCTGTCAACTTTAAGAATGAAGATCAATCTGTTTATGTAGGTACCTTTTCACAGTTCTAAAATGCTACGGCATTGTCTACCCAAAACGCAATTGCATAAAGTAAATCATGTAGTTCAAGCTCATTGAATTAACTAGACAAAATGCACGAACCCAAACACAATGCCTATCACCTATCTGGCACCTCAAAATAGAGCAGGCAATGTATCATGCAAACTGCTCGTTTTGGAGGCAACTGAAAGACCCAGCCTCCGCCCAGCCCCACATGAGCAACACTGCAAGTGAAGTGACACTATAGCATATCCAGTTTCACTCTTCACCTCTGCACCTTTTGCTGCTATCACAGGATATGACGTGCACGGACTGCACGCCGAGCGCGTCGGCGGATCGGAACGCAGCCGAGACGTTGCCAAAGTCAGATAGCCCTTCCACCACAAGGCAAACTGCGTAGCTCCGGTTGCCCACGGCTCGCCGAATCCGGTCCCGCCGGGCCTCGAGGATGTGCGGCTCCAACACCTACATGACCTGTCACACTCCATTTTCAAATATAAAATAGAATATATAAATAGTCTTATATGCGTCTCAGGAACAGTCGCACATATAGAACAAATTATAAAGAGTATCATTATCCTGTTTATTATATAGCGAATCAATATTTATTACAGAGTATTGCGCATAAACAATAAATAACTATGATATATTTATTGCGGAAGCTCCACACAGGGGCACGTCAACTGGTGAACACCAAGCCTAGTACTCATCACGATAACTCTCATTCTAACCTTCATCTGTTATCCACCGAGATTTTTTAAAATTAAAAGTAAAGCAAGTGTAAGTACACAACCGTACTCAACAAGCATAACATGGGTTAATGAGGCTCAATTAAGCTGACACTGTTTGACTGCAGTTAGCTTTTATAAATTAATCATATTAGGCAATTAAGTAGCATCAAGATAGCAAGTGTCTCCTAAAACCATCATGATCAATGTAACATAAATGAATAGTAAACATAACAGCAATTGAATGAATAATTTAACATGACAAGAGAGCATCATTAGTGTAAGGATTCCAAGGCCGCTCGTGTCCTAAAGCAAGGCTAGTATACCAGTTTATTAAACTCTGCGCAAAGGTGTACACTTTCACTGTGAGTCATGATTTACCCTTTCGCCCGAGGCGGCCAACATCTTAGCCCACTACTAAGGAAGGCCGGCAGGGTTCACTATGAAGCCTTTCAAAGGTTCTTCTAACATGATAGGGCCGCTGATGCTTTTGTGCCCTACGAATGTAGTATCCCCCTTCTGATGGCACACAACCACAGCCTATACACATATAGACAGGGGTCCAACTACACACAACCCGAAACACACCCCCCTTGCGCCATTAAGGGAACCGCTAGCAAGCTAGAAAAGATCCTCATACTAAGCTAAAGCCAGAGCCATATAGCCCTCACAGCTGTACTGTAAATCCCGGAGGTTCAGTTACTGATTAGCCCTCAGGTTGTTAAAAGTTATTATCACTGTTCATGACACAATCACTCATTAAGCCACAAGATCATGATATTCATTAAGCACTAGCATCATAGCTACCCAATGCAACCCAAAGGTATCAAGGAATCCAGATAATAATATCTAGTTATAATCTCTAGGGTCATCAAGTAGACTCATGCAAATGTATTATTTATTTAGAGTGTATAGGTAACAAGGAAGATCCATACTATACTTGCCTTAATTCACAATGTCTAGCTGGTCCTGCTGATCCTCAAAGTAGCCTTGCTCAACAAAACTCTCACCGTCTGAACTCGACATTAACAATCAACACCAGACAATCCAATCGAGCATACATACACGAAGCAAACAAAGAGTTATTAGAGAATCAGTATACCAATCTCATCAAAACAGAATAAAAAGTTTATAAAACTATTCTACACGCTGCTACGATCACACAGATGTCAAGTTCACCAAAAACAGAGTTATAACGGCGAAGTTATGAATTTTCAAAGATTTCCTATAGACAAATAAATACATTAAATATAAACTAAAAATATAAAGTTTTCAAAATACTTCAACAGTAGCTCCACTGCGTAGATTATGAAATTATGAATCTAACGGAATTTAAACGGACCAAATCGGAGTTAAAATATGAAAGTTATAAGCTTTTAAAGATAATGGCAAAACTGTAAATAAATAAAAATGTATTCTGAAACTGAAAAGAGAAAATACGTTTTCCAGATAAGAAAACGTATTCTGAAAGCTGTTACAAGGAAATACGCTTTTTAGTGGACAAAGCGTATTCTGAATCTGTTAAACAGAGATTACGCTTTCCAGTAGAGAAAACGTAACCATAGGAATTTGCAAGGGCTCTTAATAGAATATCCAGAAACCCAGGGGGTTTTTGGCAATTTTGCCAGCCGAAGGGTTACGGCTGTATCTGGGCCCTCCGATCGAAAACCGACGGCCAGGATTCGAAACCGACGGCAGGCGACCGGAGACGACGGCGGCGCTGCCGCGCGACATGGCCGGCGACGAGCCGAGCCCGCCGGAGTTCACGGAACTAACGATTCCGGCCACCAAATCGAACGCGGCCGGTACCGTTCGAACGAGGGAGACGAGCCGCGCTCACCTAGCAGGAAGATGACGGCCGAGACGGAGCGAGGACAGCGTGCGGCTCGGCGAGGCGGATGACGGCACCCTGTGCACGGTCGCAGCACGGGTGAGCCGGAGCTTCTTCAAATCAATGGCACCGGAGTGCTTATGAAGTCACGGCGGAGCTTTATTGCTTACCCACGACTTCGAAGAGTTCAAGATGACGACGAATTTCGGCGGCGGCAGAAAACAGCAATGGCGGCTAGGGTTTCAGAGACCGCTGCTGCTCAAGCCAAAGGCGGCGCTTGCTAGGGTTCGAAAAGAAGTTGTAGTCGCGAATTCAATGTATATATAGCCCAAGCCCTTGACGCGACCGACCGAGCGTGGATCGAAGCGGACCCGGCCGGTGTGCTGCATCCGACTCGGTGCTGGGTCGGAGGAAGCAGAAGATGACGCGGGTCCCACGCGTTCAGCGACCCAGTGCAGAAGACGGACGCGACGGCGAGCGGCTTGATGGGCTGCGGCCCAAGATGAAGACGACGCGCGCGGTTTCCAGCCTGCTGGCCCAAGAGGAAAAAGGAGTGGAGCGAGCCGCGCGGTGATTGAACGGGCCAGAGGGAGGCGGGAAGAGAAGGCCGTCGGTTGGGCCGTTCCAGTGACCGGGCCAAAAACAGGAAAGGAGAGAGAGGAGGGAAAATGAAATAGTTTTTCATTTATTTGAATCCTTTTCAAATGCAAATTCAAATGTATTTTGAATTCCAATTCAAATTCAAACACCACACAAGAAAAATATGCACCGACATGAATGCTCAAGCATATTTCTACCATGATCCAACTTTATTTTCATAAAAACATTTATTTTGCCTAAAGTATTTATTAACCAAAATAAAATTAAATCATTTACACCGCTGGACAGCTCCGCCGTATCCGCGGCCCCGGCCGCCGCGGGCCGGAACACGTCCAGGTACGGGAACCACCTCCGCCGGCCCTCGGGCCCCGGCACGGCGTCCCCGTCGCCGCGGCGCCGAAGCTTCATGAGGCGGTCGATCCGGCCCCAGGAGCCGGAGGAGGAGGAGGGTTGGCGCGGGTGCAGGAGCTGCTCCACGGTGTCGACGCCGTCCTCGTCGTCGTCGGGAGAGGAGGAGGAGGCGACGGCGGCGGCGGAGGTGGAGAGAGAGGAGGCGCACGGGCGGGGGGCCGAGAAGGCGGAGGAGGGGAGGGGAAGGAGTGGAGGGCCTGCGGGGGCGTGGCAGGGAGACGAAGGCCATGGAGGCGAGCGAGGAGACGGATAGCGTCCTCGTCGCCATTGCTGGGGGCGTTTGTGGGTTTGGGATCGGGGGCTTTTGGGGTTTGGCACGAACGGAAGGCGCTGAAGCGTGAAGCCTGTCGCTGTCGGAGCCGAAGCAACAGGATCCTGGGCCTGTTTGGCTAGCAGGCCAATTTCCGGAGGCCGTTCTGCGCCACTAGCAGCACTGGGGTTTGTTGTGCAGAAACGGCCTACACAGCACACCGCCGAAAACCAGTAGTTCCTGCCACGCAACGCAACACAACGAACTTCGGCCCACCTACCGTCACCCGAGCTGTCCCTGGCTTTAGCTAGGGCCGCGCCTCCATTCCACATTTTCACGCATGCCGAAAACATGCCGCACACGGCACACGTACACGTACACGTACACGTACCCTCCCTACCTAGGCATGGCGCACGCGCGAGTTTAATTCACGTGTGCACGTCACGTACGCCGCCGCTCCAGTCTTGCAGCACAAGTCGCGCGGCAGCCGCACGGTCGATCACTCGATCCCATGTCCATTTGGCAGTTGCCCCGTCCCTGCCGACCGCGGCGCCTTTCTCGGGTCCGCCACGACCCCTTACCCGGCGCGGCCGATGCGCACGCATGGGGGAGCACGGGAGCAGAGCAGGCCTGAAACAGACAGAACCGGAGCGACTGAGCCAGGTCGGCGAGGTCGCGGCGATGCCTAACCGCTGCGCTAATACTCGCCCGTCTCGCTCGCTACGCATGTGCCGTATGCATACGCGCGGCGCCAGCCAAGAGCCAACCACCGTCGCCGATCGGTCCAACAACCATAATTCCGCGCCTCCATCTCCCTGGATCTGAAACGGACATGCTACGAATGAATGATCACGCCAATCATACGGTCCAGAGACCGCTGCCCGCGCCTGATTGCGATGGTTACACACGATTAGTTTATCCAAGACCAAGATGCTGCGTCGTCCGTCCGAGTATCTTGTGCCGACCGGGCACAAACACCAAACGAAAAGGCAAAGATCGCACGTGCTACACGCCTACACGTAGCTCTGCAAATAATCGTCACCGAGTTTCGTCTGGTTCCGATCCACAGCCGAGAGCCCGAGAACATCACACTCAGCTCAGCTCTTCACGTAGGCTGACCTGTAGTTTAGTCCGTACGCGCTCACCTACCCAGAAGGGGCCTGGAAAGTGCAAAGAGACGAAGACGTCCAGGTGCAGGGCAGCGCAGTGCAAGGCTAGCGAGTCAAAGCACGGGTTTGAAGTTGATGAGCGACCTTAACAACAGGAACGTACGGACCCAATCAAGAACGAAGTTGCTGGACAAATATAATACACCAGCACGTCAATGTTCCGCCACATCATTGCCACGCGTTGGGTTTTGGTTATTCGCGTGACAAATATCTAGGGAGACGTAACACCCGAGCGGTGGTATGGCCCTCATCAACAAGAACAAAACAGAAGACTTGGTGACTGAGATGTGGTGTTTAGATAGATAGGGCTTATTTTCTGGCCAGCATTTTCCTAGCAAAACTTCGAAACGAATTTCGTAGGCTCATGGATACAGATGAGGGTGACACGCCGGCCGTACGTGCGTGCGTGTGAAGTTGAATTAGAGCCCGTGGAAATTGTTACCCAAACTAGAGCCCGTGGAAATAATAACAAACGTGTTGTCACATATGGACGGTGGATCGTCTGATCGAGCAGCGCGTACGGCACGAAAGCAAACAAGCCTGGATTTTAATTTCGAGATGGGAGGAAAACATGTTCGCGCTCGGGATAGGAGCGTGACGTTCTGTTCCCATTTGTTGTGAACGAACCACACGATTTTGTTATTCGGGCTCAGGGCCAAATATGTATATATATGGATGGATATTTAGTTGTTGCTTGCGCTTTCGGCATTGGCGGCACCTCAGAAAAAGATATGCAGCTTTGACCAATGTCGTCCTTTGACGCTGCACCACTACGTTAAAAACATGCTTGCGATTTCAGGTTTCTCTTAATCTAACATATGAGATACGACCTTTGACTCTATATAACAAAACAAAATTGGCATACAATTCACACGCTAATATTGCATCACCGTTTTGCTAGAAAAAACTTTTTTTATTAAAAAAGAAAAAGACATGTTACTCGCATATATAAATGTCAACGGTCATTCTCGACCCTGGGTCTCCTATGCAAAGCGCCCGCATAGCCGACTCGCACCTCTATGTTGCTCCAACCTCTGAATGACGACAGTCCTATATATGCTAGGTAGGCTACCGCACCTCGAGCTAATTAAGCATTAGAATTTGGAACGGTGTCACGTTGGGCTTATTAGACCAT
The DNA here is from genome assembly GCA_023333625.1 of Bothriochloa decipiens. Lineage (NCBI taxonomy): Eukaryota > Viridiplantae > Streptophyta > Magnoliopsida > Poales > Poaceae > Bothriochloa > Bothriochloa decipiens. The sequence goes on from CM041631.1 coordinate 7,552,826, forward strand.
AGTAGAGACATCTATTTTATGTCTATGAAGCCCCACTACAAGAATAACTTTAGTTCGTGCCATGTTGATTTGTTGTGTACTGTTCTAAATTGGTTTGTCGTGAGTGCTTGCATTGCGTTCTTAAACTAGATCACTCATCATTTCTTAACTTGTGCTCACAAGACAAAAACCTTGAGTGCTTGCATGAGGGGGGCTAGACGCCCTTAATGGTACTAGGTGACATGAGCAACACCCCCCCACCCCCACCCCCCCACCCCCCCCCCCACACACACACTCCCAACCCCACTACTAGATCCAACACTAACCACAATAGCAGATGAAAAATGACCTGAGAGCTAGTATTCAGCCTGAGCAACATTGCTACATTGTTTCAGGCTTCAATCCGGTTAGTCATCAAGAGTGGTTGCAAGGTGTCAGAATTATTTACACAAAAATAGTTATGGCAACATAGTCGTGAATATCGAATCAGATGGTGGCACACAAGACACAAGGATTTGTACTGGTTGGGGGGCATGGCTGTGCTAATCCCTAACCCAACGGCATTGTTGTTGATCTTTGATGTATGTGTACTCGATTACAGGGGCATTGTTCCTAGGTACGTGGTAGATGTATCAAATGAATGGGGAGTTGGAAATGTGGATGGAGCCCGAGACCACCCATGGTCTCCTTTATATAGGCGGAGGAGAGCAGGGTTACAAGGAGGGCTATCGGGCTTGGTGGAGTGTTTCCAATTCTGTTGCGCATATCAAGCAGCTAATCTGATCCTAGCTATCATCCAGATACACCGGTCTTGGAGCCTTGGTAGCGTGCCTTGGTCATTGAGTCGGTCGCCTACCATAGTCCTTGTAGGCTTCCTCCTTTATGGCTCTTGGGCCGATAGCTCAGACGTGTCGTATATGGGGGTGGTGATGGTACCTCTGATCCATATATCTGACACTAGGTGACTCTACTCTAAAAGGCTCAACGACATCCATATTTGAATTCAACTTAAGAATGTTGAATTTCCTAAACAAGGCAGTATAACATCGGAATACAACTTATTATATGGTATTTTTTTCCATAGTTTAAATGCATAGTTATCTAATCGTCTAGTCTAATTGATTAAACAACCAAAACAGAGAGGGGGTAGGACGGACACGGACATATGCCCCGCTTGCCATGGACATTCTTCTACTATGTTCCTTTGGTCAACCTGTCCTTTGTGAACAAGTAGCTAAACGTGCTAGCGGCTACATTTGTGCTGAAGAATGGGGAACAATGGTGGACTCCCGTTCCATAATCGCTCATTTGGTGAGAAAGCATTCACTACATAGAAGGAGGCAGTCCTTCACACTCCCAACCTCCCTTTGACCAACAGGATAGTAGAGGACTACAAAGTGTGCTTTGTTGCGGAGCAGGGTGGCGATGGGCGTCTTGCAAACTCTACCACTATTCTGCACTTCGATGGAGGCGCGAACATGGTGCTCCCTAGAGATAACTATTACCATGAGAGGGAATTGCACCTTATCACTAAAGAAGAACTCCTTGGTCCTCGCCGTTCACATCTACCTCAACGACGACAAGTGTCATTTTTCCGACAAAAGACCTATTTTCCTTCCTCGAAGTTTAAATGGCAAGGACATATGCCCCCCCCAAAGTTTGCATGTATATGCTAACACTCTTTATTAGCTCTACTAATGTTAGACATATATAGAAATATTTCAATTAAGGTAACAAAAGTTCAGCTAGAAATAAATAAATAAATTATATCTTATTATTTTTTTTCTCAAGTTGTCTCTTGATTGTACAATTCTATATGACTAGATTAAATAAATATGGTGTGAACCATATGTTTAGTGAACAATATCTTAGGTTCAGATGGTTTAAATAATGGTTTAAAGTTTTGAGCTTTTTAAGACAACACAAGGTTAATGATTTGTTTAAAGTCAACACCAATGTCTGACGTTTTAAGAATTTAAACAAGTATTATAAAAGGCATAAAGAGAGTCGGTCCGATCACCCTTTTGCCAAAGAATCCACGACTTTAGGTTCGTCAAGCCTTTTATGATGAGCCGATCGCGCTGCATGCGAACGAAGAATCGCTCATCAGTCCCACTGGCCACTCACTCGTCAACTCTCCAAAAGGCATAAAGAGAGTCGGTCCGTCCATCTTCAATCGTATGCCGCGCTTTGACCCCGCATGGTACAATCTCTACGTGACGGCTGATTAGGACTCCCAAAACGCAGGCAGAGTGCGCGAGCAGAGCCCACCGATGCGAAAGAGGCGCACGCACTCATGATACGATGCCTCGTTTGTGTGACTGTGTGGGCATCTTCAAGGTGGGCCGTGTTCCCTCTTGCCCCATGATCATATCTTGCACGATGATGCATCTCCAGGATCCAGCCATCTCCAAGCTTGACGAGAAGTGTCATCATCTCTGCTCTGTCACCTGTCTCTTTTTCCCCCGGAGACCTTGTGGTGCAATTTCCATGAAAACCGCTCCTATCCAACTTGATGTAATACACCACACCACACAGGATGCGTTCAGATGCGACCTTGCGCTCGGACTTGTTGGTTTAGTGGGCCACGCACGCGCTCGCGGCTCGACCACCCGCATCCAGCACCCACCCACCGCTTTACGACGGCGGTCTTCGATCGGGCGCGGACGACGACGGGGACGGGGGACATTCCAGGCCTGACGCCACTCGCTTCTGCCGGCGCGCACCCCACTTGGGTGTTGGCATCTAGAAACCTTCATTCACGGAGTGAGTGCCCTTCGATCGAGTGCGGGCGGCGGGCCGGGCGCCGCGGCACGCCCACCACGTCCACACGCATGCCGCGGCGCCCGCCGGAGCCGTGCGCGAACGACGCCGCCTGCCCTTCGCGAGTGCCCACGACCCTACGCGCTCTACGGCCCCCGCTCCGCTTCGGAGTAATTTGGACGCGAGACCGCCTCACGCGCCAGTACTAGTCGCGTTGGAGTACGGCGTCGTCAACATGGGCGGCTGCCGTCGCTGACCTGACGGAAAAATATCCATCGCATGTCGTATTTCCATAATCCCTAAAAGGTTTACTTTTGATATATAAATATAAAAAGTTATCCATATAACAGAAAATTAAGGTCAAAGCTACTTCTTATAATAAAGGCACACAAAAGGTAAAACAAAACGAGTTCTACACTTCTACCGGCATTTCTTAATTAATTACAGTCAAGCCTCGTGGTAACCCTAGGTCGGTGGACAAGTCACGCTAGAACTTCTCTTTTCGCCAACGTCACTATCTGAGAACTGAGGCGTCCGTGCACAACCACTGATTAACCGCTGTCTTTGCAGTTGAATACCCCCCCAAACCCCAGCCTGGGGAGGATTTAGCAAGTGGTGAAATTATACAATACGGTGACAAGTCCAGGCCTAATTCGGAAAGCAACGAGACAAATCCAAAGACCACCACCCAAAGCAAGCTACTAGTAGCCCCTTTCTCTTTCTCATCTGCCCCCCTGTCCCTGAGCAGTCCGCAATTCAGCGTTATACAAGTACTTGGAAATTAAACAAAGTTGAACCCCAAGCCACAACACAGCCGGTAAACCCAAGCTCCGTTTCTGACGAACTGAAGATTAGTGTGGTGTCCGCCTGTCCGGTAAACGCAGGGATTCAATCCATTCCATTCAAAGGCCAGGCCCCGGAGCAACAACGACAGCCGGTACCAGCGGTTGGCTGGCGTGCCCACATGCGGGCCATGGCCATTAGATAACTTGCGATAAGTGTCAAAGATTTTGTCTCTTATTCCCTGCTTACTTCATCTCTCTGTCCCCGTGAAGCGGCCAAGAACCAGAGGAACAGAGCGCACGCGCGTGTGGTTGTGGTGGAGGCTGCACGTCGTCCCCGTCGCCGGTGCATCATCCGCTTCGCCTCGGTGTCTTCTATGATTCGGGAACCAAGGCCATGTCTCCCCTGCTCCTCGGATTCCTCGTCCTGCTCCTCGTCGCAGGTTAGGATTCGGCGCCCCTGCCACCCCACTCGCCCCTGTTCTTGCTCTCTTCTAATTCTTGATGAGCTGCCGTGTTCCTCTCGTGGTACTCGAATTCCGCGTCTAACTGTTGGCGATCGCGTGTCCCCCCTGAAGGCGAGGTGGTGCCCACCGACGCGCAGAGCAACGGCGACGACAAGGAGGTGCTGGTGGAGCTGAAGCGCTTCCTGCAGGCCACCAACAGGGTGAACCGCGGCGCCTACGACGCGTGGCAGGAGACCGACGCGTCGCCGTGCGGGTGGCAAGGGGTGCGGTGCGACGCCGCGTCCGGCCGCGTCACGGCGCTGGACCTGTCCGGCTCCAGCATCTCCGGCCCGGCGTTCGGCAACTTCTCGCGGCTGACCGCGCTCGCCGAGCTCGACCTCTCCGACAACAACATCTGCGGCGCCGGCGACATCGGCCAATGCGGCGGGCTCGTGCGCCTCAACCTCTCCCACAACCTCATCAATGGCTCGCTGGACCTGTCGGGGCTCACCAGGCTGCGGACGCTCGACGTGTCGGGGAACCGGCTGTCGGGCGGCGTCGCGGCCAACTTCACGGCGATGTGCGCCGCCGAGCTGACCGTCCTCAACGTCTCCACCAACGCGCTCACGGGCAATATCACCGGCATGTTCGACGGCTGCGCCAGGCTGCAGTACGTCGACCTCAGCTCGAACGACTTCACCGGCGAGCTGTGGCCCGGCGTCGCGAGGTTCAGGAAATTCAGCGCCGCTGAGAACAAGCTCACCGGGAGCGTCCCGCCGGCCACGTTCCCGGACGGCTGCAAGCTCGAGTCATTGGACCTGTCAGCGAATTACCTGACTGGAAGCTTCGCGCACTCCATCGCCAATTGCGCGAACCTGACGTACCTGTCACTGTGGGGGAATGGCTTCAACGGCTTCATACCGGACGGAATTGGGAAGCTCACCGAGATCGAGACGCTGGTTCTCGGGAAGAACAGCTTCGATCGGCGGATACCGCTGGCGCTGACGAACTGTACGAAGCTTCAGTTCTTGGACATCAGCAGCAACATGTTTGGAGGGGACGTGCAAGACACCTTTGGCAAATTTGCGAGTCTGAGGTACCTTGTCCTGCACCACAACAACTACACTGGTGGCATCGTCACCTCCGGCGTGCTCCAGCTACCGCTGCTCGCGAGGCTGGACCTCAGCTTCAACGAATTCTCCGGCGAGCTTCCTCCCGAGGTGGCTGACATGAAGAGCCTCAAGTACCTGATGCTTGCCAGCAACCAATTCTCCGGCGGGATACCGCAGGCGTACGGCCGTCTCACCGAGCTCCAAGCGCTGGACTTGTCGAATAACGACCTCTCCGGCGAGATACCTGCAAGCATAGGGAACCTCACGTCGCTTTTGTGGTTGATGCTCGCTGGGAATCAGCTATCCGGAAAGATTCCGTCGGAAATTGGCAAATGCAGCAGTTTGCTCTGGTTGAACCTGGCCGACAACAAACTTACCGGGAGCATCCCGCCGGAGATGGCAAACATAGGGAGGAACCCCGGCCCGACGTTCGCCAAGAACCGGAATGGTTCCAGCGTGCTCGCCGGGTCCGGCGATTGTCAAGCCATGAGGCGGTGGATCCCGGCCAGCTATCCCCCGTTCAGCTTCGTGTACTCCATCATGACTCGGGAGAACTGCCGCAGCATATGGGACCGAATCCTCAAGGGATACGGCATCGTTCCCGTGTGCACCAACTCCTCGTCGCCGGTGAGGTCCTACACGATCTCCGGGTACGTTCAGCTGTCCAGAAACCAGCTATCAGGAGAAATACCTTCGGAGATCGGCAAGATGGTGAACCTCAGTTTGCTCCACCTCGACAACAACCGGCTCACTGGACAGCTGCCACCGGAGATCAGCAGGATCCCGCTCGTCGTGCTGAACGTATCGAGAAACAACATCTCAGGCGCGATCCCGTCGGAGATCGGCAGCATTCTGTGCCTCGAGATGATGGACCTGTCGTTCAACAACTTCTCCGGCGAGCTGCCTGGGAGTCTGAGCCAGCTCACGGACCTGACCAAGTTCAACGTGTCCTACAACCCACTTCTCACCGGCAGCGTCCCGACCACCGCCCAATTCGGCACCTTCGACGAGCAGTCCTTCCTCGGCGATCCACTCATTTCACTCGGGACAGACACCGGTAAGCAGCCACCTCCGGAAGCTGCGGATGCTCGAAGGCGGGGCATGTCACGGAGAAGCATCATGGTCTGGTTCCTGTTCTCCCTGCTCACCGCCTTCGTCACCGGCGCCTTCGTGTTCTTCATGGCCAATCTGCGTGCGCGGTTCCCCGTGGACCAAGACCCGGACCCGGAGTCTTTCTCGTGCGAGAACCCCAAGTGCAGCTCCGGGAAGTGCTCTCTGCAGATGTCGACGACGACGTCGTCACCTCCGTCCGGGTCATCGTCGTCGGCGACCGGGTGCTCCTCCTCGACGGAGGGGGTGAAGGTGTTCCAGCTGGGCAAGACGGCGTTCACCTACCGCGACATCGTGGCGGCCACGGGAAACTTCTCGGACGACCTGGTGATCGGGCGCGGAGGCTACGGCGTGGTGTACCGCGGCGTGCTCCCCGACGGGCGCACCGTGGCCGTGAAGAAGCTGGCGAGGCCGCGCGACGGCGACTGCGAGCGCGAGTTCCGCGCCGAGATGGAGGTGCTCGCCGACCGGATGGGGTCGTCGTGGCCACACCCGAACCTCGTCGCGCTCTACGGGTGGTGCCTCTCCGGGTCGGCCAAGGTCCTGGTGTACGAGTACCTGGACGGCGGCAACCTGGAGTCGCTGATCGGCGACACGGCGGCGTTCGGGTGGGGGCGGCGGCTGGACGCGGCGATCGGCGTGGCGCGCGCGCTAGTGTTCCTGCACCACGAGTGCCGCCCCGCGGTGGTGCACCGCGACGTGAAGGCCAGCAACGTGCTGCTGGACCGGGACGGGCGCGCCAGGGTGACGGACTTCGGGCTGGCCCGCGTGGTCCGGCCCGGCGACACCCATGTGAGCACGGTGGTGGCCGGGACTGTCGGGTACGTGGCCCCCGAGTACGGCCAGACGTGGCGCGCCACGACCAAGGGCGACGTGTACAGCTACGGCGTGCTACTCATGGAGCTCGCCACGGGCCGCCGCGCCGTCGACGGCGCCGAGGACGAGTGCCTGGTGGAGTGGGCCCGGCGAATGGCCAGAGAAGGGTGGCAGCCGTCGGAGAAGGCGGCGGCCGTCGGCGGCACCGTGTCCTGGGAGCTCCTGACGCTCGGCATGCGGTGCACGGCGGACGCGCCGCAGGAGCGGCCTGACATGACGGACGTGCTCGCCGCTCTGCTCGACGTTGCCGAGAGCGGCGGCGCGCAGCTCGAATTCACGTGACAAGTTTAGGTCATCGATTTTTCTTCCCCATTCGCTTGTTTGTTCACACATATCTGGTTGTTTTTTAGCTGTTAGTTCGCCATTGATTCATGATGTGGATAATAGATGTAGGAGAAGGCTAGTTGCAATTTTGGCTGTAAGTATACAGAGGATAAGTTCGCTGTACAGTCTCATGCAAACAAGAACTTGTTGATTTTCCAGCTTCCATCCCTTGCAAATTGCAATGCGACCGTATCCGGTATCCTTGGCGTGCAGTGATGTCCTGATGGGAAATGCAAACTGGCGGTGGCAGCGCCCCTTTCCTCGTATCTCGGAGGCATTCGCCCTCGCTTCTTCCTCGGACCATAACAGTTTTCAAAGTGTCTGAACCTGAACCTTCATCACCCACGCCTATGAAAGTATGAATTCTTCTATGAACGCCGCAACCTCATGACGCACGCCTTTGATTCTATGAACGTCGCGCCGCGCCGTGCAGTGAAAGCGACTCAGGCGTCAGGTCAAAGACTACCCATTTACTATTAGACATCGTCGAACGGTCAACTATTAAGCCGTTAGTGGAGCATGCTGCATCGATGGCTCGATCCATACTAGCCGGCTAGGTCCTTGAGGCCCCGGATGTGAACCCAAAGCTGAACACGAGAGAGGAAAAAAAAAATAAAGTGCCGATGACTGACACCACCGGCATTCCGGCAACGACGAGTGGTGGGCCTCGGCAACAATCCACACGGAGGCAGAACGCGTGCGTGGGCGAACCAAACAAGCACAAAAGCTTCATTCGTTCCCTTTGACAAACGAAATAACGTCGTTTTTTTCGAAACACATCGGTAAACTGACGCTAGTCTTTGTTTACTGTCCCCCCGGCCCCGGGTTAACAACACTACAACAGGTGCACACGCACGAGAGAACGGCACGAATCCACCGAGGAAAGGCGACCAGACCAGACCAAGCTGCCCGTTCCACTCGCCGCACCGGCCACCGCTCCTCCGCCCATGTCTTGGTCTCGGCCTCTCGTCGTCGTCGATGCCGCCGGTCGCGCCGGCGGTTTGCGTCCAAACCCGAGGCGCGTGGCGCGGACGTTTGGACGAGTAGTAGACCACCCGGTGAGGGTGGCCGCGCCGCGCAACGCTCTGCGCCCACCCAATGTGCGCTTCTGTTTTTTCCCCCCTCTGCCGGTCCACGAAAGCGGCCGCGCGGGACCCTGCTGCCGGAAAAGAAAGCAAGGCACCAGCACCACACCAAAGAAAGAGCCCCCGGTCTTGAATTGGAGACGAGAACCAACCAACCAGAGGCTGCCGGGACCGAAAACGACGGCCACTACTCCACCGTTCTATGCCCAGACCAGACACCGGTCGGATCGTACGGTCGCGACGCCGTGTGATCGGCAACCATCGGCGAGGATGGCTGGGCAGACCAGGACGGCAGGACCTGACCTTGCGGCTTGTGGAATCAAAGGAACAAAAAAACGTATGGATCAGGGTTCAGATCTCCAAACCTTCTGTTTGGAATGATGAACAGATTATCATAAGAAGTATTAGTGAGGTCATGCAGGTTGCCTGGTGATGATTAGGGTCATGTCAAGAATTGATACTCGGCAAGCTTTGGTTACTGCTGTTTGGCTGCACTCCAATTCAGGAGTAGATGAATTAACGTTTTGTTTTAACTCCAATCCCTTCAACGCATGCCATTTATATCAGGATATATTGAAGTGTAGCCAAAGAAGTTATTAGACGGTGCTGACAAAGAGAAGAAGTGGTGTACCATTTACGACATACTGTAATGCCTATGGATGAATTTCACAGGGAATATTTTTCAAATTTCTTATAAAACCCCTACTCAAAAAGCAACCATCTCTATTTTTTCATGGATAAGACGCAGGCCATTTTCACTTCGTCCTTTGGTGTTTGAAATACTCCAACTTTAACGTTCAATCCATATATGATTTGCATTAGAGGAGCAAACCATTTCCCTAACACTGTCACCCAACGCCACGCTAGTCGACAAAAAATTGACAACGTTTTTGTCAAGATAAGATACTAGCTGAAGCTTCATCCGATGCTATGACAACCACACAAAAATTTTGTTTTTCAATACCTTGTTTTTTACAAACCATAATCCGGAATCCGGGTTTCGTTTCTGGCCGCTGCAGATGGGTAGGGCCGAAACCATCTTTGCCGGCCCAGGTTTAGCCCATGTGGCCATGTGCGTGAGGCATTTCGGACCTAGACACGACTGCTGCCAATCTACCACCACTCAGGCTTTCTATTCCAAGCAGAAAGTTTAGGATTTCAGAGGACCAAATGAAACCTGCTGATCAAGAGTATGCAGCTAAGTGGTGCACCAACACATTGCTGTTTATGGAGAAAAATTCCGGTGCATCTGTGGACCTTGGTTTATGTTCGACGCCAGAATGTGTAATACTCCAATCGATTAGCTGAACACAGGAGCTTAAACTGCCCAAACTCACTATAGCGTGCATCTTCTCGGCACGTACACCGACCGCTAGTGCGGAAAAGCGCCAAAGCACAAACAGGCAAGAGTGAATTCGAAGCATGCCTGAGGAGGCCTTGAGTGCGAAAAAGCCAATGGGCTCCGCACCAATGCGTCACGAGATTCCCAAAAAAAAGGCGTCACGAGCTTACTTCCGCTGACGTGTGGGCCTAGCATGGAGCGGAGCCCATGGGCCCCCACACGGTCCAAGGAGCCGCACAGTCTGATCACTGTGTGAAGTGCACAGTCAAAAGCGAAGTCGGGCCGACCCGCGATTCCTGCGACTCCGAGTTGTGACATCACTCACGTGTCTCCCTGGCTGCACTGACATGTACAACAGCACCCATCAACCGGCGTCCACGCTCAGTTTTATTTTCCTACATGATGGGAAAACCAAACCACTATATTTCAATTCTTTCGTACCCATCTATTCTTTATAGCATACTTTATCTACTGTGAGTCCACTTGTCACTTTATTTAAATATATCAATGTACGATTTAATTTTAAAGAATTTATTGAAACTATGGGGCCCACCACACATGCAGTCTCTCTCCTGCATCGCGTCAGTATACAGCAGTAACGGTACAACGTTTTATTTGAAGCAACCTGGTCTATCGCGCAACATTTTGAGTACCTGGTGCAGAGCTTTTTTACTTTAACATGCACGTGCGACGATGCACGTGACTATGAAAAATAAAATTATTTATAAGAAAGAGTGTAACAATAATTTTATGAGAAATAAGAATACACATATGACACACATCTATGAAATAAATTTTTATGTAATAATATTCAGTTATCAGCTAATTATCTTAAAAATTGAGCTTATTATTGCAATAAGTAATTAATTCAAAAAAGTAATGCAGAACATCTACAAAATTCATAGTGTTTACAAACATAAAAGCAATATGTACTAACAACATCGCAGCACCTTAGTTAGCCTCTCCTTCGCCCTTCCATTTGCCGCTCCAGTGTCGAGCGCGACCCCCTGTCGCCATCATCTCCACCTGTGCCTTCACCACCCTACATTCCTGGTCGGCAGCCCGTGTTTGGAACAAGCTCGATCGTAGTTGCACAGTATGAATTACTGAATGTTGCATCGTTCTTCTTGATCTTATCATTGTTGATATGACATAAATACGCAGAGAATGGCAAGACTCACATAGAACAAGAATTGTAATGGCATATTTCAGATCAGGTGAATTGTAGTAGCAGATCTCTAAAGTCAGAAAATTGTAATGGCACGGATCAAAATAACCCTTTGTTATATATATGAAGTCTGGGTCTACTAATAAAACATATTGTAAATAGCTTTCACATTCCGTCTTTAACTTTAAAGTATAAGTCATGCTGTTTATTGATCAAAGAACGTTGTCATACATTTGCTAACAAAACCATGGCCATGAATCCATGAAGCTCAAGGCCATGTTCATTATTCATCAAGGAACACTGTCATACATTTGCTAACAAACCAAGTCCACGACTCCATGAGGCTCAAGGCCAAGTTCAGTGTGTGTAGGTTTAAGAAATTGAACCGGTTCCCTAGAACAGTGGAAGTGGTAGCGTTTGACAGCTATATCAGCAAAAACTAGCTGATGATTCAACTCAAATTCATCTGCTCCTATAACTTTGTCTCTGGATTTTGTTGGACTAACTAAATTATTTTCAGCTTCACATGTATTCAATAAAAATGAACACAGATCGATGCTTTTCAGATCGAGTGGCATCTTAAAATCCTACTACATTCTTTATGCTTCTTATAAAAATCTTAATCATGGACAACCAAAGGGTGAATCCATCACAACTTCGCACACTAGGAGATTTGGGCATGCCACATGCATATAGTGAAGCTAAGCTAATTTGAATTCCAGGAAGCATATATGTGGCTTTGTCAACATGGCTACAGCAAAACACAACCAATTTTAGCACAAAACAAACAGCAGTAGAAAATTCCAATATATAGTAGCCTATTGTGAACAGAGCAGACATGAGTCTGAGATCTGACCGGGCAACTATTGCATTCAGTAGTGGTGCGTTCATCATGCCAAAATACATATGGATATTCCTTCTAACTCAAGTAGGTGTTCCAATACATCCTTTTGAGGATTTTAAGACCTACTAATAATTCTCTTGTACAGCTTTCTATTCTATGTTTTTTTTTTTTGAGGGGAAGCTTTCTATTCTATGTAATCGAACAAGCACCAGCGAAGAGTGGAAATCAACTCACATTGGGCCTCGGCCTGGGCCCGGACCGTCGCAGCGCCTGCAACTGGGCCGCGTTAGCCACCCCAAACACGGCCGACTCGTAGGTGCCGATGTTCCCGACGATCCTCTTGGTCGACTGCAGGCTGACGTACGCATCCACGGAAACCAGCGCGGACGGTGGCTGCCACTGCCTGGAGTGGAACAGGAAGCCAAGCTCGGCGGGGACGGAGTCGAACCCACAGGCGGAGACGATGAGCGAGCCGGTCCTAGCGGCCGCCTCGTGCTGCTCGGCCTCGACGCGCTCCATGAACTCGGGCTCCCCAGAGATGTCGAGGCAGTCGGCGCCAGCGGCCGCGCAGGCCGCCGCCACGGCGTGGCCGTGGAGGCGGAAGGGCCCCGCGCAGGAGAGCACGACGCGGGTGCGGGACGCGAGCGCCGCGAGGGAGGCCGGGTCCGAGGTGTCGGCGACGAGGATAGGCACGTCCTCGGGTGGCGGGGACGGGCCCGCGGCCCAGCGCAGCGCGGCCGCGACGCGGTCCCGGCTGCGGCCGGCGACCGCGAGGGAGCGGAGCGGGGAGGTGTTGAGGAACTTGAGGGCCTCGCGGATGACGTACTTGCCGGTGAAGCCCGACGCACCGAAGATGACGACGTCGAACACCTCCGGCTCCGGCGCCGCCATGGCGGGCTGGTGCGGCGGGGGTTTGGGGACGGGTCGCTGAGCGGTGGGGCCGCCTGGCTACACGTGGAGTGGTTCGTGAAAGCGGCGCGAGCGACTCGTCACTCGTATCGTCTGCCTTCCAGCGGTGGCCGACTGGCCGTGGGTGGAGCTAAATACGTACTAGCACGTGCTACAAACATCGCCACACGGCACATGTCTGGTCTCCAGCCAAAGGGTGACACACCGGTTGTGGCACCGCGCAAGCTGAGGCGAAGATAATGACCGTCTAGGTTTGCATGCAACGCAATGATGCAAACTAAACACTAACTTATCGCGGCAACCGCATGTGGGCGTGGCTTAGTGGTGCACCACCACATTGTTGTTAAAGGAGAAATTTTCCGGTGATCGGAGAATTATGTTCCACGACAGAATGCAAATTCCAAATGAATTGCAGGAGTTTAAACTGCGCAGAGACTCGCTAGTCACTGGCGTGCATCTTTTTCTCCTGGTCCTAGATAAACAACCGCACCAAAGGGCCAAATCACAGGCACAAGAGTGAATTCGAAGCCGGAGGCCTTCAGTGAAGGAGCAAACGGAGTGGTAGAGCATTGCAGGCAGCGGCCGGATGTAGGAAAAGAATACAAGGCGGTAGATAGTCTAAAGTTAAAAACCACACAACACATATTGCTAGAGTGGCAACACATCAAGGTTCAAGCAACAAGGTTAAATGATAGCATCAACGTCAAAGCAAATGCAGTACTGCTAGAGTGACAACGCATGAAATGTTTATGCAACCATACAAATTAACACTCAACTAGTGTCTAGTGAGCGGCAAACGACAGTACCATGAATTAAACTAGCAACGACAAGTACATAGAGCTAGTGAGCTACTATTAGTGCGTCGAGCAACAGATAGGAGAGAGAGCATAGTTACTGGTGACAAGTAAATAGACGATCTATTTCATGTAGTCTAAAGACATATGAGAGAAATATGTGAGTCCAAGCAGGATAAATAGTATTTTTTTTTTCTTGTCTTTCACCTCCACGCTAGCTGACTACGTAGCTAAAACTATCTATTAACATTATGGACGTTCTTAGAGAGTAGTACGACATAACTACCACTTTCGATTAGACGAGATCAACTGCTAGTTCATCATCATCGTCCGATCCTCATAGCATCTCATGAGCCACTGGAGCCTCCCATCATTGGTCCTCAAGGTGATGGCGTGATTCTCGACCTTCGTTGGTCCCCCAGTGAAAAATTCAAAGGCGGACTAGAGCTCTCTACTCCCTATATTTTGTAAGTTGAGTTCAAATGGCTAGTTTTGGGTGGTGAACCTATTGTAGGATCAAGGAGGCGGACCAAAGGGGCTGTTACAATGCACAAACACATTTACTAGTTTTATATAACTTTAATACTAAATGCTGGTTATTATGGACTCTCTTTATTTTAAATTATAAGATATTTTACATTGCATTTATACTGAACACAGTGTATATCTAAGTGTATAGGAAAATCTATTTATCTAGAAAAACTGAAACATCTTATATTTTGAAATAGAATAAATAAAAAGCAATATTTAAGTAGTGAAGCAATGGATTATTGCCCAGCTTTACATTCATGACTCTGCCACTCCTTCTAGAGCAACTAGATGGAGTTTAATGGGCCCAGTAAAAGGCACTTGCTTACAATAGTTACACCAAATTTACCATGGTAGAGTGCTCCCGAGTATACTGAGCAAATTTAGCTCGGCCCGAGTCCGATGGGGTTTGGCCCGTCCACAAACCTTACTAGACAGGGCCTGGAAACGGATCTCGCAGCTCGATAAAATTTTTCTTAGCACAAAACCGACCCGAAATAATATTTTTAATGTATTTTACACTTGCACGAGCGGCCCGCCTAAGCCTGAACCTAGGCCGAAAAATGAGGCCCGAGTAGGTCATAGCTGTTATCGGTAGGATTTTGATAGCCCATAAAATTTGAGAAATTTTTGATCCGGCCCCGCCCGCAAAATACTTAGATATATTCCGAGAAAAGGGAGAATGTCATGTGGGCACATGGCCTTCGAGAAGCTGCGAAAAACCGAACAATAAAACGCCTAGAATCTTAGTGGTGCAAGCCTGGACAGAACTTACGATGCCACTATGCCACCAGTGCACTCTTAAATAAGCCAATAAGTACCATCGCTAGTGTACATGTTTTTTTTCTTTATATTCTTGATGCAACCAGAGTCAATACCTTTTGCATGGCCATGAAAACCATGACATAACATATAGTAACAACCAACAGGCAACGAGCCAACGACAACCAACCTAATAACGAAACTTACCACTCAACCAACCTTGATTAGTTATAGTCCTCGTATAATAGTAGAGGTGAAGACGTACAAGGAATGGTCAAGTATGACCAGTCCATTCGCAGGACACAACAAACACAGTTAATCTCAATAACAGCCACACCTGTGCGTATATTAACAGCCCCTGGATCGATGTCTCTTTTGAAGAGGTTTGATTGGCGGTGCTTCTCACCTTCTTAATTAAAATTCCCGTCAAATATGTACACGCGAAAATGGCTTACAAACATAAGGCTATCATAAACTTCGCTCTTTCTAAAGAAGTCAAAGCCCAACGCCGAAAGCCAACCTCACATTTTACGGTAACATGCGTCCCGTCCACAAAGCCCTGATAAGGGATCAGCGTCTGGAAACTGCAAGTTGCACACGGAGAGCGCTGAAACTTCTCTAGTAGTCTCTGGTGTCGAATCCACTACTGCTGTGCGTAACATCTGTTTCACGAATGACTATGCAGTTTATCACCTTTGTTTCACCAAAGATTCAGTTATCTTGCACCTAAGATGTCTTTATAGCCTCCTAATTCGAAAAATGCGAGGCGTACGACTAGCAACACATCGGAAATACCGCCCAAGTACGTACTCTATCTACTAGTATTTAGCTCCGCCCACGGCCGTCGCTGGAAGGCAGACCATACGAGTCGCACCACTTTCACGAACCACTCCGCGAGTGGACGGCTGGCCCCACCACTCAGCGACCCGTCCCCAAACCCCCGCCGCGCCAGCCGCCATGGCGCCGCCGGAGCCGGAGGTGTTCGACGTCGTCATCTTCGGGGCCTCGGGCTTCACCGGCAAGTACGTCATCCGTGAGGCCCTCAAGTTCCTCAACTCCTCTTCCTCCCCGCTCCGCTCCCTCGCGGTAGCCGGCCGCAGCCGGGACCGCGTCGCGGCCGCGCTGCGCTGGGCCACGGCCCCGGCGCCGCCTCCCGAGGACGTGCCCATCCTCGTCGCCGACACCTCCGACCCGGCCTCCCTCGCGGCGCTCGCGTCCCGCGCCCGCGTCGTGCTCTCCTGCGCGGGGCCCTTCCGCCTCCACGGCCACGCCGTGGCGGCGGCCTGCGCGGCCGCTGGCGCCGACTGCCTCGACATCTCCGGGGAGCCCGAGTACATGGAGCGCGTCGAGGCCGAGCTCCACGAGCCCGCCGCCAGGACCGGTTCGCTCATCGTCTCCGCCTGCGGGTTCGACTCCGTCCCCGCCGAGCTCGGCTTCCTGTTCCACTCCAGGCAGTGGCAGCCACCGTCCGCGCTGGTCTCCGTGGAGGCGTACGTGTGCCTGCAGTCGACCAAGAGGATCGTCGGGAACATCGGCACCTACGAGTCGGCCGTGCTTGGGGTGGCCAACGCTGCCCAGTTGCAGGCGCTGCGCCGGTCCAGGCCCAGGCGACCCAGGCCCAATGTAAGTTCATATCCACTCTTTCCTGCTTCTCAATTGATTTCAAGTGCTTGTTCGATTACATGTTTCTTACTGCTTACAAGACACAAAGAATAGAGTGCTGCACTAGAACAATATTCACATCAGCTTAGGATTAGTATAGATCTTAAAATCCCCAAGGATGTATTGGAACAACTACTTGAGTTAGAACTCAGAAGGAACATCCATCTGTATTTCGGCATGATGGGCGCACTGACTACTGACTGCAATAGTTACCGGGCCATATCTTGGACTCGTGTGTGCTCTGTACACGATACGCTAGCCTTTGGTACTGCTGTTTGATTTGTGCTAAAATTGGTTGTGTTTTCCTGAATCCATGTTGACATAGCCACATAATGCTTCCTAAAATTCAAATTAGCTTATAGCTTCAATATATGTAGACCAAGTCTCCTAGCGTGCCAAGGTGTTATGATAGAATTGAATGGTGAAAATTGTTCTGCTAGTAAACTTTCAAGCCTTCTGACAAATCTGGAAATTAGCTCTCATATCCCCTGGATTTTCTTAGTCATTATAGAAATTACATGTGACCACGTGGATAGACTGCTGGTATATCAATTCATAGCTCTTTTTCTCCTTTTTTTTTATTTTTCCTGTAAAATTCTTTTATGAATGTCCTTCCCCATACTATGACCTTCATGTCGATATGTTAATTATTTACCCTGTTAGGCTGTTAATATTCGGTCAATCACTCGTTTCTTGTGTGCCAACTGCTAAATAGTCCTGGAGTGCCTTCGGAACAGCCTCCGTACCGTCACATGCAAATGATGATTACCATGCCTTCTGTGTCTGTGTGTGCATGGAGTGGATTGTTGTACTACTACACCACAAGAATGGTTCTTATTTTGCCGAAGTTCATCGAATTCTTTTTGGTAAATGAAAGGCTCGTAGTTAGCATTTTAAAGTCTTTAAATCACAGTTTTTGTATGCTTTTCATATTTAATATTGCTATTGATACTCCCTTATGGCCTGTTATATATTTTGTTTAGACATTTTTCTTGAATGAGAATATGGATATCCATATACGTCAGTATCTGTAGTTTTGCATTTATCTGGATTCACCTTTTTGTTGTCCATGATTAAGATTTTTAATAAGCACAGAGCATAGTAGTAGGATTTTAAGATGCCACTTTATTGCAGTGTTAATTTTTACTGAGTACGTGTGAAAAGAATTTAGTTAGTCCAACAAAATCTGGAGACCAGTTATAGGAGCCGATGAATTTGAGTTGAATAATCAACTAGTTTTCGCTGATGGTTGATGCCATTGATAGCTATCAAATACCACTTGCACTATTGTAGGGAACCAGTTCAATTTCTTAGCGTACAAACACTGAACTTGGCCTTGAGCCTCATGGAGTCATGCCCATGGTTTGTAGAGCAGTTATGCTTGCTTTTGGTCAATAAGTGTTGCATTGAGTTACACAAACTAGGTGACAAATAATTACTAGTACTTGTTTCTGCCTCACTGATAGATCGAGTGGGTGAATTGGTGTTGACTTGCAGTGTAACAAACCGCAAGCGAAAACCAAATAGCAAATCTTAAAAAGTGTTTCTGATGTAGCGCAGCTAGATGGGCCAAACTAATTCTTTTCCATAAAACAACCACTCAGCTCACCTCTTAATTGATCAGCAGCTAACTACATAACAGCTAACTATGTCAACTCAGCTCATACAAATTAATTCAAATTAAACTTACACCAAAGAACTCAAATATAACAGCTAACTATGTCAACTCAAATTAGCCCATACCTAATTTCCTCTAGTCTAAACTATAAATGCAATTGCCAATTTACCATTTATTTAAATAAAAAAGGAAATAATATGGGTACTGGTCTCGTTCCTTTTAACTGTCCCTACCTGTTTTGTATTTTTCAGTACTTTTCCCTAAGTACCTACAATTTTCCTATCACCCAATTTTCCTTGATCTATGGGGGCTCATATGTTCTGCAACCTCCATAAAATTTTGTACTTAAATGAATATTCCAGTTGATATCGCAAGAAATCTGACTGATACCACAACTTATTTGCCATTGAAGTTTTAGGTATTCTTACTGTAGATCCGGCATCATCTACTATCTTAATTTCTTGATTTAAATTTTGGAGTTAAATAGATTCAATGCTATGTGCTATCTTGAATGGTTTAATTGATGCAGTATAATTCGCACATCTATTTAAGACTTTTAGGCCTTATATTCATTGCATGAGATGATCTATTTGTGAAACGAGGATTGCTTGCTTTGCTGGACAACCATTAGTGTACAACTTGGGTGCTACTGAATATCCAGTAGTTAGATCACTCGGATGGAAGTCTCATAATGGCATCACATGATTTTGATGCATTATTTTACTTCGAGTTTTCTCAGATGACAGTTTTCTGGATAGAATCTTGGTTAATGCTAAGATTTCTTCCTTTTTGCAGATCCCAGGACCTCCACCTCCGAAAGGGTCGCTGATTGAGGATCAAAATCCTCTTGGAATGTGGGCTATGAAGCTGCCTTCCGCTGACACAGTGGTTGTGAAGAGAACTCTAGCAACCTTGACTGAGCATCCTGAGGGCCTTCCTGGTGCAGAAGAAAAACCAGAGTACGCTGAGCACCGGAAGAAGTTCTGGTCTTCTGTCAAACCTGCCCATTTTGGTGTGAAGATTGCCTCCAGATCCCTTCTGATCCTCGTGCGCTTCATCATCACCGGAATCTTCATCGGCCTGCTCGCCAACTTCTCCTTCGGCAGGTCCCTCCTGCTGAAGTACCCTGAATTCTTCTCCGCTGGGATGTTCAGAAGAGCTGGCCCTACTGAGGAAGAGGTCAAGAGCGCCTCGTTCAAGATGTGGTTTGTCGGGCACGGCTACAGCAATGTGGATAGGTCCTTGGAGCTTGGAACAAGCAAGCTGGACAAGGAGGTGATCACCAAGGTTTCAGGGCCTGAGGTCGGTTACATCACAACTCCGATTGTGCTGGTGCAGTGCGCCCTCATCCTGCTGAGCCAGCGTGGCAACCTTCCCAAGGGCGGCGTTTACACGCCTGGCACCGTCTTCGGCCCTACCGACCTCCAGCAGCGCCTCCAGGAGAATGGGCTGTCATTCGAGGTTAACGTGACTAGGACCATGCGCTGAAGTTCGCCGGCTCCATTCAGTGCACCAGTACCTTGGGCGAAGGATGCAACCTGAGCAATAAGAAGCGCCTAGCAGTGGGTTAACTGTATGTGGTAGTCTTATGGAGTCTTACTACCACGTTTACCTTCTGAAGTACTTATTTTCTTATTCATATGCTGTGTTTATATGAGAGTATGTCACGATAGAAAAACCGTGTGATAATCCGTGTCATCGTGTCTTGTAGAGATCATATGGGTTGCAAATGTGTAATGCCGGACTCGGCATGGTTTGTGGAAGGAAAGATGCTACCCTGTAATACGTCAGGTCCAAATTCTGAACTGGTGTAGTTCTGAACTGATGATAGTTTTCTATGTTAAACTCCACGCCCAATTGCGCGGCAGAGGCGGAAGACTCGGAAGCAGGCGGACCACGCACAGGTGGTGCCCGCAAAGAAGTTCTTGGACTGAGTGAGGGGCACCCTCTACGGTGATTGGCTGAAAAACAAGTTGCAAAGATCACTTTCAAAACACTACTTTTCGGTAAATAATACTATAGTGTACGTGTAAACTTAAATCATCGTAGTTTTTTGTTTTTGTTTTATAGTTCACAAATAACCCTAATAATGATGGCAACGGATCAAGCGCAAACCAACCCCTCTGTAAAAACACGTGCAAACCACGGCAAAAAAGTTATCTAAATTCACCAAAAAAATCACATATGTAGATGATATGATGATACGCAACCTTGTAAAATATTTTGTCTAAACTCGAGATATAAAAATAACAAATTTCTAACAAATTATCTGAACAATTTTTTAGCTTGAATTTGTTATTTTTATATCTCATAAACGAAGTCGAGTTTGGACAAGATATTTTACAAGATTGTGTATCATCATATCATCTACATATGTAATTTTTTTATGAATTTGGATGACTTTTTTTGCCATGGTTTGCACAAGTTTTTATGAAGAGGTAGTTTGCACTTGATCCTTTGCTAATAATGATATATAAATAATCTTACCTAGCAATACAAAATGCTAGACTAAGGAGAAGAAGTGATACAATACAATGGTAACATACCGCTTGCACAAAAATGAACACATCACCGATTAACTACATCACAAACAAAGAACACTTGCATGATGTAACATGGTCAACTAATTGAACAATTGACTCACTTTACTATTTCTTTCTCGTGTATTTTGTTAGGATATGGAGTTGAAATTCAGAAAGTACAGTTTTTCAAGGTTCACTAGCCTGGGCTTTATGAAAAACCAATGTTTCTCGCTGCTACCTAGATACTGCATAGAGTTTGACTGGTGGTTCAAGGTCGAGTAATCAATAAATTTGATCATAAATCTCCCAACTTAAGATCCATCCTATTAGAATAAATCTCTACCCAATCCATCCCACTAGTTCGTTCTAGAAAGAAAGACACTAGCAAGTCAAATTTTCTCAAATTTGACTATGTTAGTAGAAAATGCGTGTAACATTTTTATTCCAAAGTTTATTAAGAAATATATTTTAACGATTTATATACTAATATACTAATTGTGTATTACAAACATTAATATTTTAGATAATTGGTCAAAGTTAGAAAATTTTGGTTTCTCCAAAAATGAGAATAATTTTTATTGTAGGACAGAAAGAGTAGTCAGATCACGATTTTTGACATATGATGTGATCTGACCAAAACCCCAAAACAAGGAACAAAATAGAAAATTTTGAGACACCGTTCGACCCTACCCGTAGTGTTGGGTCAGCCTCATCATACTAAAGTGTTTGTCCTGACAATTTTTTCCGTTCCGATCCTAATCTGACCCGATCCGACCCATCATTTTGATCGGTAAACAATTGCTTGGCGGCGTAGTATTGTGTGGCCAGATGAATGGCCATACCGGGTGTCCGGATCGTTAGTTCACCGGTGCGTCCTTAGATCATCGGAATAAGAGGTTTGCAGACGTCCCCGCACGATTGTTTTCTTATCGCACAATTTGTTTTCTTATCGCTGATCAGCAAAGGAGAGCTGAAAAGGAAATGAAAAATCTTTCGATCGGAAGAAAAGAAAAGGAAGCAAATTAAAAAAAACGCGAGCAAAAAGGAAAGGGGGAGGAGGAAAGATGCTTTCAGCCGTCCATGGCGTGATTCAAACGCGAGAAGATGCACTACCCCTAGAGCCGTACACGTGTCCGATCCCACGACCAACCCGACGGCTCAGATTCGCTCAACATCTGCACCAAAGCCATCCACCGACATGCGGGCCCGGTGCCCAGACGACCCCACAGTCAGTGAGAGACACCGCCTCCTCGCGGGTGGAAGCGGTGGGTGCGCCTGCTGTTAGCAGTATAAATACCCTGAAAACCCTAGGATTCGCCGCGAGCTTATCGCTTATCATCCGCAGTCTTGCATCTCCCCCCGCTCCTCCGCCTCCGGTTGACCAATCCATCCCAGGTGAAACTCTGACCCGCCGCCGCTCAGATTTGGCTGCGAATTTAGTTGCTCTGTTTTTTTATCTGTGATTTCTTTTGTTTCCTGAAATCTGGGGAATCTGAATCGAGGCTAATTTTCGGATCTTGTTGTTTGGGGGTTTGGATTTTTGTTCGCAGGGATCGCCATGTCGGACTCGGAGGAGCACCACTTCGAATCCAAGGCCGACGCCGGGGCGTCCAAGACCTACCCGCAGCAGGCTGGCACCGTCCGCAAGAACGGCTTCCTCGTCATCAAGGGCCGTCCCTGCAAGGTATATGTGTGCGTAGATTCGTGATCGGCTCGGTTCTAGGCCATCGATTAGCATCGATCCGCGTCGTTGTGCTGTGAACGGGTAATAATTAAATTGATGTGGAGATGTATGTAGTCGTCTCTGGTCGAACTGTGATAGTGTGATTGTTTGATGGGGTACTGTTATCTTTTGATGGTTGACCCACTATATGCAGATAGAATTCGTGGGAGTTGGATTTTGGATGCTCGATGTATCTGATAGTTAGAAGGAGAAGTGGGAATTGCGGTTGATGTGAGACTTTGCTATTGCCAGCCAGAGTTACTAGGACTGGGCTTTGCTTCACAGAATAACAGTTTTCTGTGGTAAATCTGATCTTATTTTCAAGAGTATATATTGGACCAAGCCCATATAAGTAGTTGAATCTGTTGCAAGTGGGTAAACTTTTGGATATTTTTCCCCTTACAAGGTGGAAAGTTAGTTGGCATGTTGAGCTATTTGTTACTCCCTTAAGCTTGCTATTGAACACTCAAGGGTACTCACTATATGTCCTTGATCATGGTCAGGATGTTCATACCCCTTGATCTAGTGAGCTACTGCCCAAGTGATCAAACAATTTATCTTTTGAAGTTTGATCAGAGGGTTATCTTATTTCCATTATTCCAAGATAGCAGGAATAAGAGATCGCACAGATAATCTGCTTTAAGAAAAATACATTATCCTGTTCTGGGACTTTAGTTTTTAGTCTGGCATAAAGGTAAACTTGTTGCTGACTCTGATGTTTTCTAGGGGGTTGTAGACTGTTAAGTGATGTATCAGATTAATAAAAAAACAAAATAACATATGTCTCTACATTTTGGACTTGGACATGGTTTTGATTTGACCCCTTGGTGGATGTAGAACACCCTTTGTTATTGAATTTTTCAAAGAGTAGTATTGGAATTGGAAAGTTACGTTTCCTGTTTATCAATAAAGCCGATTTATTGTCAAAATGAAATTTCTTTTGGTTTGGCAACCATTGTCAAAGAGAATGAGTACCCACTTGTTTTGCAATGACCAAAACAGGTTATCTCTTTCTTAACTCTAAAATCTTCTGTGAATATTAGAAAACCGTACTTTATTTTAGGGTGTCACTGTATATTATCATAAGGTGATAGTAAGCTCACATCTGTTTATTTACCCTTGCATTTTGTTGAGGTTTTGAGGATTTGAGTGTATATCAGCAACAGTACATGAGTTTATGCCTAAAACTATTTGGAACTTCCTTGCTCTTAAGTTGCATCACACACACGTTGCTGTTTATTGAGTTTGTTTGTTGAATATGGTTGCTAAAAATAACTTATGCTACAGGTTGTGGAGGTTTCTACCTCAAAGACTGGTAAGCATGGCCACGCCAAATGCCACTTTGTTGCCATAGACATATTCAACGGGAAAAAGCTTGAAGATATTGTTCCTTCTTCACACAACTGTGACGTAAGTTAATTTCTGCCTGTTTAGCTAAGTTCTTTTGACGGTTCATTTGATAGCTACTCACAAGTTCAACTTTTTTATTTTTTAGATTCCACATGTGAACCGTACTGAGTATCAGCTGATTGACATATCAGAGGATGGATTTGTATGTTCCTCTAATCAGTAAAGCTACATTATTCTGTAAATCGAATGTTAGATCCAGTCTTATAATTCAATGTAATTTGTTTCAGGTGAGCCTTCTTACTTCAGATGGCAACACCAAGGATGATCTTAGACTCCCAACTGATGAGACTCTCGTGGCCCAGGTCTGTTTGGAAACATTTTCCGTCTGAGTCCTTTTAGTTTTCTTGTTGGCTTCCAAGTATTACAGATGCTGGTCATGTTTGTTTGCTTAGTCATATGTTCTTTCTTGGTAGCTTCTGTTCACCTTTACTTGTAAGTGGTCTGACATGACAACCATGTTGCATAAAACATGCTGAAAATGCACCGAAATTGCTTGCTTTTTAAACTGACATGAGTTATTGAATAATGATTTTGTATACTTGTCCTACACTGTTTTCTGTGCTGCGAGTTTCTTGGATACATGAAAATTCTGTTCATTGGAGTAGTGTTGCATAACTTGTATCCGTTGTGGCGTTGTAGCTGAGTTAATGTATCTACCTCAAGTTACTGTTTTTTGTGTTTATATTGCCCAATAAACTCTACTTATGCATCTTGTATTCTTGGTAATTCAGATTAAGGAAGGGTTTGAAAGCGGGAAGGATCTTGTTGTGACTGTCCAGTCTGCTATGGGGGAGGAGCAGATCTGCGCGCTGAAGGATATTGGCCCCAAGTAACTTCCCTGCCTTGGAAGGAACCACTGTATCTCAAAAACTTAAATCGAAAACAGTGTATCACCAAAGGATTGCTACCGAGTCCGAGACATTCACCTGGCCTGAGCTGGCTTTTGCTATAGCAAACACAAGTGCAGGGATTGCTGGGTGTTGCTCCGTATCTGACTATCATTATCTGTGGTTACATTCTGGACCCTGTATTTTCTATCCTTTTATGCCCCCTACTTTTTAGTATTATAAGTACTATCAATAAATTGGTTTGGAATGGTTGAATTGCTTCCAATGCATGTGGTTTCTTTGAGTTATATTGTTTTTCTGTTACAATTGTTCTTCCAGTATTTGCTGTATTCGTTCCTGGAACTCTTGGTTCCTGGGTTTGTTAAACTGGTTTTGGACAGTTCACTCACGATTTTGCTGCTTCCAGAGTTCTTAACATTTTCTCGTTTTTCCTACCAAAAATAAAGAGAAGCTCTACCAAACATGGTTCCTCCAAACCAACAAGAGGCTGGTTGCTCGTAGCCTGCAGTTAGCCAAATTCCACAACCAAGGAGAGGCTGTTGCATTGGGGTGCCAGTGTTCAGTGCAGCAGATGCGAGTCCGATCATGACCTCCTTCCAAACCATAGACAAGCGTTTTAGACAGGAGTACATTCGTTGTGCCGCTTGAGGGCCCTGACCGGGCCTTGACTGGAAGGCCTCCTCCAGCGCGAGTCAAGCAGACAAGCAGAGTGTATCGCTTCGCGGCCACTTTGCACTGTACCTGCTCGCAGGGTGCAGACCCCTTGTCCAGAGAAAGGAGAGCAGGGAGAGCAAGGCATATCTGCATATGCAGGCAGCGCACGGCCGCAGGCAAATGCCCACGTCCACCCCCCCCAGCTTATGAATCTTCTGTTGCTCTAAAACTTACATCTGGGTTTCAAAACCTGCCCAGCACTAATCACATTTCGTTTGTCGCAATTTTACTGGCAAGCTCTACATATTATCCAGAAATTTTAGTGGAGATCAGAGCGCAATTCCGTTTCCAGGTTCAAACTGGCTGGTCCTTTCCCAGTCTGGAAGCACAATCGTCTGCCGTAATGCAGCAAATTGAGTCCTTTTTTTGAATGAACACACAAAAAGGAAAAAAACAACACATCAACCTCAGCACCAGAGGATTACAACTGTTATGATTAAAACTGACATGGTCGGAGTCGAACTGGTTTCGTAAATAAAGATTACAAAGCAGCTCACGAAAACCAGTTCGACCGTGATTTTGCCCTAGAGGGCTGTGCTGATTGTATAAGGCTAGTAATTGCTTATCTGGCCCACGACTAGGGCGACACGGACTCTGTATCTGAGGATGATAAGGGTTCAGACAAGAGCGCTCTTCAGACAAAGAAGGCGTCGGCTCCTGTTGGTGAAGAGGAGGCATTGGCGCAGGCAGGAGGGACTCGCCGAGAAGACTCGCACGTTTGACACCACTGTTATGATGGAGAAAAACGACTCAACGGCCTTGCTGTTGGCAAAATCTTCTGATGAGAGCAACGCGTTGAGGAGGGTGGAAGAGGATGGTCGAGGCACCATCTTGGGAGTGTTGGTGGTGGATCTTCTTGGCATGGGTGAGGAAACCAAGGCAGAGGCCGCGCGGCAGGCGGTGAAGGACGTGCTTGCTGACGAGGCAGCGATGGAACGGTTGAGGGACGAACTGAGGCATGAGGATAAGAGTTGGAGGAAGCAGGCGGAGCCAGAAGAGGAGGATTCAGAGATGGAAAGATCAGATTGTGAAGCATGGATGGCCAAGGAGTATCGCAGACGCTGGATAGCTCTGTATTCCCTTACTTCGGTTCATTTGATGACACCAGTGAGTTTCCCACAAACATCCCCTTCTGTGCTGTAACTTTATCTTTTGTATCTTCATCCTAAAATTAGTAACTACCCTGTCTGCTACCTATGAATTATTTCCTCATTCAGTAATAGCAAGATGAATGGTATGATCTTTAGGAGCCCCATCAGTGATTGCAACATAACAATCGCTAGTAATTAGCGTAAAGTAGAATAACAGTGATACTTGCACATGCCAATGATTAGCTGTTGCCTGTTGTTATTAGTGTCTCTATCTGAATTGATCTTAACTAATTTGACATGTCCTACAACTACGTGCAGCAAGGCTCGGCCCTATGCGTTTCACAGATGAGTCTGCACCGGGTCACAGTGCCTCCCCCATGGGCACCCTACAGGTCTTTTCAGTCAAGGTTGCAGGAATAAAGAGGAGTCTACGGTGGCCAGTCAAGGTTGACAACAATCGCAATATTATCTTCAGCCGCACAAGGGACAGATGCCAAACTCTCACCGCACAGGTTACTATTGTCTTTCTTGGTTCTGTTTGTCTCCTGCTATACTGTAACTCAGCTATTCCCCACCCAAGTTACGCCCTGTTTGTCTCTTGTTATACTGTGACTCAACTATCTAATTTTCCATCCAAGTTCTGCCCTTCCTAATTGTCATGCTCAATGTGTACCTCTTCTTTCACTCGAGTTAGCCTCTTACTTATTTGTGGTGTTGCATGCAGGATCGATATTTAGAATTGTCTGGTCCAACCCAAGCTGTTGTGTGGTTAGATCTTGTCTCCATTGAGGTTAAGCTGACAGTGATGGGAAGAACTGAAGCTGAGGATAAAGATTTGAGCTATAGCTAGCTGTACCATTACTTACCGGTGATACAGGCTATTCTAACCTGTTCTGTTGTTACAGAACTAGCAAGGCTTAGCACGTTGGAATTTACACTTGGCCATATTGTTTGCTCTGTGGAGGCCACAATATTTGTGCGAGTCATTGATGGTTCATGGCTAGACAGTTTCAGTGGCCAATTTTCTGTCTTCACAACTGGACGTCGTGACAGAAATTTTAGAAGTACTGATCACAAGAAAATCATCTTACTTGACTCTGTTGGTGAGAAATTTCATGTCAGTGGTGATCGCGAGATTAAGATGTCCCGGCGTGTTGTTTCTGTTGAGAAGAGGGGAAATCTAAAAGTTTGCGTCAAGTCATGGGAGGCGTCTGAATGTGGAAAAAAGGTTATGAAAGATGAATTGGTTTTCAAATCCAAGGAAGACAAGAGAAGCCATGGTGCGCTTGATGTTGGCTTTTGTAAGATGGAAGTTACTGTCGCTTGGTCACTCATTTCCTATCATCCTGCTCCTTTGAATGTTTAGAAATAGTAATAATTTGTGCTTGTTTAGTTCTAACTTCTGAAATGGCATGCTATTAACTAGGATTATGTTGTAACTACACGGTACTTTTTGATGCACCGGCCTTTGTGAGATTGATGGCAGTATCACCTGGTCGCTCATATACGCTTATAAGGTGTGTTTGGTTCGTAGCCAAACTTTGTCGCACCGTGTCGCAGTTAGGGTGCTTTTGGTTCACGACCACAGTTTGCCACACCGCGTCACAGTTTTCGCGCCGAAGTTTGGCTATCGTTTGATTTGTAGCCGCAACCTTGCCGCAATTCTGGCACGCCATGGCCTTGTCAACGCTCGCTAGTTCATTTTTCTTGCCAAATCGTGCCGGAGTTGAGGCAAACAAATTTGGCGACGCAAGTGCGGCATACCAAAGCTGTGGCGTGGCATCCTGAGGGCACCAACCAAACGCACCCTCCATGCCACAATTGCGGCTTTCGTTTGGTTCGTAGCTGCAGTTATGGCAGCCGCAGCCTCGCCAATGCTCCCGCGTGCCAAAACATGCCGCAAGTTCGGCGAACAAAATCGAGGCTGCGTTTGGTTTGTGACCAACGGATGCCGCGCCGTGCCGCACCCTCCGTGCCGTGGTTCCGTCGTGCGTTTGGTTTGCTGCCTCATTTGCGGCTGCCGCGGACTCGCCCGTGCTGATCCAGTTCAATTTGGCTGCCAAAACGTGTCGCAGATGCGGCGGCCGATTTCAGGCTCCGTTTGGATGACGACCAGAGCGTGCCACGCCGCACTTTAGCACTCCGTTTGGTTTGCTGCCGCAAGCTGCCGCAGTTGCGGCATGCCGCAATCGCTGCCCAGGTCGGGTAGTTCATTTGCGCCGCCAAAAGTTGCCGTAGTTTTGGCGCCAGATTTCAGCGCCGCAGTTGCGGCACGGCCACAAGTTCGGTGCGGCATTCTCTGGCAATGATCCAAACGGACCCTCAACGCCGCAGTTACGGCACGGCGGCATGTTCGGCGTGGCACTGTGGTCAGTATCCAACCCGCCCCGAGTGCGCACTTTTGGCGCCGCCAAAGATCGGGCACGGCAACTTCTGGACGCTATCCGTTTACGAAGGTATGATGATGGTATCTGTTTGCTGATCAATCTTGTTTCTAGTCTTCTGTAATCACCTCTATACCCACAGAGGCTGAAGTTGATCACCGATCAACGATATTTGTGTGTCCTGGGTTTGGATCAAACCCATTGCAGAATTAGCACACTTTTAGTTCGGTGGGTTGGGCTTGCATTAGCAGACGTTCCTGTGATACCGATGAAAATTATAACACGCCACTGGTCGCCTGCGCGACCAGCGCAAACCCGGACTGTGCTGCACGTGTGCGTATGCGGCTGGTAATGACATAGAAATTACATTTTGAAGATTTTGACACATTAGGATATGACATACATATTGCATAAGCTTTGTTATTAAAAAAAAGAAGCCAAACATGAGAAATATCAAGACGTGTAGGTAGAAGAAAATAGAACTTTTTAGCTAAGGTTTTGAGTAATTGAGAGTGAATGTCAATGTATGCGGTTGGTAATAATCACGATTAACTGCAAGTTTGTGGCAGAGCTACAGTAAAGGAGGGTGTGCTTGCCTTGTGGGGTGCAGGAACTTACGATGTGTGGCGCAAATATGGTAATAAAAATTTGACATTTTGTCATTGTTTTTTTTTTCGAAGGAAGCCAGCTGGCGTACTTTATTAATTAGGAATCAGGGATACATCATTCGCCAAGGCTCCTAGTATAAAACTAGGGGGTTCATCGACCCAGTTACAAACTATTTTACTTTGCATTGCGACTCTAGCTAATTCGTGAGCAACATTATTTGCTTCACGATGACAAAAATCCAAAGAGATAGAAACAAAATCTAACCATAGCAGATTGCAGTCCTCATAGACTGGAGCACTGATTGTCGCCGAGAAACCTCCCTGTCTCATTGTTTCTACAACCTCTGCACAATCCGATTGAACTCTGATTCTGTTGCACCCCATCGTTTGAGCCAGCATCAGTCCTTCACGGAGGGCGGTAACCTCTGCAGTAGCAGCATCCGCCATGTGCTCAAAGTAATTAACCCTTGCACCCAAGAAAGTCCCCGTGTGATCTCTAATAATCGCTCCTGAACTCCCCGTACTTTCTTCAGGCTTATAGCTAGCATCGACATTTAGTAGCATCTCACCTTCGGGGGGTCTCTCCCATCCCTTCTTCTCCTTCTTGCTTACTCTTCTCTGCCTTTCTGCACGCTGATAGTTGGTTGTCATTGTGGCAATTGACAAAGCAGCTCTTGTCGGATTTCCGACAGACTCACCGTGCACAAACTTTCGACGTTCCCACCAGATATACCACCCACCTGTCAAGATTAGTTCGGCAAGGCCAATCTGGTTTATCTCTTCAATTTGTCTAGGCACCGAGATCATATCTGCCACAATTACAGAACCCGAGCTGTGTACTGCTAACGCCATATTGATTATTTCTGAAACCCCAACTATACTCATATCTCCTTAGCTCTGTTGTAGGTAAATAACACATGTTTTATATCCTCACAACTCTGCTGACAAGCCGGGCAACTACTTGAGTTTTCAATATGTCTGTTTGCAAGGATCCCTTTGCATGGGATTAATCCATGTAGAACCCTCCAACCAAAAATCTTAATTTTTGATGGCAATTCTAATTTCCAGAGCTTTGACCAAACTTGTTCATCTCCCACGCTTCCAGCTTGGTCATTAACAATGTTGGGACCAAATTTATGCATCCATTGCAGATGGTATGCAGAACCCACTGTGAAAAACCCATTCTTTGTATAATTCCACGCAACCACATCTTCTCGTCCCTGTCTTAGGGGAATTTGTAATATTCTTTCAGCATCAATTTCCCAGAAGAGAGACTTTATTAACTCATCATCCCAGGCACCAGTGATTGGGTTTATCAGTTCCTCCACTCTAGTGACTAGATTGTTTCCCCGTGGTGTCATGATCTTCAAGTTGTGGCTTGATGGAATCCAGTTATCCTCCCAAATATTAATCTGTGCACCATCACCTACTCGCCAAATACATCCTCTTTTGAAGCAATCCAATCCTGCTAAAATACTTTGCCATGTGAATGAGCTCCCACCCTTCAGCTTTGCATTTAGCAGTCTGCCATCTGGATAATATTTTGCTCTCAACACTCTGGCACATAATGAGTCTGGTTCAAGCAATAGTCTCCAGACTTGCTTTGCCAACAATGCTATATTAAAAGCTTCAATATCTCTAAACCCCATTCCTCCTTTGTTTTTTGGAATACACATCTTCCACGAAGCTTTCCAATGAATCCTTTTATGGTCATCGTCATCACCTCACCAAAATTGGGATATGGCATTTGTTATCCCTTTGCAAATTTTCTTCGGGACTTTGAACACCATCATCGCAAAAACTGGCACGACTTGAGCAATGGATTTTATAAGGACTTCTTTACCTCCCATGCTTAGTAGCTTCTCTTTCCAACCTTTAGTTTTACCTCTGACTCTGTCCACTAAATATTGGAAGCAATCACTTCGGTCAGCCCCCACCAAGGCAGGCAAACCCAAGTATTTATCAGTCAAAGATTCAGTCATAATATCTAGAGTTTCACATACCTCCAACTTGGTCTGTACATCAGTATTGGGACTAAAGTAGATGCTGGACTTTGCATCACTTACTTTCTGTCCGGAATTCAGACAATACCTCTCCAGGATATTCTTCAGAGCTAAGGCATTCTCTTTATCTGCTTGCATAAGAATAAGGGAGTCATCAGCAAATAGTAGGTGTGACACCATCGGTGCATCTCTACAAACTGTCACCCCTTGCAACTCCCTTCTACTTTCAGCACCTCTTAACAGACTTGATAAACCTTCTGCTACTAGGAGAAAGAGGTATGGCGATAAGGGGTCGCCTTGCCTCAAACCCCTTGTCGGTGTGATACATTCAGTCTCCCTTTGGTTAACTCTCACCTTATATTTCACAGATGTGACACAAGCCATTATCATTTTGATCCACCCTGATCAAAACCC
Source organism: Bothriochloa decipiens (assembly GCA_023333625.1). NCBI lineage: Eukaryota > Viridiplantae > Streptophyta > Magnoliopsida > Poales > Poaceae > Bothriochloa > Bothriochloa decipiens. The sequence goes on from CM041631.1 coordinate 7,584,647, forward strand.
ATCTTAATCATCATCTTCTCTAGAAATCTCCATTCCACTCTATCATATGCTTTATGCATATCCAATTTGACTGCACACAAGCCCTTCTTCCCTTGCTTCTTTTTTATTCTATGAATACTTTCATATGCAATCAATATATTATCTGTAATAAGCCTCCTAGGGACAAACGCACTCTGGTTATCACTAATCACATCTGATAAGATCTCCCGGAGTCGGTTTGCAAGCATTTTAGAGATAACTTTGTAAACCACACTACACAGAATTATAGGCCGAAATTGGGATACCAATGTGGGATCATTTACCTTGGGAATTAGCACTATTGTAGTGTCGTTCCAGCCCTTTGGAATTTTTGCCAAAGATGTAGCTTCCATCACCTCCTTCACAAGGTCGTCCCCCAACAGTTCCCAAAACCTCTTGTAGAATACAGCGTGCATACCATCTGGCCCCGGTGCTTTGTAGTCACCAATCTGAAACAAAGCCTTATTAATTTCTTCAGGCGTGAACAGAGCCGTTAGCACAGAATTCATGCCATCTGTTATTGAATGGCTTACATCTGACAATATGCCCGGTTCTGGCTCATCTACTTCTGATTTGAAAAGATTTTCAAAATAACTTTGAACAATATTACACATAACCATTCCATCTTCCTGTCTCGATCCATTTTCATCCAATAGCCCTTTGATCGTGTTCTTTTTCTTTCGTTTTATCGTAAAATTATGGAAGAACCCCGTATTCCTATCACCTTGCTTGAGCCAATTCGCCCTAGCTCTTTGGAACCAGTGGATCTCCTCTTGTTCTAACATCAATTCCAGCCGGACCATAATTTCTTTTTGTGACTCAGTGTATGTATCGGTCATCGGTCCCCTCCTTAATCTCTCTAATTCCTTCTTTAAATCCGAGATCCTTTTGGCTGGAGCCTTTAGGACCTCCTTATCCCATTGGTGAAGTTCTTCATGTACATCATTTACTTTTTCTGTAAACGAGGGCCCTTCGCACCTCGCTTTTGCTCTTGCCCACGCCGCCTTTATCATCTCTTCGACGGTATCCTCCTGCAGCCAGCGTGCTTCAAATCTCTTGTTCACCGGCCTACCTTGGTTTGGAGCCAGGTAGTTTGTATCCATCACAATAGGTCTGTGGTCTGACCTGATACTTTCACTGTTTATCAACATCGATTGCGGGAACTTATCTGACCACTGTAAATTAGCAACAGCCCTATCCAGGCGTTCTCTAATCTGTCCTCTTCTCCACGTGTAGAGATCACCAATGAAACCCATATCATTTAGTCCACACTCAGACAACACATCATGTAAAGCTTGTAGTTGACGCTGTGTCCTTGGTCTACCTCCTTCCTTCTCTGAATTGTAGAGTATTTCATTGAAATCCCCCATGATCAGCCATGGGTCTGACGTATTTCTATTCAGAGAACGTATAGCTTCCCAGGTTTGCGCTTTCTGATTCCAATTCGGTTCCCCATACAAGCCAGTAAACCTCCATCCACCATCTTCTTCCACCACTGCATGTATAAAATATTTTGAGACCTCCTCCACCCGAATTCTAACTTCACTCCTCCACAGAAGCAGTAAACCACCGCTTCGCCCATCACTTTCATGAACCGCCATGTGATCAAAACCGACTTTTCTCCTCAGGGATTCTGCCTTAACATTGTCCAAATGTGTTTCAGACAGAAAAAACACATCTGGGTTTATGCACCCCCGGACCTCCTGGAGCTCACGAACTGCACGAGAGCTCAGGAGCCCCCGGCAGTTCCAAGCTATGATTTTCATTGCTCCCGGTCGCTCTCCTCAAAGGAGAGCGCCGATCTCAACTTTGGGTTTACTGGTTCAAACTTCTCATTTTGTTCAGAAGTACATTTTGTCATTGTTTGTTAGGGGGTGTGAGCTTCTCGTTACCTGAAGAAAAATATCATTATCCTTTATATTTCTGCACTTACATGCATTTCTAGGTTATGTTGTTTTCCTTTTTCATTCCATCTGGCTAGGTTAATTGATACAATTGCAACATTGATAGAAAACTCTTTTACTGTAGAGATAAGAAACACTAAGCAAATCATAATGCATACCTAGATAATATTTCAAATAAGTTTTTGCAATTATATTTTGTAAAAAAACTCTTTTAAGTTAACTAATTCAACCCACTATTACACCCTTCATAATGCACTCAGATCAACATGGTAATAGTTAATGATTTATTCGAGGGTGATTACATGTTTAATGTCTATAAGAAAAAATGACACAAATTAAAAACATTAAGAATGTTTAAGTTTTCCGGCATCGTTAAGGTAACAAATAAAAATAATAAGAAGTAAGGGGAACTAAGTAAAATTTAAAACACTTTTATACAATGTCAGGTTGTATTGCCACTTAATTGGTGAAATGTTGAGGGTCAAAACAGGTGGTAGTGACCGTCAACGGTGGTGAGAATGCTCCCAAACAACATGAGTTTGATGCTGAAATCAAATTCTTCTAGTGCTTCTTTAGTTATTGAGTTCTCTCATTCCAACCAATGGTACATCACATTCTCACATGCACCCTTAACTGATCTATGCTCTAGCTTTTCACTCGTGGAAATAGCACCAAACTAGAATGAGCTGTGTTCCCGCATTACGATTGATTAGACGATTTTGAAGCACCATATTTGACAATTGTATTCACTTGTAACTAAGTCTCCCCTAGAGCCTTCTCCGTCTTACCTTCTTAAACTAAGGGCCTAACCAAGAAGGTTTATCCATTTAAAAGATTATCCTCATTGATTATATCATCTTTATACAGAGTGAATACATGAAAAATATGGCACACAAATTCTGTTTATCAAACTTGAACATTAGCAGTATAGATTGGTGTAGCGACACGAGAAGGAACAATAGTCCATAGATCATTTTTAGATATGCTAATGCTAATGGATTTAGGATCTTCGTCTATTTTCTACTTGTGTTGTGGAACTAATAGTTTTTAATATTACAAATATGTCAATTTTTTGTGACGTGTTAACTATTCATTTGTAAAAAAATAACAGACTTTAAGTTGAAAAATATGTGCAGTTATCCAAAAACTCTTAGTTGTAATCTCTGTCTCCTGTAGCTACGCGCGGATATTTATCAAGCTAAGATTGCAAAATTAGCAAAGTAACAACTCTTGATTAAGCCTAGTAATAACTAATGACTTACAAATGAGGATTGTATAGTGACTAAAGTAATAAATAAATGAGTAAGCAAAGTAACGACTAACAATTTAGAGGTATAGTATTAGCAGAGTACTAATAAAAACAAGCAAACTCATTTGTATCTTTGCCTTGCCTTTGGGTGTTGGAGGGCTCCGTTATATATATATAGTGTTACACAATGGCGGGATTGGTGTCAAGTGGTAACCATCCAAAGCATTTGTCTTAGTCCTAAGTTTTCTAGAGTCTTGGTACAAACAAAACAACAATGCTACTCAATAGTGTATGAAAATCAATATTCATATAACACAATGTATACCTTTTAAAATAACTTTAAATTTCTTCTAACATTCCTTTATGTAAATCATTGATGATGGTATTAATATCAATTTTAAGTATCGAATTAGTCCATGCAGTCTCAGAACTAATATGAAGGTACTTGAGCAATGCCCTCCGCATCACCGAGGTTCTTTTTAGGCGGCTTGTTTATGGTTGAGTCCAAAAAGAGAAATGATTTGTGATTTAGAGTATACCAGAATTTCCATTTGCAACTCCTCATGGCTAATCTTCTTCGAGACTGTAACGTCAAGATGGCGGACTAGAGGAAGGTGAATAGTCCTTTTTTAAAACTAATCGCTCCGATTAACCGATATAAGTGCGAAATTAAATCCATCGGCCTAGCCAAGACTTCACACTCTAACTATGACTGTAGACTCACCTTGTAAAAGTCCTAAACAAGAAAGCAAGGTGCCTATCTAGCTAGTTCCCTCCTAATCAATTCTAACTTACAAGATCACATAAACCTAAGCAACTAGTACTTTAACAAACAAGGGAGCACCTACACAATTCTAATGAGCAAAAGCACAAAGCCAACCTAAGCTCACTAGATGTTTAAGGACAAGGCTACACAAGCCAAACCCAGGAGCTCAACTTCACTTAACTACACAAGATAAGCAAAGCAAGATACTCTACTTCTAACTACGCAAGCAAGAAGATGATTAGCAAGCTACACAAGCAAACTAATCACTAGAGCAACTACACAAGCTATATATGAATGTAATATAAATACAAGCATGTCAAGGAGATTGCAAACCACCATGAAGTGCGAACACAAGATGATACAACGATTATTACCTAGATTCACATGGTTGCCACCAAGCTATGTCCTCTTGTGGCAATACACCCACTTAGAGGTTCACGCGCTAATTGGCGTTTCCTAGCTAGACCCTCAGTGGGTGCAGTGAGACCAACGCAAGATGAGGATCCTCCAAGCCACGAGCTCTGCTAAAGTTGCTCTTCGCGATTCCCACGGGGTGAGCACAATACCCCTCACAATCGCTTCTCCGGAGCACTATACAATCTCCTTGAGTGCTTTGATAGAGCCTCTTGCCACCAAGTCGTCTATAAGGTGGCAACCTCCAAGAGTAACAAGCTCACCGGCTTGCAACACGAACATCTAGTGCCATCGATGCAATCTCTTAATGCAACACACTAGAATCACTCACTAACTCAATCAGATGAACACTATCAAGCACATATGAGTTAAAGGGCTCCCAAGCACCACCACACAAGCCACAAGGCCCTAGCATGCTCAACCACCAGCCCAAGGCCAGCCACCATCTATTTATAGAGGTCCCAACGAAATCCAACCGTTACATTTGAAACAACTCTTTTCAGGAGTGACGGACACGTCCAACGCGTTCAAATCCATGCCGAGCCAGCTAGCTGTTGGAGCGTCTGGACGCCAAACCCCAGCGTCCGACGCACACCACCGGACGCGTCCGACGGCCAGCATGACAAACATCCTCTCTGTAAAGTGTCCGAAGCCTCTCCGGATGTGTTCAACGCTAGCACAGTGCAGCATCCAACGCGTTGAAGTTCAGCACGTCCGCCACCAAGTCAGCACCGGATGCTGACTTCATGCGTCTGACGCCAGCTCCAGCTCAGCTGCTCTCCCAACAACAGGTCGGACATGGGGGCTAGCGTCCGACTCTCTGCCACCTAGTGTCCGACGCTTGCAAAACAACAACAAACACTTCGGCGAAAACACCTCCTTTTCACCAACAAGTTTGCCTCCAGCGCAATAGAAAATAGACACTTCATTTTCTCGAAAGCGCTAAATCCCGGACCCAAACCCATCTCTACCCTGCAAACTCCACCACCATTGCAAATGTGCCAACACCACCAAGTATACATCACCATGTGCATGTGTGTTGGCATTTTCACAATCATTTTTCATGAATTTGCACTTGCTCTCACAAAGCCACTCGATCCTAGCAATATTAAATCACTTAAGTGGCACTAAATGACTAATATGCAAACAAGTTTGCCCCTCTAGATAGTGCGGCTATCAATCCTAAACCCAGTCATCAACTGCTCTACACACTGTGACTGATGAAATGAAATGCCCTAGGTTATACCTTTGCCTTGTGCATTTCCATTTGCACCATCTTCCTTCAAAGTGCCAATGCAACACATGCACCGACATGATCACCAAATGATATGATCCACTACATATCATCATGTAACATTCTTGGTCCATCGATCTTGACCTGACTTGCTCTTCACCGTTGAGTCGGCCCATTGGCGCCAAGTCACCGTCTCATGGTCTATCACTTCAAAGCCTTGACTTGCCCTTCACACATCCAACCGGTCCATCAAGCCAAGCTTCATCTTGATCTACTTCATCTTGGTCACATGACTTCATGTCATGTTTCATATGCAATGAGCTCCTTCAATATCATATGTGTGAGCCTTGCAACATCTCCAAGCCATTTCCACCACCATGGCATATGTTGCTCACACACATGTATCTGTGGACTAATCCCTGTGTATCTCAACATAAATACATTAGTTTAACCTAAAGTTGTCATTCAATTATTAAAACCAACCAATAGACCTTTCAGAGACATCAAAACAATAGCATCAATTGTTTAGAATAAATGAAGGTGCTACAGACACGTCATTACCCGCCAATGAACCGACTTCTTCTTTGGAGGTTAATTTCTCCTTGTACATGATATTTGATACCTTGACGGTGCCTCATCTCTTGTTGCCATGAGGAATCACGGTTGGCATATTTACGAAGAGGTTGGGTTACAAGAGTCTAACTATAACTTTATTCTATACTGCTCAAAATAACTCAAAATGCTAATGTGATTAGGCACTGGTACATAATTTTCTTTTTTTTATCTAACCAAAAGAATCCTGAATAGATAGCCTTATACAAACCTTAGTGTGATTGTGTCAAAAAGGGGGAGTGTCTTCTTCCTGACCTTGGAAGCCAATTATATATGATATGTATGTCAGAGCTGAAACAACCTCGATTTCCGTGAAGGGAAATCCACAGAGCCGAAGTGTAATATGACCATTTAAATCACATTACCCGATAACAGTTGAATACCATAATCCATACATCGAACAAAAGAGTGCAATAGAGAGGTTTACAATAACTTATTACATCGCCACTTGGTGGAATCAGAGTTCATGCAGCATAACAATAAAAGCTTGAGGTGCGGAAGCTATCATCTTCGATCCAACTTAAGCGTAGGCATGAAACCCTCAATCGCTGTACTCCCCAGACGAGTACTCACTCCTTGAATCTGAAACCAAATTTTCAGTATGATTTGTACTGGCCACACTCCCGCCCTATGCATTGCTTTGTGGAAGTGGATGCAGAAAGGATATATCAAAAAGAACCTATAAGGCTGGGGTTTCCTATGCATTAATCAAGTATATAAATAACAACATATTTATCAAGTTTCAAACACATTCCCATCCCTCATATCCATCACCATCCATCTCTGTAGCACCATCCCAACTCCTCCAACACCATCTCAGACTCAAGTCGACAAGCCAACTCCCTCTCGGCTTGTCTCAGCGGCCCACAGCCCTCAACCTGGCTCACGACCGAAAAACATACTTAGGGGAATGTAGAACACTCCACTCACTAGTCTGGTGCATGCAGAACACAAGAAAGGTCCATAGCCAAAGGATTTGGCATATGTATTGATCAATCAACCATACACTCTGCAGAGGTTTCACTAATCCACTAGATAACCATCATCGGTGTTGATCACCACCTACGGAGATTCTGGGTGCCTACTGCCATAGAACGATGCCACTCTACCATCCAGCTCTGGATCGCTAAAACTGTAAAGAGAGCATGTATCCGCTCCCGAAGAGGATGACATGCCATGTACCCACTCCCGGATGGGGTGCCATGATTGTCTCGGTAGGGTGTTAGCTCCATCCCATGCATATACCTTCCTATCACTACTCGCTTAGCAGTAGTGGCATTGATCTATCCAGCGGTTCGGCCGTCTCCCCCCATGGAGAGCGAGTGGAAAGCAAGAGATTCCTAAGGTCCGGATACCAGCGCAGCAGTTCCTAAGTGTGATCAAACCGGGATATCTTCATCAGGGTTTATCTTTAACGTGCTACCACGGCACCTTCGTCCCGGGCTCCACCTCTCGGAGGATCACACCCAAAGAGCACCATCACATCTCAGTTAGCCCGCCATAGGCTCCTCTCATGGGAATGTCCAGATCCATCCCCCGGCAAGACTTGCTCCAAAAGCTCGTCGTAGATCCCGGCTCGATTGACTCAACTCTCACCCTACTCCCTGCCGTAAGTTCCACCCCAAAACCCAGATACAGCATCATCAGCTCACATGCCCATCTAATCCATCAACTCACACATCCAGCTTGGCACCCTCCAGGCCTTCCCAGGGTTCATCACGTCGCATCAAAATGTAAGCGAGTGAAGTATATATATATAAATATAGCAGATAAGCAAGTGGCTAACATAACAGTGGGTAAGCAGGTGAAAGTTTACAACAAGGTAGGGCTCATCAAGTAATAATCTATCATGCAATCCTAACACATGCAAAGCGTTATAGCAACAGGAATTAAAGCACTAGCCATACTACATTTGTCATGCGTAATGGGATCTATGAGGTTGGATGAGGTGTGGCACCTTCACTGACGTAGCTGTCAGACTTCTCCTAGTAGTCACTGTCGTTAGACTTGTCCTTGCTTGAGCCTATAATGAGAATTAATGGTCGCGGGAGCGAACCCTATAGATTAGCACAAAGAACAAATGCCAAATAGAATATCCAAATGCACTCAAACATAGTTTAGATAGATAGGGCTCGATTTATAGAAAATTTGGATATGTGGATCGCATTTTTTGGAGTTCGTATGAATTAGTTATGATTTTCTAGAGATTTTCATGTATCCTATAAAGGATAAAAGGCTAGGTCTTTATCAGGCCGACACAGGGTGGCTCGGGATCCACTGGCAAGTACTCAGTCCATGATCACCACATCCATCATCTTCTTGCCGAAACGATCTCCTCCTCTGTTTCTTTCCGCACGGTGTCAAGGGGTCGATCTCGAAAGTCAGCTTGAGAGTGTGGTCTGTCTCGAATAGAGCCAGTGTATCGAGGGGTCGAACTCGAGGGTCGGTGTATCCAGGTGTCAAACTCGAGGGTCGGCGTATCGATGTATCAAACTCGAGGGTCGGTGTATCGAGGTGTCGAACTCGAGGGTTGGCGTATCGATGTGTCGAACTCGAGGGTCGGTTTATCGAGGTGTTGAACTCGAGGGTCGGCGTATCGATGTGTTGATCTCGAGGGTCGGCTCGAGCGCGTCCATTATCTTTTGCCGAAGCGATCCCCTCCTCTATTTCTTTCCCCATGTTGTGTCGAGGGGTCTCACTCGAGGGTCGGCTCAAGCGCGTGATCCATCTCGGACGAGATCGGCTCGAGCGCGGGGTCTGTCTCAGACGAGACTGGCTAGAGCGCGGGGTCCATCTCGGACGAGACTAGATCGAGTGCGGGGTTCCTCCTCGGCGATCGATGGTGGGGAAACCCTCGATTCCTGGTGCCACAGTGGATCTCAAGCGCCATTAACCCACCCATCGGCTTCGGGACTTCACGACGGTCAAGTTGATGGGCTTCAAGGCGGCAGCTTTGCTTCCGGTGACGAGCTCCACGGCGGACGGCGGCTCGGCGACGACGGCGCTCGGTGTACACTTCACACCGAGTCACTCCAGCTCCAATTGGTGGCGTAGATGTGTGATTGGAGTCACGGAGCATCTGCCCCAGGCGCTGGCGGTGACCAAAAGCCATGGCGGAGTCCGCGCGGGCAGCAACTCCCACGGCGGAACTCTGACGTGTCCACGGTGCACGGCTACGGCTCTTAGGAAGGGTCCACAGCCTCCATCTCCTTGTCCAATCGATGCAGCACGTCACGGCGGAGCTCCTCGGCCTCTTCTTGATCCCTGCGGTGGTCGGAGATGGCAGGAAACGACGGTGAACGGCGGCGCTCCAGAGCAGCGGTGCGCGGACACGACGGCTGGCAAGGTGACTCGGGTCGGTGCTCCGGCGAGGCAAACGCATAGCCAAGGGGCGCACGAAGTCCGTCTCATCAAGGCGAGCGCGGATCCGAGGTCGATGGAGGGCAGAGCTCGACGGTTGGCGAGGCGGCTGGGTGACTTCGCCGCGGCGGCGCTCTGCGCGCGGCGGTTGGCAAGGCGGCGCTCCGGTCCGGCATCCTCCCGATGCCGTGGTCCAAGGGCTGGGCTAGACCGTGTGTGTGCGTGCGGGTGTCCAAGATGGCCGGCAGAGGCCTCGGCCTACGCGCTCCCAAGGCAGAGCGCCATGACCGGTAGCAAGGTCGGGGCGGAAGAGGGTGATGGCGGCGGTGCTCACCTACGGTTGACGAGGATGGAGGCGCGGTTTAAGTCCAAGCTCCAGCGTTCTTGTGGCTTCGGCTTGCGGTACGGCCTCCCCTTCTTGCTCCTGGCGCAGCAGCACGACGGAGCTCTTCTTCTTCTCCAATTTTGGCGGCGGACAGCTTTCTCTTCCCCGCCTCCTTCTTCTCCTACCTCCCCTCCTTCTCCAAATTGAGCGCCTCGAGATGAAATTGAGCTCCACCAGAGTGGTGGCGGTAGCCTGGGAACCCTAGAGCTTCGACCCCTTGCTTATATGGGGCAGAGGCGGAGGTAGGTAGCCGGCGGACGGCCGATCACGGCTCCGGCTTGATCAAGCGGCCAAGAAGGGGTCCAGGTCACCGGTGGGGTGCTCGGTCTGGGTCCATGGAGCAGCGAGAGAGGGCTAGGTAGGGCTGGGCGAGCCTAAGCTTTACAGCGGCAGCGTTCCACCGCGGCGGCAACGTGTGCGCGCGGGAGGGGAAAATCCCCGCGGCCGTGGGTGCTTTGTGCAGGGGTTGTCGGGCCAGGTGGCGTGCGGGCGAGCGTCGATGCAGATCGAGCGGCCGAGGCAGATTGCTTCAAGGCGACGCGGGGGAATAGCGCCTGGCAACGGCGACGTCAGCGCGCGCGGCCGGTCGGGTGACCTCAGCGGCGCTTATGACAGGCGGGGTCCACAGCGGGTCCCGGCCGTTAGCGGCAGCGGGGGCGACAGCGTGGCGCGGGCGCGGGCGCGGCGCTTGCTGGGCCGCTGCAGCGCGCGGGTGAACGGGCGAACGCGTGGGAGAGCGGCCAGGCCGGCGGTCGGCTTGCTGGGCTGGGCTGGTTGGCCGGCCCGAAGGCTTTTTCCTTATTCCTTTTCTTTTTCTTTTATTTTTGCATTTTCAAATACTTTTATATATACATATATATACATGTGATGTGTGAATTATGAGCAACAAAATAGTGAGCATACATGGCCCAAATAATGTTAGGGTATTATTCCCTTAATGTTTCTTTGTCAAAATAAATATTATATTTGTCATTTTTATTTTTTAACACATAAACCAAATAAAATCCAAATCACTCTTGTAATGCAACATGATGCATGAACTATTGAAACAAAGCTTTGGAAACAATGAAATATATCATATGAAACATGAAGCATTTATATGAGACATTAATTAATTAAAAACACATGAATGCTATACATGACATGATGGGGTTAATGCAAGGTTAAGGGGTAGATGATGACATATTGCACCACATTACTCAGGGTTTTGTCAAAATAAATTTTGTAGCTCGAATTCTTGAGTTGTTACAGGAGCTGAATGGATTCCTCGAATGGACCTCCTGCATCACCTGCCTCGATGGCTCGATGTATTCTTTGCTCAAGATTGTAGTGTACCGCGTTGTTTTCAACAGAGAGAGAGAGAGAGACGATGGGGAGTTATCGCAACTATGCCATCGGCGATGTGTGTGTGCCTAGACCCAGCAAAGCATCAACAGAAACTCAGAAAGCACCTGTATTTGATATTGAGTACTACCCTGTACAGCTGTTCTGGTGTCGTCCTGCTTCAGTACTTGTTACCGTACAGGATGCAGGTGCGGGCTGTGACTGTACGAGATTCCCAAGCCATGCATGCGAGACATGAACCGATGGGTGCATGCTTTTGTCCCGCTCTGAGAAGCTTTCCTTTCGCACGTTGGTCAACAATGATAGGTGAAAATGAGTTTGCTAGATCCACCTGTCAATGGTGGCTCGGCGAGGAGAGATCAATTGCATTCCAGCCGACGACGACGAGGATTCGAGGAATGATCGATGAGCCATAAGTTTGGTGAGACGTGAGGCCAGATGGGCCAAGTCGAGACGAGCAGGCGAGCAGCCCCACCAGCGTACCGCCGCCGCCGCCCCCGCCACCACACACCCCCCCCCCCCGCCCCCCCCAACTCATCAAGGTTTTGATCACTTAACTTGATCATGCACGACTGCACGCCATCATTTGCGCGTTATCGATCACCATGCCCGACCTGAAAACAACCAGGTACGAGGTGTACATGCGAAGCTGGCAGGGGAACATGATCCGTCAGCGGCAGTGTTCTGAGAAAAGCGCCGATAGGTGAGGCGAGCCATGCATGGAACTACCACGCAGTCGTGACAGTCAAGCCTGACGTTGATGCAATGCAACAACCAACAGTGCAGCATCGATCGACGTCTCGTTTCTAGGTACCCTTCAGGCTTGAGTAATGAGTAGCTCAGCCCTACCGCCGTAACGGCTCGCGTCATTTGAGAATCTGAAATTCAGAAGAACCAATCAATCATGGCACCCTTCAGATTCCAGGCTTCAGCACGAAATCTCTGACGGTAACGGCTGTTGTAAAGTGTAAAGCATATGTAACCTACTAACTGGTTGCTCATCGGAACAAATCGTCCACGTAGCCATATCGTACAACAAAAACCTTACTATGCGAAGAGAAAATGATGGAGCAAAAGTTCCGCCAACGAACAGAGAGTGGGGTTTCGTGACCTTCAAAGCCAAGTATATGCACGTGCCCTCTCTGTTTGTCGATCATGATGGCAGAAGCAGCATCCATCAAGCTCTGCGCCATCATCTTCTACCGCGCTTCCATGCATCCATGCTCGCAACTTTGGTTAAAGGAGAACTGAAAGTAGAGCGAATGGGACAAGGATGGAAGCCCTGCAACTCTGCCTCTGCAGTTGCGACGCGTGTGAACAAGAACCTGCATCTTCTGTACACCGTGCTGTGCCGACTGCCGACTGCTCGCTGGAATGCTCCAACAGTACGAGGTTCAGGTGAGGTGCAGGCTTCCTGCTTGTGACTCTGTACGAGGTTCCACGGCCCGCTGACACATGAGCTAATGGATGTACGCTTTGTCGTTGCTCGGAGAGGCAGAGACTTTAAACTGGATCTGGGATTAGCACTTGACAGGTAATTCGCCAGTCAAGACTCAGGGATGCGCCAAGTCCAGTCTCCAGCGGCCTCACGCTAACGCCACGCCCTCGAGTAATGGCTTTTGAAGCCCCCAGCTCGCAGCCATTACTAATCGTGTCGTGTGCTGGTCTAGTTGTGCCATAATGCAGGAGCTGAAATAGTAGTGGATTAGGAGGGATGGCAACCATCCGGATCCAGTAGCTGCATGAGCAGGTGCTGTTGCTGGTTTACACTTGGGAGTCTCAAGTGTCTTGAGCATCTCTCTCGGCAGGCCGATTGCAGCAATGGCAGCCAACCCATTCATTTACTACAGGTCCAAACAAAGTATGGCGGGCACCCGTGACGGACGGATAGGCGGCGCCAAACGGAAACCAGACGGGATGAAGGGGACGAGCTAGGTGCACGTACTAGCATGCAACGGGGTCCAGCAGCCTGCTCCCCAGCCTGACTCCACTCAAGCCTGCCTGCCTCCCTGGAAAGTCTCCGGCAACCCCCATGGCCGCCACCAACCTCCCCCATCCAGTCGTTTTAGAAAACGTTAATTAATCGCGTAGGCAGACTTGCTTGGGAGTTCGAAGGCGACGCCTAGCCTACGGTAGGCTGGTCTCGCCCCATCCCGGCAGAACCCACCGTAATAGTCCTAGTACTCTCTATGCAATTTGGTAGTACGTATCATACTAGACGAAGCCAAATGATTGGGGATTTGATTGCAAGAGAGTTGCATTTTTAGAGTGCTCTCTACGCGACAGAATCCTGCTAGTGGATTGACAAGGAAGGGGTAATACGATACGAGTGCTCTAATCACTACTAGCTACTAGCCCGAGCTGTTTCCTGCATGCATCTGGTGTTATAGTAGCTAGGTCCTACTATGAATACGGAGTTATTAGCTGGTCGATTAGGAGTATTATGGAACGGTTGTTGCATTATTCAGGAAAGAAACACTGACATGTCGCATTATCTCTGTCGTGCCGCCATCACTGCTCAAGTTATTTAGGCCTTGTTTAGATGTCTGAATTGGGCTCTTAATTTCAACATTTGACACTACGCAAAAATAAGATTCCCCGTCACGTCAAAATACCGGCATATGCAGGCACATAATTGCGCGGTTTGGTTGTACTTTGCGAGACGAACATTTTAAGCCTAATTAGTCAAAGTTTGGATACCTTTTACCAAATACAAATAAAATGCTACAGAAATTCTGCTATGAGAATTCTAACACCAATTCAGAAAACTAAACGAGGCCTTAAACACAGATTGCAAGGAGATGCGTAGTATTACGAATACGAAACTGTATCGTTTCTGGAGTCGACCTGCATTAGCGCATATAATTCCGTGCCAGATTGTTCCTAGAGACGCACACTGACTCTCGAACCAAACACGCGCGTGCTGGGGCAATTTGCAGCATGAAGACTCACACTCCAGCTCCAGCTCCATTCACACTACAGCTGCACGAGATCCGTGCTGCTGAATGCGTTCACTCTCCCGTATGAACAGAAGGAAAGTGCGTGGACAACGCCTACCAGTGCGCGGAAGCACGAGTGGGTTCAGTCAGTCAGATTCCATGTGCGCCTGGCCCGTGTCGTGGCGTGGCGTGGCGTGGCGTGTCGAGGAGTCCAAGTGTCCCCCACTGCTCGTGCACAGCGGCATCCCGCGTGGAAGACACGGGCGACACACCATCACCGTCGCATCCGTTTCAGACCTCGCCACGATTCCACTCCTTTCCGGCGTCCTCCTTGTCTGGTGCTCAGCTCGTGCATAGCGCGGCGGCACCAACCTAGGCTTTTTCTTAGAACGTAAAAAATTTCAACCTGATAAATAGTAACTTTTTTGTCATGTTTAATAAATATTATTTAATCGTAGACTAATTAGACTTAAAAGATTTATCTCATGATTTTAAACTAAACTATATAATTAGTTTTTTTATCTATATTTAATGCTTCATACATAAGTCTAAAAATTAATATAATAAAAAGAGAGTAAAAAAATTTGGAATTTAAAGACAATCTAAACAAGACCCTGGATAGACGAAGATAAAGAAACATTCCGCGCGAATCCAATTCTTGACCCCAAGCACGTCCTACGAGCTAGTTCAGCTTATAGTGGACTCTCTCGTCCTCTCGACGGTGTTGGTTGGTCACCGTGTACATTCCCTAGAAATTTAGAATCAGATCAAACTGCAGCCGCTGTTCACAACGGATCGAAACCTCCTTTTTCTATGCGCCGTTGCGTACCTATTAAGGAAATAAACATTGCTAGGGCTAGGGGATAACCAATCATTTGTCGGCAGGGCACGGTTCCAGACTCATGGATGATGATGATTCCACCTAAATTTTAAAACACGCGCGGCGTAAACTTTCAGTGTACCATATACTAGCTTGAGACGCCACATACATAAACTACATATATATTCCTTGGTTTAGTTTTATCGATATATGCGAATGCGAACATATTTCTTCTGGCCAACCAAAGTATGTCAACACCGAATCCACGAAGTGTCTGCCCATCATATGCCCACAACAGCTAGTAGGATCACTAGACATTTACTTAATCAGCCACGCGGTGGAGTGTAGACCATCAGGCCGGCAGAAATCCACTTAGTTATTGTTAAATCCCATTGCCCTATCAGCTATCCTTAGGTGATCAGGAAGGAGGAAGGAGACAACATTTTCTGTCAGCCCGCGTGACCAAATTTGACTCCTCTGTTAGGAATTTGACTTCCAAATGGAGTGGTTTTCTGTCAGACCAATCTAGTGATCGTGTTTTACCGGTCAGCAGTAGTAGTAGCATACTAGCAGTACTCCTTGGAATGGTTGATGCCTAAGCACATGTCGTTTCTGGTGTTTTATAGCAAAAAAGTAAACAAAATCTGGCTCTATAAGAAATTAAGAATTGTAAAAGGGGACCCGCTTCGACAATTAAAAAAAGGAGAGCAGATTTCTAAAATGGATCATTGCTATCTTTCAGAAGAAAGTTCCATGTTGAAAATAAAACAGGCTGTCCACTACTATAATATGAATATAATATAAATGGAATGGGTTTGCATGTTTGCGCAGAGATTTTTTGTCTTGTGCAAAAGATTGCATCTTGGACTTTTGATGCAGCTATTGATTGATTGTTATAAGAGCATGCAGTAACTAGGGTGTTTGGCCTTTTGAGGGGGTGTGAGATGAGGTGTAGTAGCTCCCAACCTAAACTCCACTAAACAGCAGTTCTGGCCGAGACCTTGTTTGTTTTCGAGATCTTCGATCTTGTGTTGACCAAGCTGGAGATAGATGTCAAATTTTAAAACAGGATTGTGGGACAGTTCCACATCAGTGTATGCTTTTTTGGACGGGGGCAGTTGGGAATTTAGCTTCAGTGCCATCAGACCGTTCGCCTGCTTAAAGACGTTACAGCAGCCACGTCCGCGGCGCACAAGCAGAAACCATACAGTATACGCACTTGTGCAGCAGTTGCACCTCTTTGCTTGGGTTCCTGGCCGGCTCTAGCTCATGAACCGACGTGAGCACCGGAAACCAAGTCTCGGCTCCTCCTATTGAAATGCTTGTCCATGGTCAACGGCCACGGGGGGCTTCGTCCGGCAAGAATCCAAACGCGCCCGGCAGGCATGCGTGGTTTCCGGATACAACAAAAGAAGCCCAGAAAGGCAGCAGAAACTGCATCGCCGCATGGGGTGGCACTGGCACTGGCACTTGGGCAGGCCGCGGCGCACGGGGACAAAGCGCTGCGCGTGACGCCCGGGTTCTCCACGCTGAAATCAGTGAGCGCGCAACTGTACACTTCAGGAGGAGCAGCCGTCCGTGGACCGACCGAGGCCAGGCCGTCCGCGTGTGGCGTGTGCAGCACTGCAGGAGCAGCCAGCACAGCAGCGCGGCGTCGCGGACCCGCCGGGCAGGGTTTGACTAGCCGGCCTTCGTTTACACGGCACGGGCGTGGCCACAAGGCACAGGCAGGCACCCGTCTCCCTCGCTCCGCGTGCCGTGTCGGCGCGTCCAGCCCCCTTCACACCGCCCGGGCGGGCGGGCGTGCGAGACGGGGAGGGGACGGACTAGTCGGTCGATCCGCCGGCCGTCTCGTCTCGTCTCGTCACGGGCCGAAGACAGGAGGCGGCACCTGGCCACCTGGCTCTCTGCTCGGCTGTTCGCGCTTCTTTTGCCGCGCCGCGAGAAAGCGGAGGAGAAACGAGGAAAGGGACGGCGGTTGTAAAGTGAGCGACGAAAATCCATCCATCCATCCCCCGCAAAAGGATCTGAAAAACAGGGCAAGACGGAGCGACGAGCACGGCTGCACGGGGCGTGCGCGAGACGCCAAGTGAGCTGGCTAACTCGCGCTGTCCCGGCGGCTCTGGACCGGCAGCGCGGCGGCTTTGATCTGCTGCGCTGGTAGAACGCTTTTCGAAGGGCCACATCTTTTACGACCGCGAAGCTGTGACTGGTGCCGTTTTCTCCGCTCCTCATGGAAGCGCGCCAGCGCCAGCGCCAGCGCCAGCGCCACCGTCCGTTTCTGTTTTAGCGGCCGCCGGTCTTGGTTGTAGACGTAACGTACGTCCTACGTGCCAGTGGCAAAATTTGACATGATGAAACGAGAAGCAGCTTCGGTTTCAGCGGAAATCGTGTGCGGGCGAGCCTGGCATTCAACCGGACCGGGCCCAGCCCAGCCCGTACGGTGCTGCCTGCCTGCCTGCCTGTGTGGCCGTCCGTCCGTTCGTACGGGAACCGCAACGTACCGCACAGTACCAACTGGAGGTACAGGTACGGGGCTTTTATGCAATGCAGTGCAACGTGAATTTTGGCTGGCTCCATGGCTGCACGGCCCTTGCACCGGGATGGTACGCCCCCCGAATACCCGGAAATTCCGGGGCCCCAGCCTGGAAAGTTTGCTATCTAAAATTTACTATGCAGAACTTCTATTCCCGTCACGTTAAAATACCGGCACATGTATGAAGTACTAAATATAGATGAAATAAAAAACTAATTGTATAGTTTTGTTGTACTTTGTGAGACAAACATTTTAAGCCTAATTAATTAATATTTGAATAATTATTACCAAATAAAAATAAAATTGCTACAGTGTAACGAGACACTCACTATGCAAAATTAAGATATCAATTTTGATATATAAACAAGTCGCAGGATCAAAAGCTGCCATGGACGACGCGGGTCCTACGCCCCCGCTAATCTCGCGTACAAGACGCGGCGCCTTGCCTTGCCGAGTCGCCTCCCCACTGCCCTGCGCAAAGGCACTCGCGACTAGTAGGCCCAAAAGAGAGAAGCGTGCGCGGAAAATCTCACCACTCCCGCGCGCCCCACGTCGTCCCGTGGCGTGGACCTTTTAAGCCCCGCGCTCGATTCCCCATCCCACCTGCGACTGCGAGCTCGCCCCACTCGGCCACTCCCTTCTTTCCCCTCCCCTGATCGAGTTCGCTCCCCACTTGCTGCCGTCTCTCCGGCCAGTTTCGGCGCCTTCCTTATTTCTCACTTCCGGCGGCGCGGCAGGGCGGTTTCGCCGTTCGTTCTTGGCTGCCGCGCCGTCGTTCCTGCCTCCCCAAAGTTCTGTGCTTGGGCTTCGCCTTCGCCGCCGGGAATTCTGGCGGTTTCGTGATCCGTCGTCCCCGCGCAGCGGCAGCGGCAGCGGCCGCGGTTGCGGAAACGGAAAGGCCGTGCCTTTTCCGCTCGCCGCAACGGGTGCTCCGTGCTGCGTCCGTCCGCCCGCTCGATAACCCCTGCCTGCTGGCCTCTCCGCCCCGCCTTGCCCGACCACGCCTCGCGATCACGAGGAAGCGTCGCCGTCGACGGACGACGGGGGTGCGCGGTCAGTGGTGTGTGTGTCAACAAAGTCTCGCCCTGCCTTTTCTTTTCTCCGTGATGGCTCGCAATCATTAATTAGTCTTCCGGGTCAATCCGAGCCTCCCGGCGTGTTCTTGACTCGTGCCGTCCTCCACCCGTGACGCCTGCGGTTGGCGGGCGGAAGGGGTCAGTCAAGCTTTCCGTTCTTGGTTCTTTACACCGCGGTCGCCGGCTCTCAGCCCAATGCTGGTGTGAGGGAGGAGGAGCTCGGGAGCCGCCTCGTGAAGATCAATCACGCGCCGTAGGCGTGTTCTAGAAAAAAAGAAGACCAATCACGCGCCGATCTCGGTCCGTGTCCGTGCGCGACCTCGGCGTATGGTTGGTGGCGCCTGGTAGTGCTGGTAGTGCGCCGCCGCCGCCGCCATGGGCTGCGTCGCGTCCAAGAACGCCGTCTCGGTGACGC
This sequence comes from Bothriochloa decipiens, assembly GCA_023333625.1. NCBI lineage: Eukaryota > Viridiplantae > Streptophyta > Magnoliopsida > Poales > Poaceae > Bothriochloa > Bothriochloa decipiens. Next base: position 7,603,719 of record CM041631.1, read on the forward strand.
CGGCGGCCGACTCGTCCGGCGTGCTCAGGGAGCGGAGCCAGCCGCGCGCCCAGGAGTCAGCCGCTGCTCCGGTGCCGTTGCCGGTGCCTGCCGTGTCTTCTTCCCTGCGGAGCACGTCGTCCGCGGCGGCGAGGAGGTCGGAGAAGGTCAAGGACGACGAAGCGGAGGAGCCAGGGAAGGCCGTCGTCGCCGTGCCGACGGCGTCACGGAGCTTCCGGCTGCGGAGCCTGCGGAAGAGCCTTGAGGGTGAGCAGGTGGCTGCCGGGTGGCCGCCGTGGCTCAGCGCCGTCGCCGGGGAGGCCATCCAGGGGTGGATCCCGCTCAAGGCCGACTCGTTCGAGAAGCTGGAGAAGGTACTGTGGAGCTTTCGGCTCCTAGGTGATTCATTTTTCGGTTCAGATTTCGTGACTCATTCAATTCAATAGCTCGTGGTCGTGGGTCATTTTCCATGACAAAATTTTGCTTGCATGTGGAAATTTAGAAGGATGGTGGTTGTTGGGGCTGTAATTTGGTCTGACTGGTTGGTACCTTTTCTGGCATCCTTTATCATGCGTTAGTTAGTAGTAATACTCTGTTGGGTGATGGATCATGACATGAGAATAAACTAGTATAGCAGCCAATTGTTGCCAAGGTAAAGGTGACTTTGGTGATCTGGTGTTTCCTTCTATGAGGCATCACATGTTCTAGCCGTCTCCGTTGTTGGTATGCTACTATGCGCTGCTGACAGGGAGACTGCTTCTTGTCTATCACCATACTCAATAGGAAAAGTGTTTCTTTTATTAAGAAGAAGGGCAATGAAGCAAAGTGCTGCAATTATGCTAGTTTTATATCTGCAATAAGGATAATGAAACCCTGCATTACTGCACATATGTTTGCTGCGTGACCCAGAGTTGTTTTTTTTTTGCACCCTATTTGCAGGTTGGGCAAGGTACATACAGCAGTGTATTCAGGGCAAGGGACCTCGAGACTGGAAAGATTGTTGCCTTGAAGAAGGTTCGATTCGACAATTTTGAGCCAGAGAGTGTTAGATTCATGGCAAGGGAGATACAAATATTAAGAAGGCTTGATCACCCAAATGTCATGAAACTGGAAGGCTTGATTACTTCCCGGTTATCATGCAGCCTTTATCTAGTATTTGAATACATGGAGCATGATCTTGCTGGACTTTGCTCTTCACCAAACATCAAATTCACTGAATCACAGGTATGTGCGACTACATTCGCTGCCTTCTTCCAGTTCAGCTTTGAAGTTACACTGTGTCGGCCTAACTTTTTCCTCTGATTGACACCTACTGCAGCTCAAGTGCTACATGAGCCAGTTACTGTCAGGACTGGAGCATTGCCATTCGCGCCGTGTGGTTCATCGAGATATCAAGGGTGCTAATCTCCTCGTGAATAACGAGGGGGTTCTAAAGATAGCTGATTTTGGTCTTGCAAATTTCTTTGATCCCAGCAAAAACCATCCCCTGACCAGCCGTGTTGTTACTCTGTGGTACCGACCACCTGAACTGCTACTAGGTTCAACTCACTATGATGCAGCTGTTGATCTGTGGAGTGTTGGGTGTGTATTTGCCGAGATGTATCGTGAGAAACCTATCCTGCAGGGAAGAACCGAGGTAACTATTTGGTTACTTCAATTAATAGAGTTAATTGTGGTGCATCTGCTGATTTGCCTTTCATATCGTTTTGGGTTCTGGTTAACAAACTTTTTAAATGCTGTGTTCCTCCAATCCCAATTCACTAGAAGCACATGTCTCATTTTATTCGATTTTATTTTTTAACTTTACCACTTTAGTCTGCCAGGTCAAAATTCACAAGGATTTGCTTGATGTAAGTAATATGCTATAGAATCCATTTCATTTTTCAGGTGGAACAACTACACAAGATTTTTAAGCTATGTGGTTCACCAGCTGACGATTATTGGAAGAAGTCAAAGTTGCCTCATGCAACAATATTTAAACCACATCATCCATATCCTAGTACCCTACGAGATGTTTTTAAAGGGCTACCAGAAAATGCATTGAGTTTACTAGAAACTCTTCTGTCAGTGGAGCCCTACAAGCGTGGTACTGCATCAGGTGCTCTTTCTTCTGAGGTAAGATTGCATCATGTAATATCCTTTAATCCCATTTTGTATTGGATGGGGGAGGTTTGGTGAAAAAAAAAAAACTCTGTTCCAAATTATTAATTGTTTTGGCTTTTGTAGGTACATTGTTTTTCCTATGCGTCTAGATATAGGCTATATCTAGATACATAATAAAAGTTATCTATCTAGAAAAGCTATAACGACTAATAATTTGGAATGGAGGGAGTAGTCTATTTGACCTTTTGAATTTGAGATATTTAAGTTGTTAGTTGTCAAAATTTGCTGATTCTGTTCTGCTGTCCTTTTTCTGTTTTGCATCAGCGAAATAATTGAAAAAAAAAATATTCGAGCCATCAGGATATTGACATATTGTAGATCGCCCAGATTGTATTATCACAAGCTAAATCTTCAAGGGCAGTGCGAAATATTAGTGTTAGGGCAACTTGTATTGAGCTTGGCGCTTCTGGTTTTTTACATGATATTAACATGGAGCAAGAGATCCTTAGGTTTAGCACTGTAAAAGTTAGTCCTCTTTGTCCAGTGTAAATTACTCCGGTCATGATAATGTGTGATCTATTTCCCTTTTTTGTGCAGTTTTTCAGGACAAAACCTTATGCGTGTGAACCTTCGAGCTTGCCTAAGTATGCACCCAACAAGGAGATGGATGCAAAGTTACGGGAGGATGCACTCAGGTGGGAATTTTTAAATTTAGAATCATTTATTGCAGAAAACGAAGCCAGAAACTTAAGTTATGTCATTTATTCTTGCTTCTGAATGTGTGTTTACAAATTGAAAAAACTCACCTCTTGCCGAGCAGCTCCCAGCACTGCTTAAAGCTTTAAGCTATTACCAGTACATCCAAGTATTGTGACTGCAAGTTGAACATTTTTTTATCCGACAACTGCCAGTCAATAAAGACGACATTAATTTCTCTGTTTTTTTTTTCTATTTTGTTTCAGAAGAAAAGCTAGTAGCAGAGGGCACGGGACAGAAGCTTCAAAGAAGTCTTCAAGGCTCAGCAGAGCAGCAAGAGAACCTGTTGCGGTCCCTAAGCAGATAATAAGTAGCACAGAGGTATCATTTGTTTTCCTATGGCTGGATACCTTCACTGAGTTATCAACAGAGAAATTTGTCCAAGCTATGTGAATACTTGAGTTGACGGTAACAATACTCACCGAATCTCTTATGCTTGCTTTTCCTTCTTTCAGGAACCCAAAACTAATGTGAATGCAACCAAAGATGGTACAACACAGCATCGTACGAAACTGAATGGTGATGCTAGGCTATTTGCGGACATACAACCAGTGTCAGCGGCTCAAGTTAAAGAGAGTGCTCGTCATGTTAAGAATGAATCACGAGAGGAAGTACCTTTCTCTGGGCCATTGAGTGTTTCTTCATCTAGTGGCTTTGCATGGGCCAAAAGACCACAAGAGGATTGTTCTTTTGCCAGATTGCGGACCAGATCTAGCTCAAGAGTCCAGTTTCCTGCTTTGGCGGATCAGGAATGTAAGACCCAAGCTAAAGAGAATGTTGGCCTTAGGGAACTGCCTAGCAGAGAGATATCAATATCTCGTGTGAATTCCAAAGTCCGAGACCGGGAGCCCCATGATGCAGCGAAGCGTGCAGTTCTGAAGAAGTGGTCACAGCTAGAGCGTCCAGATTCATTTGATTCTTGCGACACTTACCACTCTCAAAACTTTTCAAACGCCATGTTTCTTGGGGGTACCCTCTCATCAAAGAATAGCTTCAAGGTGCGTTGAGTAAATCATTTACTTATACGAGTTTCTACTTTTATATCAAAGTTGTTACTAATGTGCGAGTTAAAACTCCAGGGTGATCATGGTCAGGAAGAGAAGGTCGAATACTCCGGCCCTTTGTTGTCCCAGTCGCACAAGGTTGATGAACTGTTACAGAAGAACGAGCGCCATATCCGGCAAGTTGTTCGAACATCATGGTTCAGGAGAGGTAATTGTGTTTCAGAATCAGTATATTCTTTCTTTCTCTTTGCCATGGCTCCTGCTTGATCCTTCAATCATGTGTGAATAGTTGTTTCATTGTTTGTTTGATTATATGGTGACAGGAAGAAAGGTGGACAAGTGAGGGACCGTTTCTTTTCGTGGAGGGCTTGGCCTCTGCTGCCAATCTGGGAAGTAGGCAAATGCCGCTGACGATTCCATTGTTAACTGAAACGTCATGAACTTTGGTTATCCCAGCGCACAGCAAAATTTTAGCTACCGTGCCTCGCTGCTTCAGGCGTGTGTAGATTCCCCGAAGAAGCCAGTGCCATATCCATTTTTGTTGTACAGAGAAATATTAACGGCTGACGGGGCAGTGTGGTTGAACAGACGATTGTCTAGTTGGAACCAATAAGCAGCCCAACGTGTTGCAGTTGTAGTAAAGGTGTCCTCTGAAGAAAATGAAGAGTAAAATCCACTTTAACTGTTCGTTGTCATTTATTTTTTGAAACTGGGTGATTGATTACTCATTTGCTGCGTCAGCAACAATTATAAATATCAGTGAGTAGAAATGATCCAGCAGACAGGGCGGTTATCAGGGATGGTGCTACTGCTAGTTATCTGCTCCTCCGCCTTAAAGCAATACATAACCCAGCTCAGCAAATGCATGAGCAGCTCTGTTACCGGGTAGAACCTACATTCAAACTCTATGAAATTTGAAGCCACTAAGAACAGTTCTTGGATCAAACGACCCTCGCATGAGCGCGTCAGTCTCCAGTCTAAGCCTTCCGATTCCCAAGTTTATTGCCGCTTGAACTCCGTGCAGGCAAGAAATCAGCTCGGCCTGGAATGCACTCAGCAAACAATCCACCTTCTCTCTTCTGGTCAAGGCTCAAGACTACGTCTCCACCAGAATCACGAATCGAAAAACACCAGTTCCCCGTCATGGGATCCGGCTGAAACGAGGCATCACAGTTGAGTGACGATGTGCTGTTGTCATGTTAGTCTGGCACTCCGCTGCACACTGGCAACGAGTGAGTGGGTGACGGTGTGTTCTTGGTTTGGTTGGGCCTAAAACCGAGCGTCCTCTGGCAGGCATCGGCGCATCGTAGCTCCAGAGCCTGTTCGACGCTCTGCAACAACCATGGCGGCCAGGCGGCGTTGATCTGAATTTTCTGAACTGAAAAGCGCGGACATGAGCCCGGGAAGGCGGGAGCCGAAAAAGGCTTCGTCTCAGGCGACGTGTTCGTTTCTGGCCCAGCCGGCCCAGTCCATCAGAACGTCTGAAGCGAACCCCGAAGGCCGCGAAGCCCAGGACGGAAGGAAGAATCGGTCACGGCCTCACGGGCGGCTTGGTTTGTACAATTGACCAATTGTCCGGGCATCGGGAGGGAGAGAGGGCCGATGACACTGACGAGTGACGAGCAGAGCAGGGGGCGTGCCGGCTGGCCGGCCGCGGTGGTTGTGACTGCGACAGCACGAGTTGCTGGGACGGACGGTCCCTGCCGCCTGCCGGCCGCGGTAGAGGAGCAGAAAGCGACGGCGCTTTCTTTAGGTGAGTCGGGACTGCCGGACTGGAGCAGGCAGGCAGGTTCAGAGTCCGCCGCCGCGGTAGATCTCGGCCGGTAACTGATCGTGAAAAAAAAAAAAAAGTGATGGCGCTTTCCTTCCGTCGCCGCGCCGCCCGCGGCGTACTTGGTCGTCCTGGCAGCTAGAGTCCGATGTCACGCAGACTTATAACACCGGCCACCACCAATGCGCGCGCCGCCCCCGCACCGCATGTCCGTCCGCATCGCACCAGCAAGCAGGCAGAGTCGATGGAGAAGGGGAGCCCCCGGGCGGCGGGCGCTGCACAGTGCGGCTGGGCGTAAATGCGCTGCCGTGCCGTGCCGATCCGGGGCGAGGCGAGGACGCGGCCGGCGCACATTCGCGCGCTGGACCGCGGCCCGCGGGGCATGCATGGCATGGGTCCTTGGGCACGAGCCATCGCCTAGCTCTGAAAAGTGTGGCGACACCGGCATGTGTGCCGAGCGCCCTCTTGCGCCCCGGCGGCCTCCGCTCGGCGCGCCTCTTCCGCTCTCTTCTTCGGGACGGACATATACGATCGTCTCTCACCCGTCCTTGGGTCTCGCTACTACAGTAGTAGTACGCTCCGCGGCGTGGTCCGCGCACGTCCTCTGCTCACGAGTCACGACGACGATCGGCCGGCCGATGGCTGCACCAGCACCAGCCAACGGTCTCTCTCGGCAAAAGCTGGTCGACGCTCTCGGGAAAAGGCCGGCGGACGCTGACACTGCCGCTTCTATGATTGCGCCCACGTTTCAGCGAGGGCTACTCCGTACTCCGTAGGTGGCATGCACGCGCCTCGAGTGGACTGTGGATGAGTGGCGAGCTGACGGCCTCGGGATGCGCTGGGCTACCAAACTTTCTGCAGCCCGCAGGCAGGCGAAGGCGATCGATCGCCGCCGCTGGTGCGAGCAAGCCGGCAGGAGCTTCGTGTGCTTCCTGTAACGAGGAGGTGACGAGCCTCGGCCCGCGGGAGCTTCGTGTGTTCCCTGTAAATACTATGTCTGTGGGCCTGTGAACGGAATTTAGCTGATTAGTGGATGGATGATGTTAATCAGCACAGAGAATTATTAGAAAAGAGAATGCCTTGTTCACGGATGTAGTACGTGGAGTGAGCCTCACGTGGGTCCGATCCAGCCCAACAACAGTCGCTGTCCTCCGACACTCGAGAAAAAGGCACGTGGGGTGGGGCTCCCCTGTCAATCGCTACCGGTATCTCCATGTTATTATCGTAGGCAGCCTGTCGCGGTTGATTGTGCGCCAAGGGACCTTCGTTTTCTTTTAATGCACTACGATCTTTATCAGCTTATTCGCTCTCCCAGCAGGCTGCAAGCGCAAGCCCGACATTAATTAGTCTTACTAGTTATTGCCTACTGTGTGTGTTTGTTATCTCGATCAGGATTTGGTTTAGGACAACTTATTTCAACCATAACAGCTTACGTTAGCTTCATCTCATAGCGGACCTCCATAAAAAAATTTTAGGGCAAAAATGGTACCGTTTGGGGATCCGTGATCACGTATTCATCGTCTCTGCCATTGGGAGACATGTCGCTCGAGCTCAAATCATATCACCACCTCCGCCAAGTTAGAGGTAGAGCCGCCGATGCAAGAGAGGAGATGGACGCCAGTGCAAAGATAGAGAGCTTGGTGACAACACTACGTGAGGGGGCGGGGGTGAGGGCGGCGTGAGTGGTGGCAGACATAAGCTTTGAATCCAAGGTATACCTATTAAAATATCTCGTATTTAATATGATATAGTCAAACACATAATTTGAACTCAACTGAGGTTGAGCGCTAGGCAACATCAACCGAACAGAGTATAGTCTGGAGATAGAAGTACCTAACGGTGTTAGATTTTTTTTAAGTTCGGGAGTTAAAATTCTAATTATCTAGTACACATAATCTGATCGAAAAAGTTCATGATAGGCTTGGACCTATGTGGACTAAGGTTGAGTCCGCTCCTAGGCCTGAAGAACTAGGGGGCTTGAGCAATGACACGTGTAGGAGGGGTGTGGCAGAACCTCCTAAATCATATGGCCCACACGCATGATTATTGTCTAAACAGACTCCAAATAACCATGACTGTGTTCCATATGACTTAAAAAGTCTGTCGGGTAAATCCCGAATCATCCACGATTCTCCGAGCAGGATCAATCATTGTAGAGAGACATTGCAGTATTACAACAGTTTGATATAAATAAATTACCACGGAGTAAAACAGCGGAAGACTTACAATAACATAAGTTTACAAACTTCTGAGTTCAAATATTTACAACAGTAGATTTAGGTTATACATACCATAATAGTAGTGGAGTAACAGTATATTACAATACTAAACAAAAGCTCTGCCCAAGAGCTAAACTTCTTTACTCGTCGTCGCTTTCCTCGACGACTGTCATGCAGCAGGAGGCAAAACATTCCTGCCCATGAGGCTCACCTGCAACAAGAGTTCAACAAACCCTGAGTACAACAGTACTCAACAAGACTGACCCGACGAAAGAGAAGGGTGGAGAATCAAGAAATGCAGGCTAGAGAGACAAGGTAAGGTCTGTAGGAGATAAGAAATTTTGCAGAAAAGCTTTACATAAAGAGAAGTTGCTTGGGCTAATTTCCGTTATCAACCAACTTCATTATTGAACCTTAATCTTTGTTCAAGTTGTTACTACGATGATGAACAGTGATTGAGTCTTCTTCTCCGAGAAGCAACGGCGATTCGAATCCATTTTCATACCCAGCTGGGACCTAGGTCACTGGAAGTACCGGAGACTTTAACTCCGATGCACCCAGGTAACGGATATACCGGGATAACAACCGCAGCCGTATATCACCACATGGCACCCGTGAGCTCTGCGGCCCAGCGTACCGAGATACATGGGAACTTAAATCCCACAGTAAAACACACTATGACACAGATGGGATCTCTGGCCCCACGCTAGGTCACTCCATGATATACACGGCTCCAACCATCCGTATATCACTTCATGCATGTGGATTTCTAATTTCTCGATTATCGACAGATCACCATCGGACGGGACCTAGGGCATCAACAGACGAGATCACTACAGAGGGACTCCATTCCCAATGCAAGTTCGCCGTCCGGACTCGATTTATTACTATTATCAAGATCTCAACAAGAAAACCAATCTCATCTTTTTCATTCTTTTGCCTTTGAACAATTAAATAAATAAGCAGGGCTAAGCATTACTACTTATCTTCTAGAGCAGGTAACAAGGAATAAGGAAATAAGACAGGTAATGCAATTTGTGGGTTTTCACTCAACTCCTATCACTTAATGCAACATATCAGAGCTGAAGCGGTAAAACTTTTATAAATAGAATAGGGTTTGAATGCATCCGGGGCTTGCCTTGATGTTCGGGGTAGACGGGTTCGAATTCTGGATCAACTCCCGATTCTTGAATCTGCTCGTCCTTCGGATCTGGGCGACAACGTTAACTCTCCGTTAACGGAAACTATTCGATAATTAATATGCTTCAACATGATGGAATAGTAAACATGATGCTCGATGGATGCATGATCAGATTAAGGGTTTGAGTACAACTTTTCTTTACGATAAAGTTGCAAGCCAACAAAACTTTGTTTATATAACTCATTAGGGTTAACTACGCCATTTAAGGGGTTAATTAAACACATAAAATAATGTTAATTAAGCCCTAATGACATGATTAAGGTAAGCGCAAACAATTAATTAAAGTGCCAAAGGTCATTAGGGTTAATGACCCAAGGTCCTCAATCAATTCCAAAGTCAATCAAATCCTATAATGATTAAGCTTAACTAAAGGGATTAATTAATTATTTAAAAGCATTAAATAAAGGCATAAAAATTAAAGTTATCAAATTAAGTCTAAAATTTTATTTTAGAAAGCACTTAGCCTAATTAGATGGGAAAACAAATTTTAGAAATAAAAGCCAACTATTTTATTTATTAAAAATCATTGAAGGTCCATTTTTCAATTAAAATGGTTAATTTTAACATATGCAAAAAGTATTCAAATTTGGCATTTCATATTTTTTCTAGGTGGATGACATCATAAAGAACATTCACAAAAAATTTTCAGAAATTTTGGAGCTATATATGAATTACTATGAATTTTTAAAGAAAATAGTATTTAAATCATTTTCCAAAAATGGAAAAAGAAAAATCGACACAATGCTCCCGGGTCAACAGTCGACCCCGCCGGAGTTGACTGGCGATATCTCACCGACGGCGAGGTCTCCGGCGACCGGACTTGGTCCGTTGGACTCATCTTGGCACGAGGAATCGAACTAGGTAGCTAACGGCGCGGGGAAGTGGCGGCGGCACTCACGCCGGCGGCAATGGCGGCTCGGCGGAGCGGCGACCCGACGGCGTCGCTCACCGGAGCGATTTTCGGCGACGGTAAGGCCACGGTTAGACGCAGGGCACTCAGGCAAGCGAGTTTGGCAACTTCATGCGGTCGCTCCATGTCCCTGGCTCAAACGGCAACGCGCGCGGCGGAGCGGCATGGCCGTGCCGGCGGCGAGCCACGGTGCCGGCGGCTACGACAAGCGATTGATGAAATTGATGGCACGGATAGATGCAGGAGCTCACCACGGCGCTGATGCACACGTTAATGAAGGTCCGAAGTGGTTGGGTTGAGCTGCGGTCGACGGCGGTGATGGCGGCGGCGGCGCTCCGATGGCAAGACGGCGTCACGGCACTCTCCGGTGATGCGCTGCTCAAACCAAGGTGCGCATGAGGTGCAAGATGATACGGAGAACACGATGGCAGGGTTAAAGGTAAAATATATTCACCTTTGGCGGCGGCAAACGGCGGCGATGGCGCGACGGCTCGGCTGGCCGGCCGCGGGGAAGAAAGCGGCGTATGGGCAGCTCGGGTGAGGGGAGCAAGCATGAACTGGCCCAAAAGGACCGTGAGGAAGTGGCGGAGCTTTGGGCAAGAGTAATTGGACAGAGGTGGAGCGTCAGCGGCGAATTCGGGCGGCGGAGCGAGGTCGTCGGCGACGGTGGCGGGAGGGAGAAAGAAGAACAACGGCGTCGGCCGACTGCTATTTATAGCACGGAGCGGTGCGTTGAGTGAGCGACACGACGACGGTGAACCTTCGCGCGTCCGGGAGCGCGCGGGCGGCCGAGAAGGTGTGGCGGTGGACGGCGGCGCGCGATGAGAAGCCGGCCATGGCGGGGGCCGATAGGGTTGGGTACTGTTCGCAGAAATTACAAAAATGCCATCAGTTTAAAAATACAAATTACTCCAAAATTTGTATAAGAACTTGAAAATCTCCAAAAATATTATTTGCATAACTTTTCAAGAGCTACACTTTTCCTTTAGCTGGCACCCTCAAATTCTGTCTAGATTTTGAAATTTGAATTCAGATTTGAAAAGGGGATAAAACCCTAGAAACAAACATTTGAAATTACTTTTGATTTTTCAACAAAACTTGAAAATCTTCAAAACTATGAAATGTTGAGCTTGTCAAACCAAACATTTTTAATATAAAAAGTTTTCCCAAATTATGTATAATTTTTGAATTATAGTTTTAAAATCAAAAGGGGATAAATGCTGAAAACTGTATTTTCAAATAAATTTGAAATTCCTTTTAGAAACTTGAAAAACTTTATATACCAACTTTGTAGCTCTTGTCAAGATCTACAAACTGTCTTTTTAAAGTATCCCCAAATTCTTTATAGATTTTGAATTAGAGAAAAGGGGGTAAAACTAAGGTTTGAAATAAAGGGTTTTTGAAATAGAATTTAAACTCAATTTGGTTTCTAACTTAATTGTTTGGTTATTAGTGATCACAAACATCATCCAAGGACATTTTTAGGTCATGGACCCAGTGACACCCTTGGTTGACCAAGTTGACTTTTGAAAAACCTTTTATAGCATTTCCAATTTGAATTTAAATTTGAATAGCCAGACTCGAGAATAAGCTTTGGAATCCAAATTTAATTTCAAATATGGAAATCATTTTTTTAGGGTTGGACTTAGACTTATACACTATGCTTGACACTAGTGTAAACACAGTTTACACCTCAAGTACATAGAGTATAAACTAAGCATTTGCGATGACATTCGAAAATAGGGTTTTATCATTTCATGTGACAAAACATTACAGAAGCTCAATCAACCTATGAAATGTAAACTTGTTTTAGTTGATGCACATTAAGGTTGACTTAAACATGAATGCTTTGAAGTGCATATGATGACATGGCATGTTTTAGTTAATATAACACCAGAGGTGTTACAAGGGGGAGCCGACGTAGACAAGCGGCAAGAGGAGGCCGGGGGTTAGGGGTAGGGATGGGAGGTGGGATGGTGCATCGATGAGATGACGGGCAACAATGACTAGGTGGATAGCAAATGACAACGTCTATAAGGTGGGGTAAGAGGGGGCTGAAGAAGAGCCGAGAACATGTTCTCCCACGGCTTGCCTAGGAGCCAATTTTGCTTGCATGTTGAAATGGTGCAATGGGAGATATGTGCTAAAATTGTGATTTGGAGGCGTCCAATGAAATTCTTCTACAAGATTCTAGACAAAATCTGCTCCAAAAGAGGGGGGCTCAAATTGTGTTAGTGGTCATATATATTCAAATAGACTGGCTCAACCTTATTTCATCTAAATCAAATAATTTTGGATCCGACTATAGGCAATAAAAGAATAATTTCATATTATGAAGAAATGACTGAAGATTGATTCGTTTGAAATAGTAGCTATTGTGTGTATATGTTGTGAGCTTGAAAAAGTAAAAACACGAGTCACATATTTGCCTGTCTTGACATGATAGATCGAGTATGATGTCGGGCTTAGGTAATTAGACCATGATATATATAGTGTGGTGCTACTCAAAATTTTATAAAGAATGACCAAAAGAAGATACTCCCTCTATTATGATTTATAAGTTACTTTGATTTTTTTGATATACAGATTTTGCTATATATCTTGAATCCTTGATACACGTTATATTTAGATATATAACAAAATTATCATATATAAAAATCAAAACTATCGATAGTTTGAAACAAAGCGAGTGGTCAGCAGCTATAATACTGCTTGGACGGTTTCATTGCGGTCTTAGAGCAGCTTAAAAAAAATTGGTAAAGGTAAATGGCTAAACCTATGATTTAACAAATATCTAAAATATAAAACTTTGTAAAAAAAACATAAAATTTCGAACAGCCTTTTTATTATGGCAAGGCTAGATAGCTACCGGCACATGCAAACTATATTTAGCATGCGAGAGTTTAGGAATAGTAAACTTGCTATTTTACAAAACAAGATAGTAAAGCTATTAGAGTTTAGTTTTTGAAGAGAAATTATAAAAATAACCTACATAATAAAACTAGCATGTCTCTTGAAGTTGCTCTTATACATTGATGAGTTATCCACTATCCGCACTCACGGAACTATAAATCCTAACTCTAAAAAAAATATTCCATCCTAATCATCAAGATTCTCTCCTCTATATCAGTTTCTTCCGCACCCATCCGAACTTTATGTCTATACTCTATAGCGGTGGGACCCATACATCAGGTTTTTTCCCCTCACCCGGCGGCCCCATCGTTCTCTTTCTCCTCATTCTCTCTCTCTTTCTCCTCACCTGGCCGACCTCCCGCCGCACCTTCTCTTCTCCCGGCGGAGCTCGCGGCGGCGGACCACCGGCCTCGGGCACGGCGGCCGCGGGAACCACCGGCCTCGGGCTCCCCGCCGCAGGAGCTTCCCACCGCCACCGCCGCCAGAGCTCCCCACCGCTCGCCGCCGCAGGAGCTCCCCACCGCCGCAGGAGCACGGAGGGGCTCGCGCCGACGTGGAACGGCAAGGGGAGGTCCGCGCCGCCGCGGATCCGGGGCGGCCGGCCAGCGCCGCCGCGAATCGGGGGCCGGGTATCGTGAGGGCGCGCCGCCTGCCATCGAGGGAGGGAACGCCCGTCCATGGAGCTAGGAGAAGAAGATTCGCGGCGTTGAGTGTAACAACCCAGTCCCGGCACACGGCCCAGGCCCACTCTACCGAGGAGCGGGTCCCGCCTGTGTAAAAACCCGCTTGAACTTTCGTCCTCGCTTCGTTCAAAACGGTTAACCGAAGGTTAATACGCGTCCTTGGCCCTGGTATTTAAGCTGGCTGGGCGACCTCAGGATTCACGATACGGTACTAAACCCGGGTTGCTACAGTGTTTCGCGATGCTACAGTACCGGTGAACAGTACCCGTGCTACAGTACTCGAAACAGGCCCGGCCCGATTCGGTGCTACAGTAACGGACTGCTACAGTACTCGGCCCACTGCCTCCTGCTACAGTAACATCGGCCCATATCGCGAATTCGGCCCGCTTGGCCCATTTGGGGCTGTTACAATCACCCCCCCTAAGGATTCGACGTCCCCGTCGAATGCCAGACCAGCTTACCCTTTCGGGACACCTAATTCAGGATCCTCCTCTCTTGGTCACGTCCATGTGTTCAATGCCGGCGCATCTATATATGCCATGTCATGTCGTGTCCTGTCATTAGGTCCACGTATGTGCATGCGCATTATGCCCGTGCATTGAACTCCATGTGCCCGTGAAACCTCGAGAGTCGGCTCTGATACCAAATGTAACAACCCAGTCCCGGCACACGGCCCAGGCCCACTCTACCGAGGAGCGGGTCCCGCCTGCGTAAAAACCCGCTTGAACTTTCGTCCTCGCTTCGTTCAAAACGGTTAACCGAAGGTTAATACGCGTCCTTGGCCCTGGTATTTAAGCTGGCTGGGCGACCTCAGGATTCACGATACGGTACTAAACCCGGGTTGCTACAGTACTCGAAACAGGCCCGGCCCGATTCGGTGCTACAGTAACGAACTGCTACAGTACTCGGCCCACTGCTCCCTGCTACAGTAACATCGGCCCATATCGCGAATTCGGCCCACTTGGCCCATTTGGGGCTGTTACATTGAGCTCCTCTGCCATGGAGCTCGGGCGGGGACGGCCGCCATGGACTGCTCGCTCTCCATCTTCACTGTGCCGCGCCCATCCTCCTCCCTAGCCCGTCCATGGTGGCGCGGGGCGAGCTCCAGGCCCCCGTCCATGGCGGCGCGGGGCGAGCTTCAGGCCCCCGTCCATGGAGCCGGGGAGCTCGACGTGCGGATGCCGTCCTCCAGGCCCCCGTCCATGACGGGCGGCGTGAGCACGGGGGGCAGAGCATGGCGGGTGGCGGGCACGGTCGCTGGGGACGCACGCAGCTACGGGCGCCGTCGCTGGGTGTAGGGGCCCTCCCCTCCCCTGCTCCTCTTCTCTTCGTCTTCGGCGGCTCCTCTCCGGCGAGCGAGAGGCGACCGGGCGGCGCGCTGCTCGGAGCGGTAGGCGAGTGGGTCGAAGGAGCCGACAAGGTGGGACCCGTCCGAGCGATAGCGTCCGTCCGTACGCGTGCAGTATTTGGCGTGTGCCGGCTGCTACTGGACGGTGGCGTAGGCTTTACCGTGCATGGGTGTAGCTCTTTTTACTGTAAAGTGGTACTGGAGGGGGGTTTTCCAGTACCCGGTGCAGACAGCCTAATACTAGTGTGTTGGGCAACGGCAATAGTTTTTGCATGCCCCATATGCTAATTGGCTGATAGGCCAACAATTGACCTTTTAGCTCCCGGGGTGGCATTAGCTATGGTTGGAGTATGCGGATTACGTTTGTAGTTGGAGTATGTCGTATGCTTGTATTTTTGGATGGACTTTTTATGAGTTTTTTTGATCGAGCCACAGTACGCAGAAGCATGTTCTTGGTGTTTGCTGCTGATCCGCTTCTAAGATAGCGAAATATAAAATGTCCTGGGCTCCTGGCCTCTAGTGCATTCCGAGTATGCTGTATGCACACCCTTGTTTTCTTTTTAATCTAATAAATAATACTACCCTTGAAAACATCAAGTTTTAAACAAGAAAAAAAGACATTTAAAATGTGGTCTGTTGTACTAAAAAAGTGTATGTCATGTCAAGCGCATAATTTCTTCAGTGATCAATTGGCAGCTGATTAGCGTTACCCAGGAGCACTGGATTGAGCGCACGATGACAAGCGTGTGCTGTGCTGCTTTTGTGAGACGCGTGCGATGTGATGCGATGGGGTACCCGTGCATCTCGCTCCATGCACACCGGGACACGGATTGAGACTTGAGAGCGCGAGCCCAGTGTGGGGGCGCGCGACATCATACCGGTCCGCGGTGCTGTGGCGCACGGCGAAGCTTGTCCCAGGCTCTCCCAGCCTCCATGCAATGCAATCTCCCTGCGAATGTTGCGTTCCGAGGCTGAAGCGACCACGGACCAGCTGTGAAAACGACCGGATTACTCAAAATCCTTTTCGAGTCTCCGAAATTGGTGCAGGAACACACACACTGCCCTTCTAGTTATGTTACCCTGTTATATCCGCGGCCACGTACTTTTTTTTTTTTCACATCCAAAAGGCCATATATAACCGTGACGTGACCGTTTCCGGACGCCGCCATGGCGTGGCGCCCAGGACGTTTGCATCGGGTGCCGTCTCGCCATCCGGCCGGCTCCCGTCCAAGGTAGCCGTCGCCGTCCTCCGGTCCCTCCCGTCCAAAACAGGCTCCCATCGGGCCCGTCCGTCACCACAGGGCAAACGGAAACAGCGCAGGCACAGCAGCAGCGTGGTAAAACCAATCAAAATCGCGCGCTTTTTCCCGCTTTTCCCACGTCCGGCCAGGCCGGCGTGCGCTCCGCTCGCTTTCCCGTTGCCTTGCACGTGTTGGCTTCCCTGTGCTGTGTTTGTGTGTAGGAGGTGATCTCATCTCATTTCTCACCTGTTTGTTTGCAGAGCAGATCTTTCATCTCTGGCTGGTCCAGGAACGTTTGGTGAAGCTCTGTTGACGTTCAATTATTCTATTCTCGTGCTCTATTAATTTAAATTCACAAGTTGTTCTTTGCAGCTCTGTGCTGATAGAATGCAAGCAGCACTAGCACTGCACATCTAGAAAAACGAGGTGGGGTTGCAAACGCATCATCGCCGGAGAGATTGTATTTTTTATTTTTTTCGAAGAGGGAGATTCAATTGAATCTGGTCCACAGTAGTCGTGCTTTCAAATTACGCAGAATGTTTCGCAAAATGACGCAATCGTGCCATCAATATTACCCTGGCCGAAAACGCAGTCCACAGTGAAATTAGTTTAACGAAAATGTCAAAACGACCCAGGAGATAGATCCTTGTGCGTTCTCCATCAGTCCATCCCATCAGAAGATGGTACAGTACCAGCTTGTATTACGCAAATGGTACTTCAGCCTATCATGAATGCACCATTAAGAAATACGTAAGACCTGCATTAATCAATGCATAATGCAGAGACAGCTCTCTCTCTCCACCGGACTTTTCCCTCTCTTAAAATGTAACCGTTGACATGCAATGCCAACCAAAAAAAAAAAAAATCTCCGAGCTCATGACAGCCAGCCGTGGACAGACATGCCACTGCGCTTAAATTTCCCGAGAACAGTGCCAACGGCAAAACAAATTGACCGCCAGCACGTGACCGGTGACCCTCCCAAAAACAGCAACTAGGGTGATTAAAATTTAAATTTTAAAATGATCAACTAAACTTACCGCGAACATAGGGGCGGGCCTCCCAGGTGAGATCCCGTTCCCGTCGCCCGGAAGGGCAAAATCCGGAGACGGCCGTACCGACACAGCCGCCGAGGCATTCACACCGCTCTCCCCGCACGCCATCCCATTCACACCCGACGGAGAGACGTCACGGACATGCGGGGCCCAGAATAACGTGGGTCCCGGAAGACAGTGGGATACAAGTGGGCAAGCCAGCGTCGCGAAGCGCACGGCCTTCACCGCGCTGTCAAGGCAGCAGCCAGCACAGCACCCTCGTAAAAAAAAAAAAAACACAGCACCAAAACGTTCACCGCAGCGACGGGCAGGTAAAACCAGCAAGCGAAATTACAAAAAACGAAAAACCAGCAAGCGAAAATACAAAAAAACGCCCAAGTCGTAGCGGTAAAAACTCGGGAAAGGACAGCCAGAAGCAGCAGGAAAAGGGGGAAAAAATAGAAAGAAAAGAGAGGGGAAGAGTTAAAGCTAAGCGAGGAGAAGAAGGCAGCAGTAAGTAGAGGAAGAGGCGTCCCAATCCCACGGTGCCTCGACCTCGACCGCCTCCCGGGCTCCCACGCCCACCCATCCGGCCATCATCCCCAGTCCCCACCACCGCGCGCCTCGCTGCTGCTGCGCTCCGCCGCGGAGCCAGCCCTAGGCGGAGCTGCGGATCCCGAGATCCCCGGCGGGCGGCGCCGCCCCGGAGCTCGCCGGCGGCGGCGGGCGCGTCCCCCTCATGCCTTTGGCGCCCCGGTCGGAGCCGATCGGTGGCCTCCTGAGGAGACACAGCAGCTCGGCGGGCGCCGGCGCCGGAGAGGCGGCGGGAGCGGAGGCAGAGGAGGGGGAGGAGGAGGAAGGGGAAGAGGATGGCGCTCTTCCGCAAGTTCTTCCTCAAAAAGACCCCGGATCGGCTGCTCGAGATCTCCGAGCGCGTCTACGGTATAATGCTCGCCACTGTCCGTCGAGCTGGTTCGTGTGGTGTGAGATTCGCGGGGGTGCTTCATGTTCTGCGGAGGATTTTGGGCTCCAGCTTGGTTTTCGGGGTTTCGAATTGTCGTTAACTGCTTTTTTATTTATTCAGTTTAATGGAGCTGCAATTCGCCGCACTTGGAAGCAGAAGTGCTGACAATAAGCAGCTAGATTTAGCGAATTTTGAATTGGATTCTGAGGCATCCGTTTGCTGTGTCTGTGGGTTTGGAGCCGTGGAAGCAGTTTTAGATTTAGCTGCATTTGGCTTTACTCGTTAATAGGTTTTACTACTCGTTTGAATTTAATGGTGTTTCTGGAGGTTTGCTCTTTAGGAAGCTTCGGGTTTGACTGCATTTATCTTAAATTGGCATGTTCATCTCCACTCCCACCATAGCCACAAATTCAATTGTTGAATCGTGTGAACAATAATGGTGCACTTATCAATTCAAATAAAGTGAACCAAATACTTGAATTGTGTGCAAAATTTGAAATTTGAGGATATCTGCAGTTATTGGAATGTGGTGCTACTGGCCTGATTTGGTTATATGCCTTTCGATTTGGTTTATTAGTACTAGATGACTAATGCAATGATATGTATCTGATTGCGCAAATGTCTATGGATGCCTTTTCAGTGTTTGACTGCTGCTTCTCGACTGATTCCATGGGTGAGGATGAGTACCGGGATTACTTGAGTGGCATTGTTGCGCAGCTGCAGGAATTTTTTCCAGACGCGTCATTTATGGTATCCAATTTCTGGTCTGGGGACAAAAGAAGCCAGATTTCAGATATATTATCGGAGTATGACATGACAGTAATGGACTACCCGCAACAGTATGAAGGATGTCCGTTGCTTCAGCTTGAGATGATCCACCATTTCTTGAAATCATGTGAAAATTGGCTATCAGTGGAAGGACAGCATAACATGCTTTTGATGCATTGTGAGAGAGGAGGGTGGCCAGTGCTTGCATTCATGTTGGCTGGACTGCTTTTGTATCGCAAAACATACACTGGTGAGCAGAAGACACTAGATATGGTCTACAAGCAGGCTCGCAGGGACTTTATACAGCAGTTCTTTCCCTTGAATCCTCAGCCTTCACATTTGAGATATCTGCACTATATAACAAGACAAGGAGGTGGTTCCGAATGGCCTCCTATTAGCAGACCCCTCATCTTGGATTCAGTAGTTCTCCATGTTGTTCCAGGGTTTGATGCAGATGGTGGTTGTAGGCCATATTTGCGTGTACATGGACAAGACTCAAGTCCTGGTAACAAGAGTGCAAAGGTCCTCTATGAGATGCCAAAAACAAAGAAGCATCTTCAGCTTTATGGACAGGTGACTGTCTCCTAAATTATTTATTTCAAAACTGTCTCCTAAATTATTAGTATATTTATATCCAAATCCAAAATCTATTGACATATGGTTGCGATGCAGGCAGAGGTCCCTATAAAATTAAGTGTCTTCTGCCGTGTTCATGGAGATGTGGTACTTGAATTCTTCCATATCGGCGATGATGTAGAGCATAAGGAAACAACGTTCCGTGTCATGTTCAACACTGCATTCGTTCAGTCAAACATCCTCGGACTGAATCGCGATGATATTGATGTTGCTTGGAATGTGAATAATCAGTTCCCAAGGGACTTCCGAGCTGAGGTACTAAATTCACCTGCCCGTATGTGTCTTTTATTTTCTCTCTCTTTATCTATGCACCATGAAATCTTAAATGCTACTTTTTCTCAAAAAAAAATCTTAAATATAGCTTGATGTTTGAACCAGGTACACTTTTCAGACCCTGATTCATTCGAGCCTGCTGCTACCGCTGAGGAGGTAGCTGATGATGGAGATGAGACTGATGTTGCCTCAGTAGACACAGGAGAGGAGTTTTATGAAGCAGAGGAGGATTGGCATGATGCTAGAAAAGACCCAGAAACTCAGTCAACTGATGGTGGAATATCAGTAGATAGCATTGCAGAATTTGATGGTGGTGCAGCAACTGAAGAAAGAAGCAGCCTAGAGGAGCACCGATCTGATGAGGGTGTGAAGATTGTTGTCTCCCAGAATTTAGGTAGCATGAATGAGAAAGGGGAAAGTGCACCTACCTCAAGTTTTGAGAACCAAAAAGGTTTGCAGCAGCCCTGTGAAGTTCTTGCAAATGCTAAACTAAGCAACACTAATGGCCGAGAGAACAGTGATGTGCATGATATACAGGTGGTTGCTACATCTGTTGATTCAGAGGTACACAAGTTTGGATCTACCTGCCAGGAGGACACGAAAGGTGTAATTGCACAAACTTTAGTCACAACAGTCGATCCAAGTGGTAGTGATGAAATTCAATGCCAAGTTGATGAACAAACAAAAATCTCAGAATACCCTGATTTGGACTACGCTGCTTTTGGCTTTCCTAGAAGCTTGTCACATACAGATGAGGATAACCACTTGAGATCTATGAAAAAGGAAGGGTTGCAGAATGGTGATATCAAGATTATCACTGAAAAGACAATAAATATGGACAACGAGCTTGTGATCTATGAAGAGAAAACTATAGTCGTCAATGGTAATGCTATACAGGAAGTAAAAAACGTTGTCAATGAAAAGAGCATTGTGGCTAAGATAGGTAAACCAATTATTGAGAGTAGGAACTCACTGGACAACAACAATGGCAAGATTGAAACCAATAAACCTTCCGGTACAGCCAGTGGCAAATTGGATGGTTGTAGATTAGAATCTTGCCTTGAGGAAACCATACCTACAGCAAAAACCACTGTCCATGACAGAATTGTTGTCTTGCCAGCCACTGAAGTAGCAACTGAGATAAAAGCCAAGCAAGAGGGGCGTGGTGACAAACAGGATTTTGGTATAGCTCTTCCTCAAAGTCGAACAATAGCGAGGGCAAGGAGTCCAAGGCTTGAAAGTGATGACCGAGGGCAAATCCCTGATAAAGCTGTGTCTTCAATATTGAAAAAGATGGCTGTAGGCAATGTAAAGACGGAAGAGCAACCAAAGCTTGCCAAACCAAAAACAATTCGCAGATGGATCTCACCAAAGAAGGAATCTGATGCTACTTCTGTGCATAGGCCATCTCACCCTCCATCTAGGTACTACAGTTCACCAGCTGCACTGGCTATTCGATCCATGTCTACAGATGGTGTTGTGAATGATGCAGCTTTATTATCACTGATGAAACAACCATATGGCAGCAACTTGACCCGAGAAGCAACATCTGTACCATCTGCTCCATCGCCACCACAACAATCCTTGTTATCAGGTGCACAAAGTGCATCGAGGAGCCAGGTTTCTCCACCTCCACCTCCACCTCCACCTCCAACCAACTATTCTTCAAGTTCTACGCCTATGCACAGGGGGCTAGCTTCAACAGGTTTTTCAAACTTACCTCGAGGTGCCTCTCCACCTAGGTTGTCAGGAGCACAGAAACAGGCCTTTGCCCCTCCCCCTCCTCCCCCACCCCCACCCCCACCCCCGAGGTCAGGCATAGGTGGAAATACTCCACCTCCACCTCCACCACCTCCACCTCCAAGGCTAAATAACAATGCAATCGCTCCACCGCCACCACCTCCACCTCCACCACCATTCACCATAACACGATCAAGTGCTCCTCCTCCGCCGCCACCACCACCAATGTCACGTTCTGCTCCTCCGCCACCACCGCCGCCACCACCACCACCACCACCAATGTCACGTTCTGCTCCTCCGCCATCACCGCCACCTACACCAATGTCACGTTCTGCTCCTCCACCACCACCGCCACCACCACCAATGTCACGCTCTGCTCCTCCGCCACCGCCGCCGCCACCACCACCTCCTATGGCAAGTTCAGCAGCACCACCTCCCCCGCCCCCTCCTCCTGGCCAAGGAGCACCCCTGCCGCCTCCCCCGCCCCCTAGCCGAGGAGCACCTCCACCCCCACCTCCTCCCCCTGGCCGAGGAGCACCCCCACCCCCACCTCCTCCTGTTTCACGTGCAGGTCCACCACCTCCTCCACCCCCTCCAGGTGCTCGCTCTGGTCCTCCACCCCCTCCAGGCGCAAGTGCTCCACCTCCACCTCCTCCTCCAGGTTCACGTCCAGGAGCTCCACCACCACCGCCGCCTCCAGGAGCGCGACCAGGAGCTCCACCTCCCCCACCCCCGCCTGGAGGTGGTGGAAGAGGACCTCCACCACCTCCTGCACCTGGAGGGCGTCTTGGTGGCCCTCCTCCACCTCCACCACCAGGTGGACGTGCACAAGGTGCGCCAGCTCCACCTAGAGCACCAGGTGTACCGCCACCACCAGGAAGTAATCCACCCTTAGGCAGAGGACGTGGGGCTGTACGCCCTATGGGATCAGCTTATGGGGCTGCTGCCTCACGCAAGTCAACGTTGAAGCCATTGCACTGGGTCAAAGTGACAAGGGCCCTTCAAGGTAGTCTGTGGGAAGAATTGCAGCGCAACGGTGACTCACAGAGGTATTTTTCTTTATCATACAGGGCATAGTCGTGTTTATGATCAGCACAATTAACTCATACTGATGTTTGTTTATTGTTGCTTTTGACATACTTAACACTGAACTTTTTCCTGCAGTGTTTCAGAGTTTGATATATCAGAACTTGAGAGCCTTTTTCCTGCAGCTGTTCCAAAGTCCGACGACAGCTCAAAATCTGAACGTAGAAAATCGCTTGGATCAAAACCAGAAAAAGTTCACCTAGTAAGTATTGCTAACAAGTCACTCTTTTGAAGTATGAGTATGTTAAATGGCGTATCCAGCGCCGTAGGCTCCCGCAGTGCGGGGTCTGGGGAAGGGAAAATAGCCAGCAGCCATCCCTACACAAATGTGCAGAGGCTGGGGCTTGAACCCTGGACCTCTTGGTCACAGGCGGTAAAGCTCTACCGCTTGCACCAGGGCCGCCCTTTTAAGTATGAGTATGTTAAATGTGTTCTATTATTTCCTGAGCCAACATTTTTTCAGTTTTGGTCCTAAATATTCTGCTATGATTTGAATTCTGAGTACTCAAGCTTTGGTTGTTATTTAGATCCGTAGCCAAAATTAATTAGCATTAATAGTTAACATCAAATTACATGCTTTGTAATTTAGACATTGTGAAATACTGATACATCTCTAATTCAGAGTTTTTCATAAAATGTTTATCTCCTTTCTAAATTATAAATATTATAGTGCAAAGTTTCAATCATAAATGTTTAATAATTTCACAATTTTTGTTTGAGATCTTTTTTATTCTGACACTTAATTGTGAATAGATTGAATTGAGGAGGGCAAACAACACAGAGATAATGCTGACAAAAGTTAAGATGCCACTCTCGGATTTAGTGGTAAGAATGAGGGCGGTGCACAAAATAAGGTCTTATTATTTTATAATTTCTGACATGTTGCCAATGATTGATTTCTCCAGAGTGCAGCTCTCGCCCTGGATCAATCTACCTTGGATGTTGATCAAGTGGAGAATCTCATAAAGTTCTGTCCTACAAAAGAAGAAATGGAACTTCTCAAGGTGAACAATACGAGATTGTTGTTTATTGGCATGTTGAATTCATTTCCTAAAACTTATCTTGTTACTTTTTTGGCAGAATTACACTGGAGATAAACAAAATCTTGGGAAATGTGAACAGGTAATGGCTACATTCTGACAACTGCCTAACTGCATATGGTTTCTATGCTCGTTATGTAGGGAACAAAAAACTAGTGGTATTAGTATGTCAGATCACATTTAGCATTGGATGCTGAAGTTACACGTAGCTTTATGCCAGTTAGATATGATTACATGGTTCTGTGTGTTTACAAAAGATTATTGTTCTCCTGGTGCAGTTCTTCTTAGAATTGATGAAAGTGCCTAGAATGGAGTCGAAACTGCGAGTATTCTCCTTCAAGATTCAGTTTGGTTCACAAGTTGCTGATCTTAGGAAAAGCTTGAATATCATAGACTCTTCTTGTAATGAGGTATGCTAATAATCGGTCATAGTAAACTCCAATTGGTTTTGCATCTTATGTATTAAGTAGAATTCTCCTTTATCAGATCCGAACTTCTCTCAAGTTGAAAGAAATAATGAAGAAAATCCTTCTTCTTGGGAATACTTTGAACCAGGGAACCGCTAGAGGTAACAGTAATTTGCTTCTTTTGATTGTCATCTACTTTTGTCAACAGTTTGATTGACAATAAGATCATGTAAGGCTGTTTTTTGTGCAGCTTGTTTCAATAAGCTTAATGATTAGGTAGAAACTTTGGTAGGACCTATAAGGAGTAGCATTGTTGTTTCACGCTGTTGTTTTGTCTCTATCATGCATGTTCTTTTGAAAAACAAAAGTTCTACAGTGCATGTGCTTTGATTAAATTTGATTAGCTTAACATGATAAATGCTACATTCAAGTAGGACTGTTCTGTGGTTTGAAAACTATAGGTCGAATCTCTCTTGAACTTAGGATGTCATGGCGTAATGTTATGTTACATAGCCAGTGCATATTCTCCATCTTCTACTCAATCAATAGGTGTACAATGTTTCAGTTTGAACCTTTATTTTTGTCACCATTGTCTTTAACCAATGTTCTTGTCTTTATGCTTGCAACCGTGAAAGTGAATAGATTCGAAACTGAATATGCAATGAACTGTACTTTGCATTGAGATCGTCAGATGTTCTGTAATCAGATTGCATTTCATTACTGAACAACATTTCAATGCATGCTTATTAATTTTTTCAAACCTTCCTTGAGTCTTACAAGGAATCTTGAGACCACTGTCTACTCTTAGGGAATCTTGAGACCACTGTCTACTCTTAGGCTTAGCTCAAACACTGAATGCTATATGAGATAGGTAGTTGATCCAGCAAATTGGTTTCAGTGCCATAAGAAGTGCAGTTGGACACTTAATCTGCTTAATACACCAAAAAGTTTGAAATATTAGGTTCTTGCTAGTTAGAGAATCCTTTGAATTTCTATGATTAAATACTATTTGTTTTATCAGGCTAGTTCTCAGCTTCATGGCTATATTTGCTTGCAGGTGCTGCGGTTGGCTTCCGGTTGGACAGTCTTCCAAAACTTACAGATACTCGGGCAACAAATAATAAGATGACACTAATGCACTACCTCTGCAAGGTATGATTCACCTTCTGTCGCTGCATGCATGCTCATAGTGCTCAAAGCTTAATTAATCCTCTACCTCTCTCTCAAATTCCTTGGTATCTGAGAATATGGCCTCCGCGCCTAAAAAATGATAATGGAGGGAGTAGTCGTCAACATTGTGTGGTAGTCGCTTCGTGATGGTGTCTGTGTTATGTAATGTGGAGTGCGTTGCTGTCGTTCACGGGGGTGTGCCTTCCCTTTTTGTTTCTGTGTGTTCTGCACTTTGTGTTTGTCCGCTTGGACTTTCGCTCTTCTTTTCGATATAATAACGTGCAGTTCTCCTGCTTCTTTAAGATTAAAAAGTTGGTAAGTTGCAAAACAGCTAGTGACATTTGGTATGAGAATTAGGACTGGAAGTGCAACTTGACAATAAGCACTGCTGTTTGATCCCTTATTGTGATACACATAGAATGCTTTACAATTTCTACCACTCCAGAAATTAGATTCATAAATTCATCCAATAATTTAACAGTATTGGAAATTGCATAACTTTGACAAATGACAAGTACTGTATGACACACTGACTTTACCTGAGTATCTAATAGGTGTTCATGCTATGTTCTTGAACTGCTGTAGCTTACAATTTGATTGTGTCTGATTTACTGTAATATGAAGTAATTTTCACATTATTTTTCACACACTTATATACTGACAATTTCTTGGTATCAGGTACTTGCTGCAAGATCTCCACAGCTTTTAAACTTCTATGTGGATCTTGTTAGCTTAGATGCTGCATCAAAGGTTTGGGTTTCCCCTTGATATACATATACTGTTAGATCATGTAAAATGTAACAGGTCTTTGCAATCTGTACTTTCTTCTGACTGTTTATGTTGAACAGATACAACTAAAAATGTTGGCTGAGGAAATGCAAGCAGTTAGTAAAGGGCTGCAAAAGGTTCAGCTTGAGTATGATGCTTCAGAAAGGGATGGTCCAGTATCCGAAATTTTTCGTGAGGTCAGGACACAATAATCTCGATTTTCAATTCCTAGTTTTGGCATTGATATCTGTTCGAAGTTCTAGTAAGTTTATGTTGTCAAAAAATAAAAGTTCTAGTAAGTTTTAGTGAAAAACACAACCTGGCATTTGCGCAAATGAAGACCTTTTTCTTGAAAATTGTGTCCTTTTTGACCTAGTTGTTTGCGGCTTTGCTCAAATGAGTCTCAGATACAATCAAAACAGCAGCACCAAAATCCCTTCTTCATTGGGACCTTCATCATTGCGGCTTGGCATATTTGGAAGCAGAGAAACAACTTCATTTTTGACAGAAGCCGGCCTTCTTTCTCTTCGTGGAAAGACCTCTTCTATGAAGAGGCCAAACTTCAAGCTTTTAGAATGAGAGATGACAAATGTGCAGCTTTTCTCCTCTGTTTAGATATTCTATCTTAGACCCACTGGCTTAGGACCTGCGGTTCCCTTCCTGCTATGGCTATCTCAGCCCTCCGGCTGGTTGGTTTGTTGTATACTCTCTTTGTACATGTTTCTGTTTATTTCTTAAAAAATAAATAAATAAAATGCTACAGTGGGGGCTTCCCCTGCTGTGTTTCCCGTTCAAAAAATGAGAGTCTCAGATAGGCTTCCACTAATTTCAACTGGGCAAGCCAACAGGTTCAAAAAACAAACAAGCTTAAATACATTCTCGTTCATGTGATCTATCTTAGATTCTCAAACTGACATTATAGTCGCACTGTGTTCCTATGAAACTGTAGGATTGTTAAGTGTCTCAGTATCTCAATTGCTTCTAAACTGGCATTATCTGCATTGTGTAGAAGCTGAAAGAGTTTACTGACAATGCTGGAGCTGATGTGCAGTTGTTATCTTCATTGTTTTCTGAAGTGGTATGCTTTCTCTCTCCTTTTTTGGGGACTCATAGTACACATGCAATGTGCCATTCATTTCTCGTGGTTGAATTTTAAACTTGGTTCCAGGGTAAAAAGGCTGACGCGCTGATTAAGTATTTTGGTGAGGATCCTGTCCGTTGTCCCTTTGAACAAGGTAAGCAGATGTGTTTTATTTGGACAAGCTCGGTCTAAATTATTATCTGTAGGATTTAGCTGGTTCAAGTAAATATTTGATCGCTACATCTCCTTACCCTGTGGTGACTATTTTTCTGCAGTAATCTCTACCCTGCTAACATTTGTAACAACATTTCGAAAAGCACATGAGGAAAACCTGAAGCAAGCTGAGCTTGAGAAGAAAAAAGCCGAAAAAGAGGCAGAAGCAGAGGAGGCCAAAAACGCACAACTAACTAGCAAAAATGTATTGTCTTTCATATATTTTGCAGTTTTGGTAAACTTCATAAGCTCGTTATATTTATGGTTTTTAAATACTATCTGCAGGACTCTAAACCATCAAATCCAAGCAGGCAAGCTAAACAAACCTTAGAGAGGACAAGGTCTGCAAGCAGAAGAGGAAGAGATGTTGGGTGATAGATATCCCGATGGCCAGCTATTGTGCTTTGGTTGTGATCTGCTCGCGAGGCAAATGGACGACCGATAGATGCATCTGGGCAAGGGAAGTTTCGTGGATGGACACTGGCATCCGTCGGGTGCAGCACAATCGCATCAAAGAAACTTTACAGAACACCCTCTGCGGTATTTTGTGCTGACATCTCTTCTCGTTTGCCAACATATAGAAATCATTGTCTCCGAATTACCAACTAGTTTCTTATTACAGGTCTACCTGGAGAATGCCGACATCTTTTTTTATCCATGTCGGCCATCAGGGTCCAGTACTAACTTCTAACTGCTGTAAAGAGTTGCTAACATTGACGCTAACTCCATTCTTTCTTTGATTTTTCATGTTTCTTTTTCCATTCTTTCTAACAACGGTGGCCAAGTACAGCCATGGCTTCGAAAAATTACAGCCTGGTTCCTAGGTGGAAAATTGTAAAAATTAGGCATTAGGGTAAAAGAAGGTATGGAGATAATCTAGGGGGCAAAGAGTATCAGGGGTAAATATGAGATGTAAACTCAGCCCGTAGTTTAGCTGTAAGTTTTATAATGAGTGTATCATCACTTTGTAACGTGTCGCCTGTGTACTTCTGACATGTGTGTCAATTGTTATTATGGTTCGACCCCTTGATAGAATTAGGCATCATTGCTGGATGAGAATTGTTGTGCGAGTAACTCCTTTACAAACTGCATCCCTTTAGTAAAAGCGTTATGAGTTGTACATTCACAACTAATGTGTGTTTTCTGAGATAATGTCACAAGTAATCTGTGTGATGACTACATAATCATGTTTGAATTTTTAGTATCGTTGGATTCATGTTTAAAAGTACTTTTATATTTCATGGGATGTTAATTTTATAGCTCGAGCTAGTTTGGAGCTCTCCTCTTAAAAGAGCTGTAGCTCCGGCTTCTTGTGCAGCAGCTTCTTAGTGGAGCTAAAGTTGATTGGAAAACGTTTCGCAAAAACGGTTCTAATGGCAGGAGCCGGGAGAAACCATATTTTCCCCCGGCTTCTCTTTGTTAAAAATGACAAAACCATGCATAGTCCAAGTTTTATTTATGGGGCTCTTATTTAGGTTTCTCCTTGGCTCTTCTATCGGCCGGTGTTGGTATGGTAGGGGAATCGCAGCGAGAGAGAAGGGTCAGGGGAGGTCGCCGTTAAATCGCACTGGCACCGGACGGTGTTCGTTCCGAACTTCCGGTCATCCACTGTGATTCCAAAATCCAAACAATTCACCTCAGGCGCTCGCCGCCGTCATCGCTCACCCACCTCTCAACCCTCCAATATAAACCTATCAAAATCGCGTTATCAGACAAACAGACCCTGGGCCCGGGGAAAATGATGAGACCTCGTGGTTGAAATCAGATCGGCTCCAAAACAAAAGGTGCCGCGCGCGCGACCGCCCAGGCCCGGTGGTCTCAGGAGATGAACGTCCAGCCATGTCAGAAGGTCTGTTGTCCGTGTCTCGTGGCCCAAGCTAGCACTGACGGGTCAAGAGAGGACAACCGCTAGTGAGGCGAGGCCTGTGTGTCTCCTAGCCCAAGGCCAAGGCGCCAAGCGCCTAAGCCGCCCTTGGCCACTGGACACCACGTCCACTCCACTGTGCTGCACTGCGGAATCACATGCAGGCTAACTCCAGCGACATCCTGTTGATTCGTTTCTTTTTGGGAAGGAGATCTCGTTGATTCTTGCGGCGTCGCGCTTATCAATTACTCATACCATCCAAACTAGAAGCTAGTACTGCCAAATTAGCGCTAGTCATCTAGTCTAGCACTAGCCAAGAACTTGCTCGACATAAAAAGTCAGAACCCACCTTTTTTTAAACTGGATTTGAGACTTTGGCAGCACACCCATCATCAGTCTCGAAGTCACAACGGGCATCTTGCCGAATGCCAACAACTCCTACGAGACATGGAGGAGACGCCAGGCTGCATTAGAGAACACGGGCGTCAGGTTATTACAAGCGCATGTGCCCGTGGTACATGGAAATGGTACCACGGTCTGATTGGTTCATTGAAAAGCCCACTGATAGTGTGAGCCAGCATGGTACAAAGTACAAACAAGTCGAGTACTATATATTATGCATGTGTTCCAATACAGTGGAGCAGTACCTTCTTGGGTTACAAGTTTTTGATTCAGACCAGTAATTTCTTCGTTCCTCCCCAGATGACTCAAAAAGGGTGGGATATGGCCACATGCTCCGTATGGTTGCATTGTGTTCCCTTGAAATTATCTGTAAATATTTTTTTTTCTCACAACAAAACCCCATCAGTCGATTTATTAGACCTTTTCTATTATTATTGGGTCTATAATAATCAACGATCAGTAGCTAACTAGCTTGCTTTTTACACGACTTCTATATCTCGCTAGTACGTATATTATTGGAGTTTAAGGACTGAACAAAACATGAATCTTACCATGCCTATATTATATAGAGTTGGTTATTGAGGATCCAGAAAAACACGCAACTAGGTATGCCGAATCGTCGACACATGGAAACAGGATAAGCTAGGGTGATTCCTTGCTTAAGTTAGGGGTCAACTGTTCCTATCGACGGCATCATGAGAAACCTATGCACATCCAAAAGGGCAGGCAAAATGAGTGCGTGAAATGAGGTGATCCATTTGCATGGTCACGGGCTCATTGCAGCTTTTCCAAAGTAGAATTTTACTACTATTCTTTCTTTTCTTTTGGCCTGTTTCCTTATGATGACTCGAGCTCATTATCATCTGAATCATGGGGTCTTGACTCTTGACATTTTGCTTGAGCATCGTTCTGCGTCCATTTTTACAATACAACAAGGAAAAGACACATTATTGTGTGATGTGATCAGAAACTTCATGAACTTACAGTAGGCTGCAGCTGCTCGAGTTTCGACGACTCACCCATTTGCAATCTGCTTGTCCTTGATAAAGCTTATCGAGAGGTTGGTTGACGGCTTCAAGGAGAACAACAACAGCAAAAGACAAATCTGGCACAGCAACCCAGTACTAATCCACAATTGTTTTCTCTAACCCCAAAAGGTAGTATAAGCTCAAGGCTAGTTTTGTAGTAGTACAACACAGTATAAATATATAATAATGTTGAGTTCTTGACAGACAGAATCGCGAACAAAGTGATCGTGTCAGCATAAGTATAGTTTTGAAAACCGAGGTCGCTAACTGTTGATCCCTGACAGACTGTTTTGTACGGCCGACGTGACACTGTCACGAATGCTGATAATGTTTGGATACAGTACTGGAGACTCAGATCAGCAGGAAAGCAAGTACGCTTGGACGCCGTCAGTGTACACATGGAAGGGAGTACGTGCTACTTTTGGTTCGTGTTTGGCTCGTTCTTTACTACATTTTGCATGACAACACACATTGGGCTTGAGCACGTGCAGAGGTTGATATATTAGAAGATGTGTGTTTTTTATTACAATTTTCAGCCGGTGTTGCTTCGGATTCGTTCTCCTCGCCCGTGGTTTTGAGAGCAGTGGCTCTCAGTGACTCGGAGGAGTGGTGCGGTTTTGGCGGAGGCTTTGCCGCCGAGGTCACGTTTCTGACGGATGCTTTGCCGACGAGGTGGTTTTTGGTCCATGTTTTGCCACCGAGGTCGTTGTCTTCCGACAGATGCTTTGCTGTCGAGGTCGTTTAGACGGATGCTTTGCCGTCTGAAATTCTAGCGGATATTTTGCCGCTGTTTCATCTACGGCTACTACCACTACTGGCTGCCTCGGTGTTGAGAATTATCTTATATTATGTTCAGTTATGGGGTTTTTAGGTGGGGGTTCCCCCACTCCATGTTTTTGCTGTGTGTTCTATGTCGTGGGATTCGTGGGTAATCCATAAATTACCTGCGAGTCTCTAGGTATCCTATGCGTAGGTCTATTAATCATTCTCACTTCTTTTAATGAAACACGGGCCAATGCATGTTCTCAAAAAAAAAAATTACAATTTTCAGGCTACCAAAAGATAGTACTCGCTTGAGTCATAAAGAAGCGTCGATGCTATCCGTAGCGTAACAACTTTCACCATCCCTTTTTCTTAATTTTTCTTACTTGTCTCAAAGTATATAATAGTAATGAAGTATGTTCAGCAAAAACAATATGACATAAAAATTGATTAGAGTAAACAAAAAACATAGGAAAAATAATAGACTAGAATTTTTTTTCTCTTGAAAAAGGTATCAAAAGGTCAGATTGGTAACGGGTCGTCAAATTGCTATATATTGTTTTGATTACCTTAATACCACTTCTTTATATGGTACCAGTTGGCCTGGTTTGATCACGTTTTCGAGTTGTTTTTGAGTTGCGGGATGACTAAACTATGGATGCATATCGGGTATATACTTGTATAACCGTACTGTAGCTACTTTGACCATTAGTTTTTCTCTCAAAAATATTCTTTCATATTTCAAAGTATATAACAAGAAAAAATATATGATATAAAAGGTTAGAGTATATCTTTAAACCTTGCTAGAAAAAATGCAATTGTAATGTTTAATGCCAAGTAAGGGAAATAATAATCTGGATTACTTTTTTTAAAAAAAGGATTTCTTTTGAGAAAAATAGTTTCAAAGTAACAGGTGCTCAAATGGCATTTGAATTACTGTGTGGTTACCTTGAATGCCACTTCTTTATGACTAAAGGAAATAATATATTTTTTCTAAATTCATATCTGCATTGTAATATTTTATTTTTTCCCGCTGAAAGATTGGCTCCACATCTATAGCATTAATAGCTAGAGCTATGACTCTTTGTAAGTTCTTGTGGTGTATTTATGTGCCAGCCAATTTTACTAACCGTTTCAGATGTAAGCAAATTTAGCACCATATCACACCAGAGTTTTTCCAGTCAGCAAGTGATTGATGTAGTAGCACATTAATTTCTGGCTCGCAGTAGAAAAAACTGTACAAAAATACAATCTCACAGTTCAGCTCTGGTTTGGCATGAAAATAAAAAATACTGTGCTCTGTTAGAACTTAGAAATGCCCCTATCATGAAAAATCCAGAGCTACTCCGTATTGCTGAAAAAAAGAAGTCCAAAGCTACGAGTACAAAAGTAAAAGGAAAAGAGCAGTCTAAAGTCTATCCGAGGACCATGGGTGACGAGGGGTTAAACGGCATCCCTGACCTGCTGCTGGGCTACTGCCACAGTCCTCAGTCATCACAGCGACAGGGGAGACCGGACTCTGGCGACGGAGGTTCACGTGAGCGCCCAAAACGCCAGAGCGAAGCAGCAGCCAGGACCACGCCAAACCAAAACCACCCTCCCTCCCCGCTCGCTTCTTGCAACTCCCCCGTAAATCTGCACAGCCAGCGCGGCATTTAATGCTCTCCAACCTTTGGTCTCCCTCCCAAACGCTCCACCCATTCCCCTCTCGCTCTCGGCCATCAGGGCCCAGTCCACAGATGCGGCAAGATCGAATCCATGGCGAGAGCTAGCAGAAGCCGCGGCGGGCTTGGTGCTTGAGCCCTCAATCCTTGGTTGGAGTCCCGGTTCCTTCTCCTTGCATTGATCGAGAGAAGGAAAAGGAGGGTTCTTTCTTGTGTTTCGTTCTGCCGATTCTGCGGTTCTTGGGAGTAGCAATGAGGCGGCATGGGTGGCAGCTCCCGTACCACCCTCTCCAGGTTCGTCCCGTCCCGGCTGAAATTTTGCGCCTTTTTCTTGCTGCTGGGCGTGGTTTCTTTTGTTGCCCGTGATTACTCAAGATTCTTGGATGTCCCTCGCGCGCGTCGCAGGTGGTGGCCGTATCCGTCTTCTTGGCGCTGGCGTTCGCGTTCTACGTGTTCTTCGCGCCCTTCGTTGGGAGGAAGGTGTTCCAGTACGTCGTCATGGGGCTCTACACTCCGCTGGTGAGTCCTCCTGCTTGCCTCCTTCGATGCTATGCTGAGTTGGGTCGAGTGAGCTGCTTGTGTTTTGCTTGTCTGGGACCTTTTGGATCCCCATCTAGCTGCTGCGTGATGGGCCCAGCAGCGGTAGCTGGAGCTAGGGAAGGCGCCGAATTAAGTGTGGCCTGATAATCATGAAATGTGTTGCTTCATGCTTGGCAGTCTCGCGTATTTGTTTGGTAGGATTTATGTACGTTTTGTTTGCTTTTTTAGGGGTGGTACATGTTAAATCGTTTGGCTGAACTGGGCAATTCTTGTTGTGCCATCATGTGGCGTGCCTAACTCTGGAAGCAATGTCTGGTTCGTTCAGTTCAACAGCTTTGCTTCAGCCTCCGTGGTTGGTGGAATACTGACTTGTGTCACAAGGGTAAGGACAACAATGAATGCTTATCTATTGTTTATGGCTTCTGTTGAAATGTAGTTTCATAGCAAGTGGGAGCTACATATTCGTCAGGCTATGTGTGCCTCTTCATTTCTGTCCACTTCAGCTCTACTGTCTTTGGGTTGTATGCCAGGACACGTGTTTGGTTGGATTTTGTAGCTCCGTTTGCTGGAGAGGGACATGTCATAAGTAGTCTTATTATACTAGCGTCGTCAGTTTAGCAATGGCCGTAACTTTCTGATACCATGTCATGACCCTGGGCGCGGCCTTGTTGTGATGATGCCAACTACTGAAAGACTGTTCTGTGAAATGGGTCGTATCGTCCCTTCAAATTGCTGTCCTGGATTATTCTTTGCTTCATGGTTGTCATGAAACCTAAAATATTTTGAAGCGCTCTTTACTCTTTTTTAATAGAAATTGTTGTGCCTTTGCTGTTATGATGTAATGAGTAGGTAATGCTGTGAAATGGTGCCTGCTCTTCTTCTGAGAGGCATGTAGTGGCATGCTCTTCACTGCTTCTGACAGACCATGTGTAGTAACTGTTGGCTTGGAATTATATTTTGCCTTCACGTGTGTGAATTCGTGAGCCACAAATATGGAAAAGCATGAAATTTTGCAGAAACAATGGTTTCAAACTTTCTGGATATAATGTTATGTGCTCTAAAATGCCACAATATGATTTGCAAAACTGAAAAAAATGTTGTGATTGTTGAAAGGAATGCAACGTGGATTACACAAAATGTCATCAAGAAGCTAATGTTTCTGGCAAACTCTATTCCAAGATTATGACTGCACCTTTTTGTCTCTCCCTAAGAATCAAATCCTATCATAAGGAAATTTATCGTGACAAAATGGTGATCTAATCATTTCAGGTTTTATCTGTCTTCTTTTTATACATCTGGTGTGCTGCAGCAAACCCAGCTGATCCAGGGTTATTCAAATCAAAGAAGTATTTGAGCTTGTATGGAAGCGGCAAACACAGGCATATGAAGGAATCGAGAAAGGGTTCTTCAGATGCTCGGTTACAGGCAGAGGGAACTGGAGAAAAGCAAGAGCTTGAGGTCGCAGCATCTAGCGAGAAGTCAATGACTCAACACAAGGACAAGAATTCATCTTGCTTGAGTTCAACGTTCTCTGCATTTCTCCTTCTATTCTACCCTCTCTCTTTTGTTTTCTCCTGCTGCCAATCACATGAATGGTCCTCTGAGCAGCAAGGCACTGAGGAAGGGATGTTTTTCTGCGGCCTATGTGAAGTTCAGGTATGTTTCTTGTAGTCATTGTCATTGAGGTATATTTTTTCTGCTCACAATTAATAGTCCACTATTCCTTTGTAGGTGCTGAAGTATAGTAAGCATTGCAGAGTTTGTGACAAATGTGTTGATGGTTTTGATCACCATTGCAGGGTAACATACTCCTTGGCAATTGTCATATTTCTATTCAGCTCAAAAAATTGTCATATTTCCATCAGTGAGTACATAATAACTCCCCTGTTTTCCTCAATTCTCAACAGTGGCTCAACAATTGTATTGGAAGAAGAAACTATAGGAGGTTTTTTATTCTAATGTCAACTGCCCTTATCTTGGTAAGGTTATGCTCTCCTATTCCTATCCATCTCTGATAGATTGTACTGATAAAGATGCTACAAAATACTTCTACCATTACCATTGTGTCATTATGTAGTGCATGTTCCTAATATCAGCTAGATTCTACAGCCATCTAGATGCGTTGGTCACCATTATTGTGGGGAGCATTTTATTCCTGGTCCTTTTCATCCTAGTTGACCATTGACAGGTCTGCGTGGTTTGTGCAATTTGGGGCAGCTTATCCTACAATCAGCAATTGGAGTATTGGTGCTAGTGCTATGCTTTGTTGAGCGAAAGGAATTCTCTATGCAAATTGCTTCAAAGCTCGGAAGCAGCTTCTCTGTAGTGCCTTTTGTTATTGTGGTGGTATGTACTGGCATCCTACTTCTTTCATATCTACTGAATAGTTCAAAGATTATTGAATTGGTCAGCTCTTTTCACCAATCTTTATCAAGATGCTCATAGCGTTGACACTTGTTGACACAGGCATCATGTACCATCCTAGCCATGGTTGCTTCACTTCCTATCGCCCAACTTCTTTTTTTCCACATTCTTCTGATCAAGAAGGTAAGTTCTGATACATTTCCCTTTCCTCTGATTCTATTGCTTACTGACTCTTGTTAAAAAAAAGGGTCCATGCCTCTGAACTCCAACAATATCCTTGTGGATCATATGGGCATACATAAAATTTGTTAAGTTTCAATAATATATTACTATGGAAGGATTATAAGCTGCTGGTCAAAGTTATGCACTTAAGGGCCTGTTTGGTTCCTGCCTCCCAGGCAGCCATCCAGGCGTCTGGATGGCGTTGCCTGGCCGTGGCTCTCAGGCCAGGGAAGCAACCAAACAGCCCCTTATGCCAACTTGGGTCCTATGTGCTGTGTCTATGTTTTGTATGCAATTTGAATACTGAATACTGACATCATTATGTATTGAACCAAATATTGATATCACTAGCAGGATTAGTATCAAAATGGAGTTTTTTTATAGTACCACTTTGACATTTTTGTTTTTAGAAAATAGTGATTAAAACAATTAACTGTTGCCACTGAGTACATGCTACATGCAGACACCATGGATAGTTTGAGTGTGATATCATAGTCTTTTGTGGTTATGTGAAACTAAAGCATCATGATGACAACCTTATGCAGGGAATCAGTACCTATGACTACATCATTGCTCTGAGAGAGCAAGAACAAGATGATTTGAGTGGACAGCAGAGTCCACAGATGTCTCGTGTAAGCTCATACACTGGACTCAGCAGTACTAGTTCCTTTGGTCCACTTCGTCGTGGTTCATGGTGCACTCCGCCAAGGCTGTTTCGTGAGGATCAGGTGAAAACCTTACATCCTTAGTTTTCATGAATTATTAAACAGAATAATGTAATTCCGAGGCTGAATCTATACCTATATCTATATTGCACATGGGTAGTATAACAGGTGAATGGAAATTAAGGTGGTCACTTTTCTAACCGTTATACTGACTCTAAGTTTGTAACTGATAGCTAACAATTAATGTCTTGCACATCTAACTGATAGCAATTGCACATGTAGGCCTCATCATGAGCTTTACATATGATTAAATAAAAAAAAGAAATGTGTGACCATTTTCCATTTAATATCTGCCCATTAACTCACTACTGACATGAAGTTACTGAACCTCCTTGTAGTTTGATGTTATTCCATCGGAGGCTGCCTCGTCGCATAATTCTTCTATGAAGAGAAAAGAAGATGAGGGAAAGAGGAAGAAGGGCTCAGGGGCTGTGAAAATAAGCCCATGGGCATTAGCTCGTCTTAATGCTGAAGAAGTTTCGAGGGTTGCTGCAGAGGCACGGAAGAAGTCCAAAGTTTTAGTACCAATCAGAAAAGATGACTATTCACGAGGCCACGAAACAGATAGTAGCTATGGAGGCATGAGCAGTGGTAGGATTGATCTAGGCCCTGATAGCAAGAGGAGAACAAACAGAAGAGGAAGACAGCCCAGTGATCTCTCTCTCAAACCTGTTGCAAAGATATCTACAGATGCAATTGATTCTACCAGCAGTGACATGGCCCCTGAAGCAATGTCCAATTTAGCACCATTGCAACTTGAGGCACGGAGCGCTTTCCATCCCAGCAGAGCTGCATCTTCTGTGAATGTTGGTGGGTCATCTCCAGATAGCAGCTTGGATTCGCCTGACCTGCATCTGTACAGAGTCTCCGCTGTCTCCTCGTCTGGCGCTGAAGACTTGCAATTGACAGCTCTCACTGCTCCAGGAAGCACTCCACAACAAGGGATTCAACTGTCGAGATCGACGAGTGATGGGTATGAAGCATCAGGGGGTGAAGACAGCGACCGCATTCCGTCTCGGATAGTGCACCGCTCGTCGAACTGGGCAAGCATCATCCTCAACTCCGACCAGAGTGCGTCCTCATCTGGCATTCTTGTGCCAAAGAACAGATTGTCCTGACTTCAGATGAATGAAGATTGTAAATGATCAGCCAAGTACCGGAGATTCCAGTATCTGACCTTCTTTGTTGTCAATGTCAATTCTTGTCGCAGGGTTGGTTGGATACTGTGCAATTATTAACTTTTTTGTTAGTCTCTGAATCGCTAGGTAGGCAGTGTCTGAATTTCTTCCGTGGGGGTTCAGGTGCATGTAATTTTGCTGTCAGGCGACAATGAACTGATTTGTTTAGAGGGTGCCTGGATCAAATGCCTGATTGGTTGATGATTGTTCTTGAGGTTGACTTGTCTGCTCTGACCATGTGCTGTGATGAAACCAATGGCATGTATATGCTGCAATAGGCAACGGGCCAGATATTCTCCAAAAAGAAAAAAAATGGTCAGATCCTGTCATCTGGAACGCACTGATAAGTATCTAATGGCCATGTATACTTCTATTAAGCCAGTACACAACCAAGTCAAACATGTACAGTACCAAACATTGGATCCGAGAATAAATTACATATAGACGTCAAGTGATAAAGGCCAATTACTTCTGTTTTGGTTTTGGTGCCAAACATGTCGCATAAAACTTGCAGGAGTAACGCTTTATCTGTTTGACGATCGGCTAGATTTGCTGCCCAATAGAAAGAAACCGGAAACACCATGAACACTACTTATATGACGATTTTTGGGCTCAGTTATTTTGAGATAGAACGAACAATGTTACCTTTTTATTTATTTATTTCTCAACTTGCTCCTGACAACTTGTTTTTAAAAAGGGGAACCATTTGCTATATCACATTCAACCAAATTGAAGCAAAATGTCAGGGGTTATCATGTATAAAAAAAAAGGTGTCAGGCGTCAATGTCGACGCCACGCACCAACTGACGGTGAGGGACACAAACTGAACAGTCAATTGTCTGTGAACACTTGACAGTAAAATACGCGAATTGTCCATTGAACATTACATAGGTTCGATCTTGGGCACAAGGCACAGCCAATAATCAATGGAAGTCAATGGACTGTTGATCTGAGGAAGAAAAAGAATTCATCTGCCTATAAAATGCACAGATTATCAGACCAAGTTCTGTGCCGACAAGGCATAATGCTCAAAGATAATAAAGAAATAAAAGATAGTTCAGATGCAAAATTCTAAGCTTCAGAGTTTTTTTTTCTGACAACTAAGCTTCAGAGTTGATAGCACAAAAGAATACTCTCAAGAAGATTGCTTAGCTCCAAGATGACTTGTGGATGCTAATTGCTATAGACAATCAGCATCTTCTACAAAGACAAGAATACACAATGCAGATTTGTCGGTTGTAAGAACCTTTTTCAGATAGTAGGAAGACAAACCATCAAAAATCTGAAAATCTAGGGCTATCAAACTTCAGCAGAAAAGCAGAATACAGGTAATAAGCATAAACTAAAAATGACGAAAGCGTTTTGCCAACAAACATCATCAACAATACAAACATAAAGTCACTTAGGACACACATTTAGCTTGAGTGATACTTGAAGAATCAAGATTTGTATTTCCCGGGTAACAAATGTTTCATCCAGTATAACCAAAATGCCATTAGGCAACAAAATTCCACAGCAATTAAACCGATATACTAGTTACACAGGAAGGGGAGAAAGACATTTATAGGATGGCTAGAATCTGCGAGAGGAAGACAAGGGATATCAACCAAATCAAATGCATCAAGTATAGAACAGACCGGCTTCTGATGAAGGATGAGGAGATCAAGGACAGATGGAGAGAGTACTTTGACAAGTTGTTCAATGAGGAGAATGAGGGTCCTACCCTTGAGTTGGATGGCTCCTTTGACGATACTAACATACGCTTGGTGAGGAGATTCCAGGAGACAGAGATTGGGGAAGTTTTGAAGAAGATGAAGGGAGGTAAAGCAATGGGCCCTGATGGTATCCCCATTGAGGTGTGGAAATGTCTAGGTGCCAAAGCGATAGATTGCTTAACTAAGCTTTTTAACCTTATTTTTTGGTCCAACAAGATGTCTGAAGAATGGAGGAGAAGTGTATTAGTACCGATCTTCAAGAACAAGGGAAATGTTCAAAGTTGTACCAACTATCGTGGGATCAAGCTGATGAGCCATACGATGAAGCTTTGGGAGAGGGTTTTTGAGCATCGCCTAAGAAGAGAGACAAGTATAACCCAAAACCAGTTTGGGTTTATGCCTGATAGGTCGACCATGGAGACGATCTTTTTAATACGTCAATTGATGGAGAAATACAGGGAGCAGAAGGACTTGCACATGGTCTTTATTGACCTTGAGAAGGCATATGACAAAGTTTCATGGTGGGCCTTGGAAAAGCATAAAGTTCCAACTAAGTACATTACCCTCATCAAGGATATGTACGGGGATACGGTGACGTGTGTTCGAACATGTTATGGCGACACCGGTGACTTTCCAATTAAGATAGGACTACATCAAGGGTTAGCATTGAGCCCTTATCTATTTGCTTTGGTGATGGATGAGGTCACAAAAGACATACAAGGCGATTTACCTTGGTGTAT
Source organism: Bothriochloa decipiens (assembly GCA_023333625.1). Taxonomy (NCBI): domain Eukaryota; kingdom Viridiplantae; phylum Streptophyta; class Magnoliopsida; order Poales; family Poaceae; genus Bothriochloa; species Bothriochloa decipiens. The sequence goes on from CM041631.1 coordinate 7,644,228, forward strand.
GCTCTTTGCTGATGATGTGGTGCTAGTTGATGAGAGTAGAGTAGGGGTTAATAGGAAGTTAGAACTATGGAGGCACATGTTAGAGTCGAAAGGTTTCAAACTTAGTAGGACCAAGACCGAGTACATGAGGTGCGATTTTGGCACGACTAGGCGTGAGGAGGGAGACGTTAGTCTTGATGGGCAAGTGGTGGCCAAGAAGGATACCTTTCGGTATCTAGGATCAATGCTACAAAAGGATGGAGACATTGATGAGGATGTTAGACATAGAATTTCAGCCGGTTGGTTGAAATGACGTCAAGCTTCTGGTGTCCTCTGTGATAAAAGGGTGCCTTAGAAGCTAAAAGGTAAGCTCTATAGGACGGCGATTCGCCCGGCGATGTTATACGATGCGGAATGTTGGCCTACAAAAAGGCGACATGTCCAACAACTGAGTGTAGCGGAGATGCGTATGTTACGTTGAGTTTGTGGGCACACTAGGAGAGATAGAGTCCGGAACAACGATATTCGGGATAGGGTTGGGGTAGCACCAATTGAGGAGAAGTTGATTCAACATCGGTTGAGATGGTTTGGGCATGTTCAACGAAGGCCTCCTGAGGCGCCGTTGCGTAGTGGGGTTCTAAAACGAATAAAAATGTAAAGAGCGGCAGAGGTCAGCCTAAACTGACTTGAGATGAGTCGGTTAAGAGAGACCTTAAGGAGTGGGATATCTCCAAAGATTTAGTTATGGATAGGTACGCTTGGAGACTAGCCATCTATGTGCCTGAACCATGGCTTTTATGTGTTACTCTATGACCGATTTCTTTTAGGTTTCATCTCTAGCTTATCCCAACTTGTTTGAAAAAAAAGGCTATGATGATGACTAGTTACACCATTTTGAAAGAATGCTACACATATCACCAGCTCTTGAATCGCTGCCAAAACTTGGATCTCTTGAATCGCTGCCAAAACTTGGATCTGATCGAGAACACACCATGTGACAGATCTCTCTCTAGTCTTCCCATCCAAATCTTCTGTTACTTAAGCATAGATATGCCAAGTGGTTGCAAAAAATGTTCCTTTCAACACCAACTTCAACTAATCAACCCAAGCACACATAGGCCATGGCGCCATAACCATCAATACCACTGGTCAATCCGTGCGGCTCTTGGCAAATGCCCATCTCACTTATTTCCCTGTGATGCTATGAACAGATACACATGTGAGAAATAGACTAATCTTCTTCATCACCTAATTGCATCTAAATTGCCAGCTCTCATCATCTCAAGCTCCTCAACCGAGCCACCCTCCTCGTCCAAGAAGTCCAAGTTTGATGACCGGCAAGTGAAGTAGAACACCGCACTCATCATTGAATCAATCAGCATCACGAACGAGTACATGAGGACCAACAATGGCCCCTCCCATAGCCGCGATGAGCCATCGCCATAGCTCAGCGTCTTCACCCTCTGCTCGAACAGCCCTTCAACGAAAGCTAGGCCAATTGTGGAACCAAGGAAGATGAGCAGCCCGACGTGGGTCTGGCCGCGCATCAGCTGCACCGACCGGCGCAGCGCATTGACCCCAGCCACTTCCTCGAGAACGGCGATGACGCCGCCGAGGTTGCAGATGATGATGGTGTGCGCGTACACCACGGAGTAGGCGAGAACAGTGAAAAGGCCCGCGCAGACGACAATGTCGGGCGCGTAGCGCATGGCCCTGAGCGTGGAGCAGGCCGTGACGAGGAGGGCGAGGAAGGCGGCGAGGCCGGCGGCGACGGCGGCGCACCCGAGCGCGTACGTGGCGGCGAGGCGCGGCCACGCGCGTCGCGCGAGGAGGGTGATGTCCCCGGCCGCGAGGGGCTTCCCGGCGTACACGGCCGCGACGGTGTAGGCCACGGCGGCGCGGGCGGCGAGGAGGAGCGTGAGGAGCGCCGGCAGCGAGACGATGGTGGACACGAGGGTGGCGGCGAGGTGGTGCGCCAGCTGCTTGACGAAATGCGTGAGCGGGAGGCCCGACGTGGCGGCGGCGACGAGGAGCCTCCGCGCGAGCGGCAGCACCGCGGCCCCGTCCAGCGCGGCCGCGGACAGGAGGAGGCACCCGGACGCCGGGCAGAGCAGCAGGAAGAGGATGGACGTGAACGCGTGCGGGTCCCCGCGCAGCACGCGCACCGTCTCCCGCAGGATCTCCATCGCGTTCATCGGCGGCAGACGCACCCCGCCTCCTGCGGCGCCCCGCGTCGGCGCCATCCCTCCCGGCTCCTTCCCGCCGCCTCTTCTTCTTGGCTCTCCTTAGATTCGCGGCCACTTCTCAGCGCACGCACCAGTGACCCCGCCGCCGACTCAACTTATTCTCCTAACTCGCCGGCCAGATCCGAGATGATATCCCGGCGGCACAACGCGCGCGCCCAATGCGGTGTTTTGCGAACGGAATTAGGGCCCAGCAGGTGGGATCTTGGGGATGATAACGGCGTGGGAGGAGGTGGAGGAGAAGTTTTTTTTTTTTTTTTGAGAGTAAGAGAAGTTTCTTTGGAGCAGAGATCGAGGGGGCTTTTGTGGGAGACGACGATGAGAGTGGCCGAGTGGGGGAGGTTGACATTGGGGACACCGACAGTTCAGTGGGGAGGATGACAGGTGGGTCCATGAAGGGCAGGCCGTTTGCTTCCGTGGGAGAGTGGCAAGTGGGTCCCGAGAAACGAAGTACAGTGAAGCTTCCGCGCACAGATTCCAGTGGGTTTATGTTTGTCAACGGTGGAGTACTATGGTAGAACTAAAAACGATGAATGTGAAGAATTCTATCAGTGATATCTAGTTAGTCAGATTACATATGATCATTCTAGGGAACCCTTTTCTCTCTCAAAAAAAAAAATGATCATTCTAAATGACGAGTTCAACAATTTTTAAGAATGATTAGAAAGCATTTCATAGATTAGCAAGTCAAGAAAACTCCTTTACATACAAGAAGAACACAGGGAACTCTGGCTGGTTGAATGAAAATAAAGGTGAACTGAACATAAGCTCAAACACAAAACCATATGAATATAGACAGCGACAGTGTCACATGGCATCAGTTCTCTGCTACTTCCAATGCTAGAGGTACAGCAAGGCAGGAGCCAATGCATGTATGAAAAATAAATCATAAGAATGTTGACACCATTACAGGTCTTCAATAAGGACATGTATTCTAAGCAAGTATCTCTAGCTTATCATTATCATTTAGTAATTGTCTATATTCATGGGAGCTAGTTATGCGAATTCAAAGTTTTTTTGCTGTTGTTGCCACTGCAATACAGAATAGAAAGAGTAAATTAGATGCGCTTCCTGATTGCAGTTCTCACATTTCATGATTACTAAAGCACGGCCACAACTAAACCCTAAGGAAAATCGTAAGTATCCCATAAGGAGCAAGGAGCTTATCCCCCACTCTACTTGCAGGTGCCAATGTACGATGTGGTCACATCAGCTATGCGTGGAGAAAACAGGCCAATAGCAGGGCATCCCAGTTAATTGGCCGGGGGTGGGTTAGCAAGTAGCAACCAATGCAGAGTAAGCGAGCCGCATCAGTGCACTAATTGGACGCGGATCGGACGATCCGTCGAACACCATGCGTGCGGGAACGGTGGATGGGTAGGAGAACGCATCACCTGGAGCACATCGGGAGGGGGGAGTTGGCGAGGAGCCGAGGAGGTGGGTCGGCACCGGTGTTGGACGCCGCGTGGGAGGCTGGCGAAGGCCGTCAGCGGCGCCAGGCCGGCGACCGCGCAACGCAAATCGAGGTGAACTGGTGAAGCAGACCGGGGGAACTGTTCGCGCACGAATCGCGAAGTATGGTCTATGGTGCAACCGGTTATTCTCTCGGCAGCCGGCACCAATCCAACGGATAGATGGAATTTTCTTTTCTTTTATTTTTTTCTTCACAATTTTAAAAATATACTCAAAATTATAAGATGATTTGACTTTTTAAATATAGTCATTCACTCTCTAGGGGTCAGCTGGTAAATAGGCACCAAGGCTTTGTTTATATTTTAAGTTAATGGCTAAAGTTTAGACAATATAGTGTATCATCTAATGTTAATTTAGCCAACTTAAAAAATATAAGTTCATTAGACCATATAAATGAGTTAAAATGATCTAAAGGTTGGTGACTAACTTTTTTAGGCCATAGCATTGGAAAGATTGATTGGTCTTAGGGACTATCATAGAGTCTAAATTTATTTATACTTAAAATAAGACTTGTGTTCTGTTTTTTTCCTTCTTTCTTTAATAAATATACTATCATATTAATAAAAATTACAAATAAAAGAATAATAAATAGTCTTAGATCCTATAATAAAATCTTAGGGTGTCCACGACCGTCCTAGATAGGCCGGGAGCTAGCATGCTAAAAGCTAGCAATCAAGTGCACTATCTACTCCAGCTAGCTATTCCTTTTTTTAATAGTACTTTGAGGGTAGGTCATACGCACAACGTCCCTCGTATTCCGTGCGAGCTGAGCGACGAGCAAATAGCCAGCTCGATTTCTATGTATATTCTCTCTCCTCTACGTAGAATATACGATGATGTGTACACTCAAATAGCTATTTTAACTTAACTTTGTTGGGGACGCCCTTACCGTGAGTGCCCTTACACTTTGTTGGGGACGCCCTTACCGTGAGTGCCCTTACCAATACCGGTAGTCACAGAAGCAGCCCACTGAGCTGCAGCTCGGGCAGCGCTCCTACTGGCTTGGCGATCAATTCATGGGATGCGCGCGGGGGAGCAGGCGAATCCAGCGTTTCCGTGCGCGCAAGGGCACAGGGACTCGCCATGGGGAGGAGCACGAAACGACCAGTGCCAGTGGTGCGCATCGCCGTCATTAGCGTACAGTCCGAAGGATATGTATTGTGTGGCGCCGTGTGGCGCGTGCTCATCGACACCGACACGCAGTGACGGATCTACAGGGTATGCCGGGTATGCCCCCGGCATACCCTGCAATTCTGACGTGAATGCAAGTACATATATATACGTATCTTGTATTAAAAAAAAAAGCACTTACGTGTTGCATGACCGAAAGCCCAGCCTGGCCAGCGAGCGATAGTGGCCAACGAACCTCAGGCCCACGCGGGCAAGCGGCCCATGCGTGTGCCAACCTGCCAGGCTGCGCGATGGATACGCCAAAATGCCAATAGCCAATACGTACGGAACGAAGCAGCGCCGCTGTATGCCCGTATAGGTTGGACACTTCGACTTCGAGTCTTCGTCTCCTCGGACGGTTCATCTTCAAATCGTCGACCGTCGTTGGCCAATACGGTGTACGGAACTCCGTCTCACGTCTCCCTGAGTCCCTCTCGCTGCCGTCCCTGCATTAGCACCGTCGTTGTCCTGTTCATTGTTGTCCCGATCAGGTCAGATTCAATCAAAATATTTTTGTTCTTCGGATGTTTGTAAAATTCTTGTGCACTTTAATTGGTAATTGCATAATTATTTAGCGCTAAAATTAAAATCAATTATCACACAGCGAGTACGACAATTTGTCCAAACATCAGAGTCGTATGAGACTGATCTATTGTTCAGTAGACGTGGCATATGTTATCAATATGGCTTTTGAAACTATTTACAGTGTATTTAGCGCATATGGTTTCGACTTGATTCATTAATTTAAGCCTTATTATGTTAATTTGTTCATATATACCGAATTATGTTGTAAATTTTATAATTATTATCGAATTGGTAAAATAAATTTACCAAATTATATATAAAATCTTTTAAAAGACATACCCTGAACTAAAATCTACATTCGCCGCTGCTGACACCGGCACCCGCGGCGCACCGAGCGGGCTAGCTAGCTAGTTATCAGCTTTGCCACCAAGTTTGCCGCGCACTGCCCATCGTGCGTTTACACTGCCGCTGCGCTTGCACAGTGGCAGAGCGGCCTAGTGCTACCATTGCATCACGATCTCAAACATAGACGCAACTAAACACATATGCAGACTGACCAAAGTACTTATATGACGGGAAACGACGAAACGTGAAACTTACCACGAACTTTTATACATATATATATATATATATATATGTATATGTATATATATGTATATATATATGTATATGTATATATGTATATATATATGTATATGTATATATGTATATATGTATATATGTATATATGTATATATATATGTATGTATATATATATGTATATAAACTATCGTATCTATACGTCCACAGTCGTTGAGATTTGTGTTAGGCAAAACTCTTTCTTACTGAGCACCAAATACTTATAGATAACGTTTGGTGAGGTGGAACAGCCGAACAGGGATGAATTAGGATATCCACTTTGTCATGTGTGTTAAATTATCAGATATGCTATATGACGCGCGTGTTTTTTTTTTGTGCCGGCACACGGATTCTGCCTCTGTCCGATCTCCATCCGTCGTCTATCTCCGTCCCGCGCCGCTTCATTTTCTTTGCTCCACTGACGTGTGGATCCCACCTCTAACGTGCACTGTTCGTATTTTTGGGACTCGCGCCGGTTTGTCTTCAAGCAGACGTGCTCATTCCCCCCGGCCCTCCCCATTTCATTCCACGCTCTCTCTCACGTCTTCTCGAGTTTTTCCTCTCTTCCTCTGCGATGGCGTTCCCGCAGGCGGTCTCCGGCCTTCGTCGCACGGCGGCGACGGTGGTGCTGTGGATCTGGCCGTAGGTGGTGTCGCGACGCTTCTTCGACTTGCGGCTTGACGAGGGGGAGGCGATTGACGCGCAACGGCTTCTTCTTCGGCTCGGATTCAGGTGAGTTCGTATTCATCTAGGATTCGCGTATTCATCTGCGTCTGCGTCCTGTTATATAGGATTCGCGTCTAGGGTTTGTCCTGTGATATAGGATTCATCGAAGCAGGATCAGATTTGGGGATTTTTGGGTTTGAGCAAGGCCTAATTTGTGTTATTTGGGGGTTCGTGATATTCATTTCATTGCGCTCGTTGTGTGGAGCAACAGGGGGCGTTTGTTGGGGTGCATAGATTTGGTGGATTTTTGGATTGTTGTTGTGTACCTGCAGCGACAGGTTCTAGGGTTTGTGGATTTGTGGGGATTTGTTTGAGTTCATGGAGGATCTAGTGGGCTTACTTTTGGGTCTGGTTGATTGATGTTGTCACGCTGGGGATATTCTTTCACAAACCCTAGAAATGTCAAGCGTGGGTTGAAATGCTTGGATCGATTGTGCTCAGGTAGAGGAGTTGGAGTTTGTGAGTTGCTTTGCAAGTTGTCTGAAAACCCTAGAAATGTTAGGCGTTAGGTTCCAATCCTTGGGTCGATGGTGCTCAGGTAGAGGAGTTGTAGTTTGTGAGTAGTAGTGTCTCAGATTCAATGTTGATTCGAACTAAAACTGATTTGATTTAGGTTGTCAGATGCATTTGACTCATCTTAAGTCCATTTTTTTAATTATTGAACCGATATCTGTGTTGAGAAATTAAAACTTGTATTGTTTTTTAGTTTCAATCTAAATGTGTTTTTCTTTTTCCTATTTTAGTTTATGTGAAGTGTGATTCAGGTTGCCTGCATGTCTCTGAATGTTTTGTCTCATTTTTGCAGGAAGGAAGCTCTGCTTTGTGTTCTGTTTGCCGCTCTAGTTCTAAACCTATCACATTGTTGGCATATTTTGAGTCTGAACAATTGAAAAATAGACATTTTAGCTGGATCCTATCAATTGAGTAGAACCTTGAGATAAACTTTGCTAAAATATTTTTAATTATTCAGACTTGTATAATTTCATACTTGGTAGCAGTAACCTATAGAGTTTAACTTGTGCAAATATTTTTATCTATTGTGTAATTTAAGATGCTGATTGTTCTACACTTGGTATGTGAATGTTTGATTCAGGTTGACTGTAGGTCTTTGAATTTTTTGTGTCATGTTTATAGGAAGGAAGCCTGCTTTGTGGTCTATTTGATGCTTGATTGGTAGACCTATCACATTGAGGTAAAGTCATGGAGGAATCATAGTTTACTAGTGTTCTGTTATTTTGATTTATTCATTATTGGTTATGTGTCTATTTCTCTGGCATGTTTACCTATTGGTCCACCTTTCAACTGTGTTCTTCATTTGTTGTCTATACTCTAGTTTTTTGTTCTTCAAATTATTAATGCAGATGCTGATTGTTTTGAACTTGGTATTGGAGATTAGTGTGATGAATTAGTATTAGTTCATTGTCCTTCAAAGTTTGTACAGTTTATGAAATTTGTAGGAGGAGGATTGCAGGGTCAGATTGTTTTAAGGAATATATCAAGTTGTTAAAACCTGAGGAGGATCAGGTTGTCATGCCCTGTGTGCCGTAGGGAGGTGCCGCCTATCTGTTTTGATTAGTACGGGCAGTATTGTGGGTTATGAAGTCTGTTTTCAATGTGGATCATGTCTTTAGATAATTTAATATAAGTATTCTTTGTTCTGGAACATGATGATGACTAGTTTTATTTTTGAATTATATTATGACATAATCAGTTGTTTATATTTTCACTTTTTATCGTGATCTAGTGACGATAGATGGAACCAATGGATGAGCACCGTCAACTTTTTCGTTCTGCTTCTGAACCTCCTATCGAAATACCGCCTATTATTAGTGAGGATGAAGAGGGTGATGATAAAGGCAATGGGGATCCATTTGTTTTGACTTCGAAGTGGGGGAAAGTGTGTGCTATCTACAGGTTCACACTTGAAGAACCTTTTGAGGATGATCCAAAAGCTACAGTTGGTTATATGGAGAATCAACTTTGTTGTTTGTCGTGCCACCATGTGTTTCACTTTCGTTGTATCTATTTGTGGCTGCTCAAGAAGGCTAATTGTCCTATTTGTCGTTGGGCGTCTACTGATCCTGGTTATGCTAATCAGATGTATTAGGTCATTGTAATCTTGGGGATACTTAAAATATCAGCTATGCTTTGTTTTGGTTTTTAAATGTTATCTGAAGAGCTGAATGATGTAATGCGAACTATGTTTAAACATATATTTATATATTTGGTGTGTTCTGTGATGTAATTGTTTATTATTTAGTAATAAGTAGTTGTCGATTATTCTTGTATATAGCTATGGATGCTGATGATGAACAATATGTTTCTGATGGTGCTTCTGCTGATTCTGAGAGTGTTGATGAGTCTGCAAGAGAGGATAACAACTGTGATTCTGTGCATGAAATGGAGGTACTCATTCTATATTTGGCTTGTGTTTTTTCTTGGGAACTTTGTGTAATGTCTATTAATATGATGCATAATATTGTTGCCTTTGTTAGCACAAAAACTCTGAAGATGATAATAATGTTGATGTTGATCAAATTGCAAAGGCATTGAAACATCTGCAACAAGCTTTTACTGGAGTAAGTTGTACAACCTTTCTAAATATCTTGTGGTGTTACCCTTTTTTATTAAATCTTTTTGCATGTGACACATCCTAAATCTGGCAGTAATTATAAATTTAAATAATATGTTCTTTTCAGTTCTCTAAGGTTGTTGCTAAGTAGGGGAAATCAACCTGTTCTGGTAGGTAGAATCTTTGTGCAAAGGTAAATTGTGCACCTCGTGTTTGTTTTCCCCCTAGCTTTTTAAGTGAATGCAATGACCTTACTAGATTTTGTTGCATTTGTTAGCAGACTTTGAGAGCTAGGGGCAAAGCAAAGTCAAAAAGTGGTGCAGGTACATCAAATAGACCTGGAAGTAGGTTCAATAGCTCGTACTTTGGACTGAGTATTATAGCAAAATTGGATGATCGTAAGAAGCAGATTATTCAGCATCATGGCTTTGGAATGCTGCTTGATTATGATGGTTGTCATGCTCCCAAAGGATTTGTTCAGTGGATAGCTGATCACGTAGATGTGAAATGCAGTGAGATTTTAGTTGGAGAGAAAATGATTCCACTGGATCCATTGTCAGTACATCTGTTCTTGGGTATTCCTACAGGTGGTTTAGATGTCAAGGAGAGCTTTATTGATACTATGAAGTCCAGATTCCTGAAAGCAATTGGCCAAACTGCTCTGCCAACTATCAAGTGGTTTGGGGAAAAGTTGCTTGGGGAGACGTTGTGTGATGACGATGTGTTCCACTACTTTATGGTTGTGGCTCTGTCTACTTTTCTTTGTGCCAATTCTAATACTTATCCTAGCACACAGTATTTAGAGCCCTTGATTAATATATCTAATGTGCAAGTGAAATCTTGGGATTGGTCGAAGTATGTCTTTAATTGGATGATGTCTTCTATAAAAAACTACAAAGAAAAGGGTCAGGATTTGCGGATGCAGATATTTCCTAGTTGTAAGTTGTATTCTACTTCTCCTCTTTCTTTTTCTTTACTTTTTCTGTTATTTTGTCTTGGTTATTATGCAGCATGTTCTTATTGACGCCTTTTTGAATTGGTATGTACGGTTATTATCTTGACTGGTTGGACTTTGGAGTATTTAAAAAGCTGCCCCCAGATATGCCAAGGACCAAATGTTGGACGTGCTTGAGGATTAAGGAATTTGCTTCATATGATCGTGTTTGTGGCAACGTTTATGGAAAACGGTCGGTGAGTCTAGCTGTTGCAAATTGTGTTTGGATATGATAGATGAGACTAGTGATGCACAAATTTTGTTTTTTTTGGGTGTTGATGTACCCAGATATGGCTTTTGATTATACTTTTGATTTGTTCTGCACATCTAGAGCTTGTTAGTTGATTGTTGAGTTGATATTGTGTAGGTGAAATCTATTGATGATACTTGCTATGCTGAAGAGCTTCTCCCAGAAGAGGCTTGTGATATTTTTAGGTCAACCATGGCAAGACCTTGTGATTTCATAAGTGTTGAGGTAGGCGCCTTGTGCAATGTTTTTTAAATATTATTATTCTTGTATATTAAAATTTATATCTTGTATTCATATTGTACTATTGTCTTGGCATTTCAGGACATGGATAGGATGAGTGAGATTTTTTTTAGGCACCACACAAGACTAGGATTTAGGTGTCTCGGCTCACTTGTTGCAAAGATGTTCAATTATATGCATGAGACACATGTAGTTTGTGGTGGTGGTGGTGATGTAACTCCTGGGAGTTCTGCTGGCAGAGTACCTTCTACTAAATCAGGCCATGGTTCTGATGGAGGTGTTGGTGCTGCTGGAGTTGAATATGATGCCCCAGTGCATGCTTCTGCTGGTGAAGTTGTCTTGGATTCCACCGTGGCTCCTAGTGCAAGTGAAACAGGTGTGAAACAAGTTGTTTTGGATGCCGATGGCATTTGTACGACTGTAACAGCTGCTAAAGATGTCAATGTCAAAGTTGTTGAACCCAAGAAACCCTCGGCAACTAATACTCATGAAGAAGACTCTGTGACTGAGATAATTGAATCAGATGGTGGTTTGTATGATGTTCCTACTACTAATTTTTGTCATGCTTCTCAGACAACTGAAATCCTTCCTAGTGGTAACTCTTCTGCGCAAGGTATATGGATAGTTTTGTATGTTTTGTTTTATCACTGAATTAACAATTTGTATCCCTGGTAGAAAATATTTAAATGCCTATTTGTCATGTGTAGAATCAGGCGCAAGGAATGGGAAGGCAAAAGAAATTGCATCATCTGAGGTAGCTAAAATTTCTTCTTCCAATGACTTGCCAGGTAAATTGTTTGCGAATTTTAGTTTGTTTTTCATTCTGTTGACCACTTCTTTTAAATTTAATTTTCATGTGCAGATTCAGGTACAAAGTGTAAGAAGAGAAAAAGGAAGAATTCTGAATCTGTCCCTAATACTGATCAAAAGATGAGATTAAGGACATCTACAAGGCTTGCTGGATGGCATCTGATTTCTGGAGTTGGAGCTACAGCTGACAATCCTGTAGTTGTTGAAGAAGCTGCTGTACATACTAGTAAGCGTGGAAGGAAAGCGAAGCGCAAAGGCAGTGCATCTTCACCATCGGTTGAAGAAGTTGCTTCAGATGCCTCACCAGGTTATTTTTTGAATTTCTTTGTTGCCAATTGTTCTTATTTAGTATCATTGTGTTTTTCCTTTTTTATTTTAGTTTTATCAGCCTTTAATTATTTTTTTTCTTTTCCAGTTGTTGAAACAACTATTGGTGGGAAGAGGAAACAAAATACTCCTCAATCTTCAATGTCTGCCATTGCAAAATGCAAGTCTCCACGTGGATTGTCTACAAATCTTGATAAATCTCCTCTTAGCCGTGTTGATTATGGTGCTGATGCTCAAAGTGTTTCTACTGCTGTTCCTGCAACTTCACATGAGAATGTCCATCAGAAAGTGAGTGACTTTTATTCTTGTCTTTGTTTCCTTCTGTATCTAATAATTGTGGTCAGTACTAACTGGACTTGTTTCATTTGCTCTTAATTTTTTCAGGAAGGTGACGTAAATATTGCATCTATTGGTGCACCCTTGGTTTCTACAGCTGAGTTTGGCAATACAACAAGTGGTGCTGCTTGTGCCCCCCATGTCGGTACAAGTGAAAAGCCTGCAGGTTTGTATTGAAGAAAACCAAATCGTTATGAAATGTATGCTATATGATTTTGTGTATTAGCTGCTTCACCTTGTAAATTGCATATTTTTTAGTACTAATTTGCACCTTTGTTATCCTATAATTTGGTATTGGGATTGTGGAATACCTGAACTTTTTGTGTTTTTTATTTTGCCAATTATAATATTTGATATATTTAGGTAGGAAATCCAGCTGTGAAGGAACCTTGTTTAAACAAGAATCCTGTATTCAATGAAAGCCCTAGTTATCCTTCTTTCAGAATTGGTCCTAAATTTAATGAGAATGGAGACTATATTGCAGATCCAAAAATGAGGCGCCCTATTTGTCCACCTTCTAGAACATCTACTCCTATTGATAGATTGATGACTAAGTCTGGGCAGCTGAATAAAAAGTCTACTTCAGACCTGAATGTTCATGCTAAACTACCCCATGGAGGTGTTCCTCGAATTGTAAGTTTTTTTTGTTTTCCTAGTTGGTTTTGTTTTGTTAATATATGTTTGTAACCTCTTGGTAGCTGATTTAGATTAATGTTTTTATAGATCAATTTGCATAGAAAAGGCAACTTCAAATCTTGGTCTGATGGACATGTGAGAAATGTGTTTCCTGATCAGAAGACATGTAGTGCACATTCTCATGGTGCTCATGTGAGCAATGAGGAGAGCACCAGTATTGGAAATGCAGGAAATGATAATGTTGAAAAGGTAATCCATATTGGATTAAGACAAAACGTTTAGATCTTTCTTCTTATTTTGTATAACTAATATTGTTGTTTTTTTAGGACTGCATTTGAATGGAGTCTTTACCATTTACTGATTATTCTGAGAATTCTGAAGATCCAAATACACCTGCTCCTGCTCCTCTGGCTGCAATCCTTCCTCATGATCCTTCGACTATTGTATATTTATTATAGGCTTTTCTAGTTTTATTATTGTTTGTTATTGTTTGCTGGAAAGACAATCTTACTTGGATGCTTCTTATCTTTTGCTTTGTTTTGGTTCAACCTTGTAATATAAGGGGTACAATCTTGCTTGGAAAGACATGAAGGATTGTCTATCTGGACTTATGTTGTAATATATGCTATCTTTTTTTCTTTTTTGTGTGACTACTTGAAGTACATAATGGATTTTTTCAATGGTCATGTAAGAGGTTTTGTTTGTTCATATATATTTTTTAACATATCTTTGATGTCTTGGATGCAGGCACCTTCTAGAACATGTATTCATAGTAGTTTTGACAAGTCAGTGGTTGGTGGGTCGTCTAGTGCAGCGGATTGGCAGTCTAGCAGTGAATCTGTTTGGGAGCCTTCGAGTCATAAGATTGCCATACATCGCCCTAGACGAATTGTGAAGCCCAGCCAGTACCAGCAAAGCCCTTTTGTGGACCCTAAATCCAAGATTAGAGTGTCCCCTAAAGAAGCTCTTCTTTATGAAGCTTTGCTATCATTAGGAGAAAGTGGTAAATACAATAGGTTAGTTTTAAAGTTTCTTCAATCTGCTTTAATTTGTTTTTTTCCTACACCTGTAGTTTAGTTCTGTATATGAAGTATACAACAACATTTCTTTGTTTATTGCAGTCTTCCAGTTGTGGATTATTGCTCTGTTAAAGTGTATTTAAGTGCACTTTACTTGTCTCTCATGCCTCAAGGGACGGTGAATTATTTTGTAATTAACGCGTTCTGCAAACTAATGTTCCATACAAAACATCCTCTACAATCTAGAAAGCATTTCTTCTTCTCCAGAGTTGGGGTTAGTATTTTTTTCATACTATATATTTCTGAACATTATGCAATACACAAATCTGAGCAAGTTGTTGTTTCTAGGATTATCTCATTGGAAATCATGGAAGTAATGGTAAGAAGCGTCAGGAACTATATAACACTACTATGACTTGCTTCAAGGGCGCTTGTCGTGCAAAGCCTATATCATGTAGCCAAACTGTAAGTAACTTTGTTGCTCTCTCAAGAAGTCATTTTTGTGAATTGGTAGTTTAAAGTAGATACTATATTCAACTTTGTTAATTCCAAGTTTCTTTTTTTATATGTTAGCTCTATTTTCTAATTCTGTTCAAAGAGCGTTGGTATGTTGTTGTGATGTACCTTAATAGGCATCAGTGTGTAATCTTGGATTCATGCATGCTGGAGTTTGGAGTAGATTCAGATTTTTATAAGGCTGTGAAAAAAGTATTTGTAAGTAGAAGATTCCTGTTGCATCATTTTTTTATACTAGTTCCTTGATGTGAAAAAAACAATTTGTTCAATGTTATAATTAAGTTTATTTTGGCTATTTTACAGCTGCAGAATTTGTTACCTGTGTGGAATGAAGTTGTTAAACTTGACTATGACATTCTTAAGTTTCAGGTTATGTTTGGAAATGTTCCTCAACAATATGAGAAGTAGGTAAAATGCTTCAAATTTTTTTTAATTTAAAGCATTTGTGTTATGATAAGTATTAATATATGATTTCATTTCCTCATTTCTTTCAGCAATATATGTGACAGTGGTGTGTTTGCTATGAAGTTCTTAGAACATTATAATTTTGGTATTAACATGATAAATAAATTTAATGAATTTGATATTTCGAACCTACGCATCAAACTGGTCAGTCAGATGGTACTGTTTGACAAGAATATTGCTCACAAGGGTAAATCTAAACTCCTGGAGGTACTGTTATTTTGTAATTCTTTTCTCATTCCTTGTTTTGTTATATGCATTTTTTGCTTTTTTATAGTACTTGCTTTCTTATTTTCATTCTTCAGGTCTGTGATAATCTTTCTGGGTCAGTATGATGTCCTTGTTCCTATAAAAGGAGGATATTACTGCATGCCATATTTTGGCTAATTACCATTGTTGTCATATCTTTTGATGATGGAACTCTGTTAATATTTGTATTGTCGATGGTTCTTATTAAGCCTTATATTGTTGCGCATATAATGTTGATTGAGTACTCTACAATAGTATGTTATATTCATTCATGTATAATCAGTCGCATTGATTGTTTGCTTTCTAACCACCTTTTTAACTCCGCCTATGCTGGGGGTTACC
Source organism: Bothriochloa decipiens (assembly GCA_023333625.1). Taxonomy (NCBI): domain Eukaryota; kingdom Viridiplantae; phylum Streptophyta; class Magnoliopsida; order Poales; family Poaceae; genus Bothriochloa; species Bothriochloa decipiens. Next base: position 7,659,715 of record CM041631.1, read on the forward strand.
ATTGGTTCCCCCCATCATAGCAGGTCCCAAGCCCTAGTAAAGGAGGAGGGTTAAGAGGGGATGGTTTTTCCCTTGTCTTATGCAGGTCTGAGGTCCACATGATTTGCGATAAGGTAAAGTAATTGTCTTTTGTGCCAACACATTTCAGTTATACCTGTAATATTTAGGAATTTTATCTATTGTCAATTTGTAATTATGCTAGTCTCATTTATAAATTTTATCTATTGTCTTTCCATAGAAATAAATTATCATTTTGTAATTGTTTTAGTCTCATTTTCAAATTTTGTCTATTGTCTTGTAATTGTGTTGTCAATTGTCTTTCTATAGAAAAATAATTTTTCATTGTAATTGTAATTGTGATTGTGCTAGTCTCATTTCAAACTATTGTTAATTGTCTTGCTATAGATAAATAATTGTCTATTGTAATTATGATTGTGCTAGTCTCATTTCAAACTGTTATCAATTATATCTAACAGGCTCCTTATTATACTGTAGCAGGCTCCTTATTCATGAGCTTGAGTTTGTATTTATAGAAAAGTTTGTTTTTGTTATATCTTATGATAATTACACATATTTTATGCTAAAATGGCAAGTTTTATTATCTGCAATTTTTATTTGAGTAATGTGTAATTTCTGGTGGCTGAGAGTAAAAAACACATTTATCTTTTGGATCAGGGATTTACATTGTTCATATTTGTTTTAGATCTTTAAATTTTTCTTTCTAGTTGGTAGCACTATAATTTAGTTTTGAAATGGCCAAAGATGTAAATTATATATAATGAGGTGCCTTGACAGTTGGACACGCGTGTGTTTTTGTCTCTGGCAGTATACGGATTTTTGGTTTGTTTGATCTCCATCCGTCGTCTGTCTCTGTCCCGTGCCGCTTCATTTTCTTTGTTCCACTGACCTGTGGGTCCGACCTCTGGCTTGTACAATTCGTATTTTTGGGACTCACGCCGGTTTGTCTTTGAGAAGATGCGCTTATTTCCCCTGTCGATTTCATTTCTGTTCTTTCTCGCATCTTCTCGAGTCCTCCCTCCTCTTCCTCAGTGAAGGGTAAAGTTATGAGGACTTATTTTAAGATGGATTAGTTGGTAGGTACCAATGATTTTATATTTTTAAACTAATCCATCTCAATTAGTCCCTTGTTTGCCTTGGCTTCAAACACTTTGATGTTCTTGCTATAGCACTTGTTTTTGATATGAAAGAGGCAGTTTCTATGCCTTGTGCCCGGAAAAACAAGCTCAATAGCAGCGCTCATAGCTTTGTCCTGATCTGTTATTATTGTCTGTGGGTGCTTTCCACCCATTGCCTCTAGGAAAGTCTCAAATACCCACTGAAATGTCTCTGTTGTTTGGTCATGCAGGAATGCGCAGCCAAACATACAGCTCTACGCGTGGCCTGTGATTCCAACAAAAGGAGCAAATGGCAAGTTGTACCGGTTTGTCATGAAGGTGGTGTCGAAGCTCACACAATCACTGAACTCTTGATAGTACTTGATGGAGCAAGCATCTGCCCAGAATAGGTTGGTAATCCTTTTGTCATCATCGAACTAGAACTTGTAGAAGAAAGTCACATCCTCTTTCTGTCTCCTTCTGAAATTGTCCATAACCTGGGCCATATCTGATTTCTTCAACTCTAAGTTGATCTTAGTCATGTAATTCTCAATGTCCTTCTTCTTCATTGGCAGTGCTGCAACACTTCCTCTTAGGTATGAGAGGATACTGACCATCTGTCTGGTGGGGATGTTGTTTGCATTAAGTGTCCTTTTCAGTTTCTTCTCCATATCTGTCATGTACTTACGACCTGAGAAGAGCATATCTCTGTCACCTGGCCTCAATTCGTGGTTGTGGTCAAGATCAAGATTTATAACCACCCACTTTCCTCCTTGATATTCTTCTTTAACCAACATGATACAAGGACAGTCTGTTTTCTTCTGCACACTGGTATTTCTTTTTTCTACAGGCTTCTTTCCAATTTCCTTCTCTACATCACCCTCTTCTTGCTCAATGGATTTAGGACCCTTTGGTTTTCCTGCTCTTGTGCACTTCATTTTGCACTTGATATACTCATTGTTTCTCTTCTTGCTGCTTGTCCTTAGGCTGTGTTTGATTGCAACCTTGAAACTAGCAAGGTATGCATACATGCAGAAGAAATACTGAGCATCATCCTTGCTTTGAAACTTCTGATTCATCTGTGGTGTGTAGATGCTATCAACGGGGGCATTGTTTCCTTCTAATGCAGCCACCTGCTCTATCATGATGAATTCATCTATTTCTTTCTCTGTTAGCATTTCATTCCCATCACCATTTCCAGTCTCATTGGCACACCATCGCCATTTGCAGTTTGATCTGTAACACCCGAAGCAACCTCTCTGCTTGTTGATGCTTCTCCATTCAATGTGCTCAAGCCATGTTCTGTTGTAATCGTATGTTCCTGTAAATAGATTACTAGTTTGTGTGAGCAATGGTTTTTTCTATTAAAGTATGACATGATTATATATCGGCGAATGGTTATTTTACATTGCTATATTACCTGATCATTACTGATGTTGTTGAACAAATTTTGTTGCCAGTGCGTGTATTCTTCGTCGGATATCTCATCCTCATTCATGCTTGGCGGTTGTCTATTGTTGTCTCCACCATAATCCTGTCATGTGTAAAGGTAAGTTCATTATTTTCTTTCAAGACAGTAACACAGTACTTTTTTCAAATATGTCACAAATTAAGCTGAAAGGTTGAGGCTGTTTCTGTACTTGGTATGCTAGTGCTGAGTCTATGAAATCATTCTGTGCTTCAAATGCTTCATCAAGAGCGTTTGTGTCGTTTGAAAGTAACATCTGTGTCAGGGGTCCTGTTATGTCTTGCTCTACCTGCACTGCGTGTAATTATATTTTTGAATTAGACTTGTACTAAGCTCTAATCATAGTTATTTTGCTTTTGTGGTTTGCAAGAGTTGAGGATGCAAATGGGTACCTGTCCTAGAATTCTCTGTGTTGCATCATTATCTTCTTGTGAGCTGATGATTTGTTCATAAATTAGGTTAGTGTATCCTCCCTGCAATGAAATTTAAAATAGCTTAGACCTCTATCATTTTATTCAATGCATATAGGCTTCACAAGGATAAATATTGAAATGAGAATTCATGTTTTGATTTGCTTACCATCTTGAATGGCATTTGTGGCTGGATGAATTGCATCATATGGTTACCAATTGATGCAGGATAACTACTGTTGCTATTGCCTACATTTGCTTGAATTTTATCCATTTGTGCCTGATTGAATGCCATCATAGGGTTACCAATTGATGTAGGATAATTGCTGTTGCTATTGCCTGCATTTGCTTGACTTGAAGCCATCTGTGCCTGATTGAATGGCATCATAGGGTTACCAAACATGTTTAGCATGTCTTGTTGCCACTTTTGCATCCCTTCTACTGTGCTAAAATCATAATATAGTCTTGAGTGCCCATCCATATTGAGAATTACTTCCTGAAAACATAAGAAATGCATTAGATATAAATGGTTTTGTCTTAATTGTTTTAGCAATCTGTCAGTACTCAATATGAAACCTAGACACTTAGTGCAAGAAACAAGAACTAGCAGGCAATGTATTAACCCAGCAACATGCTATACATGATTCAACTATCATATAGACAATTGCAAATGATGATACTATGAATTGCATTTACTTGACACTGCAAATCTAGTTCTCTATGCAATTTTATTTGTGGGCATTATGAACTTGTGCTTTTGGTTCAACAACACTACTTCCCTAGAGGTTAAGCAGCTACTTTTTGGTAATTGTGCACATAGATTCATTCTCCAGCAATTAGCAACCACATATAGCTATAGCAGATTTTGTTCAAAACGAATCCAATCAAGTTTGTTCTCTCTACACATTGTTTGAGATGAAGAAATGAAGATTTGAGGGATCTAAGCATCAAGGATTGAGTCAAATCAACTAGTTTCTGGATCTAGGACAAGAATTGGATGCAAATAGTGTTTGCTCACCTTTGATTGTGCTAAGGTGAGTTGTTGCTTCCTGGATCTTATGAATATCTTCTGCTTTTTGCCCTTGTTCCTTTGCTCTGATCTGGGGTTTTCACCCCTTTTCCCCTGGTTTTCGTGAGGAGAGCAGAGCTCTTCCCCAGAACAGATCGGGATGGATCTGATCTGTTTGGCTTTTCTTCTTTACCAAGATGGTGTTATATAGGACCAATAGTTTGGTTGTTGGGCTGACATGGTTCTCTGTTTATTCTAGTCAGGTCCATGGACCGGAAGAAGGGTATAAGTACAAATTAGGACAGACAGGCCTTGGGCCTTGTTTGAGAAATAACAAACTAGGACAGACGGGCCCAGTATAAGTACAAGTACAAATACATGTAAATATATATAAGAATATAAATTCGTGTGTTATTTTGTTTAAGAATACACATATTGTGTTTCATGTTGTAATTCATGTGTTATTCTGCCTCAAAACACACGAATTTTCTTTTTGTAAGGTGATGTGCGGTTGTATGATAGAATTTAAAAATTCGTGTGCTAGCTTTAAAGAAAACACATGAATCCTATCTTACCTCAAATCCATGTGTTTTGGTGGCATAAAACACGCGCGTGCTACATCGACAAAAAACACACGCGTATAGACTAGACAGGCCCTAAATTATAGGATAGAGGGGGCAAAGTCATTTCATAAGAAGATCGAATATTCTCTCTAAATCTAGACATAGTTGTATGGGTTGAGTATGACACTCTAATCAGTTGTATAGTTTTTTTTTGGCTTGATTTCCATTAAAAAAGTTTAGGCTGACATGCATTTGCCGTCATTTCGGAAAAAAGTTAATGTTTCTTAGTTCATCATTGCTCAAAACTATTTGATGGATGTGAAGGACTAAATATCTCGTGTGCCTGTATGACTTATGACTTCAGCATGTTCAAGCATAGTGTGAAATCCAATTCCTAAAATAAATTGGAATGTCGAGCGTTTTCATTGTCCACCGCACTCTCCCGTGTTCATACGAGTTAGAGAAGAGTGTTCAGACATGACAAATTTAAATGCATTATGTGATCATTATTGGATAAATCTCTAAGCCTCTGCCTATACATATGAGTTATATCAACACACGCCTCAAACATAGTATGAAGTTCGATTGCAGGATGAATTAAAGAATACACATCGTGATAGTTAAATAAATCTTCAAGTATGGATCGATCCTCACTGCAGCAGATTAGCTCTATTCGAGGCAGTCATAAGCATGTTATTAGATCTCATCATGCGTGCAAGGACATGAACTGTGTGCTGCATCTAAAGCAATTGCACTTGCACCATCTAGTGCCGGCATGCTTCCTCGACCAGAGAATGTGCGTCACACTGTCATCGTGATCATTAATTTTTTTTAGATCATGCATAAGCATGTATTTCATTAAGTAGAAAGGAGATTACATAGCAAGGATTTTTGCAACTAGAAAACACAGACTGTGGCCTACATGACGTACATGCTGTGATCATTAATGTTATGTGACGACTATGGGCTTTATGTGTCTTCCTCCCTTGTTCTTTCATTTGCTTGTAATTGAACTTGTTTTTCTGATTTGAATAAATTACTACAGGGGCCTTGCCCCTCTAGTTCAGTCAAAAAGAAAAAACTATGGGATTTATGTTAATGTGCTAGGTTAGGATCCATACAAGCTATCTATATGGACCTTTCTCTTAGTATGAGTTCTTGCTAAATACATGATTAGCTTGATGACCCTAAGGAATAAGTAGATTGCTTTTGTAGAAGAATTTAGAAGCCAATGTGGCAAGAGACAAGGGTTTGGAATTTACATAGGCTAAAGTTGTTGATTTAAATTTTTAGGACCCAATTCACAGTCCTTGAGTGTGAGATAGATGAGATGTAGGAGTGTTGAGATGCCTATGCCAGAGGCCCAATAGGATTTGGCGAACGGGTTTTTTGTTTTTGACTTTTGCTATTTATCTGTGACAAGTTTTTTAGTAGTAAATCTGTCATATTTCTATACGTTTGATAGTGTTTTATGATTTATGCTACAACTGTCTACTGGGTCGTAAAATTTGCCGAAAAATAACTAGACACTCTCTTTTGTTTTCATGCTTTCATAACGCGTCAACACAAAAGTCAAAATTAGTACACGATTGCACGAAGGCTAAATCATTGCATTTAATCATTTTCCTGTGAGAACCCACTGACATACGTTTTCCCTATGTGTTTTTGAGAACCCGCTAATGTGTCGTCGTGTTTTCGTTATGCAAGACAAACTAAGGGCCTTGCTAATTTCCAGACGCCTGAAATGTTCAAATCCCTTCAGGCGATGAAGCTGGTTCACCTATTTCTATTCAACAGCCAGGCATCCATCCATCCTCGGGTGGGAGAGATAGAAAACGGGAGTGTTGCCTGAAGCTCTCAGTCGGCTGTGAGTTATGGAATGTGATAAACTAATTCCCTAATGGGTCTTTTAGTTTTCCTAAACAGTACCCAGAGGTTAATTTCTAATGCTTTTTCTCTTCGCCAAAAAAAAACCTAAAAAGTTTATATGTAGCTCTAAACGGAAACCTAAAACCAGTTATTTGAGGTAGTAACCGATGATATTTTTTTCCTGCTTGCAAGCTAATCAGAGCGCAGACGAGGCACTTATCGATCGTTCATCACTGGAGCAGATGTAACACTAACGCTATGCGAGTCACTAATAAGCAATGCGCGCAGTAAGCCTTCGTCCTCTGTACTCCTGTCTATGCCGTGCAAATGCAAGGACATGAATTGTGGCACCAAGCTATGTCTGTGTATCGGAGCTGCATCAAAAGCAATTGCACTTGCACCATCTAGTGCTGCCATGCATTCTCGTCCACGCGAGCGCCGGTGTACCTCCGATATTTTCTTCGTCCACTCCAGAGACGCGAAGATGCGCATGCCGAGCGATGGCCAGACCCCTATATAAACCCGTCCATGGCTACTCTATCACTCAGCACAAGCTGAAGCACACAGCGCACCAAAAGACATTATCGACCATGGCTGCCTCGTGTTAACAGCAAGCTCTCGCGCTCCAGCTGTGCGCCTGCCTGCTCCTGGCCGGCGCGGCGTCCGGCGGCCGCGTGGACGTGGAAGACATGCTGATGATGGACCGGTTCCGCGCGTGGCAGGCCACGTACAACCGCCCGTACGCGACCGCCACCGAGCGTCTGCGCCGGTTCGAGGTGTACCGCCAGAACATGGAGCTCATCGAGGCCACGAACCGGCGCGGCCTCCCGTACCGGCTCGGCGAGACCCCGTTCACGGACCTCACCAGCGAGGAGTTCCTCGCCACGCACACCATGCCGCGCCTGAGCGCACCCGACGCCGCCGCGCGGCACCTGGAGCTCATCACGACGCGCGCTGGCCCCGTCAGCAACGGCTGGTGGCGGAACTGGAACTCCACGGCGGACGACGTCGACGTCCCCGAAAGCGTGGACTGGAGGACCAAGGGCACGGTGACGCCGGTCAAGAACCAAGGACCTTGTGGTACGTAAACAATAGGGCATACACTCAAACGTCGGCGTATATACTCAAACAATATATATACTACAATATACAGTATATGCATGCAGGCAGCTGTTGGGCATTCGCGACGGTGGCGTCGATCGAAGGCCTGCACAAGATACGGACGGGCCAGCTCGTGTCCCTCTCGGAGCAGGAGCTCGTGGACTGCTCGAGGTCCCCGCCCAACCGCGACTGCGACGGCGGCAACCCTGGGGTTGCCATGGACTGGGTGGCCACTAACGGCGGCCTCACCACCGAGTCCGACTACCCGTACGAGGAGAAGCAGGGCAAATGCAAGCCCGACAAGGCGCGCAACCACGTCGCCAAGATCAGCGACTGGCATATCGTGGATGTGAACAATGAGGCCGCGCTGGAGGTGGCCGTGGCGCGGCAGCCTGTTGCCGTGTTCGTCAACGAAGGACCGATCAACCAGCACTACGTCGGCGGGGTGTTCAATGGACCCTGCGACCCGGAGAAGGTCGACCATGTCGTCACCGTAGTCGGGTACGGTACCGAACCCGGCGCCGGCGGTCGCAAGTACTGGATCGTCAAGAACTCGTGGGGCGGCAACTGGGGCGAGAAGGGATATTTTCGCTTCAAGAGGCGCATCAAGGACGCCAGAGGCACGTGCGGTATAGCCAGGTTCTCATACTACCCGATGATGTGATCGAGCTCCCGGCCGGGTCCCGTCCGCGAGTCGCCGCCGACCGCCGTGCTTACTTGCCTGGTCGTATACTCGTATATGGATGATTAACTATACAGTACAGTACAATCGCCTTGCTTCCTGCACATGATCGATGAGGTGCAGAAGTCAGCTTCAAGAACAGGCTGAAATAAACTCGACACGCTCAGTACTCAGTACAGCGTCGTCGTCGTCGGCATTTGCTCATGTTTGTATAATCTTAAAAAAAAATATAATAATATATATAAGCTCGATATGTGGTTGTGCTAAATAGAATATCCCTACTTTACCTATAATTAACTAGCAAAATTTATAGTTATGTTCGGACATGGATCTAACTATTAGGATAAATGGATGATATGATACCAAATAACACTCCACTACATACATAATAGTCTCTCCATCTCAAAGCGTACTATGTACCTAGATATTGATTATGGCTACATATACTAGCTAGAAAAGTCTTTACAATTTAAAATGGACTGAATATTAAGTTACATGCTATCATTTTCCATGGGGTGCAATTAATTGTAAAACCGACTAGCTGATCTTAACTGCACAATTAATACAATAAAAATGGAATAATCAGCAACACTGTTTGGGTCGAAATTATACTTCTCCAGAATTCCGCAACTCTTGTCTAACAAAACCAAGAATCACTCCTCCTAAAAAAACAAAAATTGCAATGGGGAAAAAATACCTCCACGTGTGACGTGCCTTCTAACACTTCCCTCCGGTCACAAATTTGCCCATTGTGTTCTAATAGAGCATACGACTTAATTTATTATGCGCACTACTTACAAATTTGGTTTTTGGAGATTACTACTTTCATTTTGGAGGTAGCACATTTATATCACTGTCTTTCATAAAGAGCCATTTTCGATAACCCACATGCTATTTACAGAGGTGGAGGAGTCGATGTAACCCTTCTCGCAAAAAAACAGCTAAGCTGAGCTTATCTGACAGCACTTCAACAACTAGTTTTCGTGTATAGCCTATATATAGCTCTCCTTTTCCCCTTGTGTTAGCTGTTATTCCTCACCATTGGTCCATTGCCATACACGACCAGAAGCCCTTTATTGGCTACTCCCAAACCTCCCTTTGTGGGTCATAGTGATTAGAGAGAGAGTGAAAATTTTTAGTTTGGGGAGAGGTGCTTTGTTTTGTGTGAAGCCTAAGTGGCATTAGAGAGCTTGAGATTGTCAAGCACTTTTACCACTTGAGCAAGTTGAGCTTTTAGTCGATTGCATTTTGTTACCCTTGAACATTTCCTTGTTAGATACGGTGGCTAAGCGACACCGGCAAGTACCCAAGGTTATGGGTGGCTGTAGGAAGTTTGCGAGGGTTGCAATCTTTCCCCTAAAAAAGGTAAAATATCACCTAGTAGAAGTGTGGAAAATGATTGAAAGAAACCCAGCTAGAGCTCGACCACGAAGGTTGTTCACGGCTTGTGCGATGGAGATGTTAGGATCCAACGAGGATCTAAACACCAGGAAATACACCTCTTATATTGTATTTACATTACATATTTATTATGCTTCTGCTTGTGTCTACTTGTGTGTGTTTGTGACTACGCATGCTGTTTGAATATGTTGATAGACTCATAAAGAAGCCACAAACCAAGTTTGTGTTGACGCAAAAGCGGCGAGAACGGCTCTAACTATTTTCGTTTGGATCTTAGTGAAAATCAGCTAGGCTAGGCTAGTATAGGAACCCGGCTAAGTTGGGCTGTGCACTGTGTCAAACAACTAAAACTGGCTAGGCTGGGTTGCAATGCTGGTTAGGCCAGGCTTGATTGTGTGTTTGTTTATATTGTTTATTTTAATTGTTATTATTTGTAAAAAAAATTGTAGAGCCTATTCAACCCTCTACCACTTCTAAGGGAAATATTTTGAGGAAACCCTCTCCCACTAGGCTAGATTTGAACCAATTTTATTATTAGTGAACTCTAAGACTTCTAGGTTAAAGTGCCTAGAGTTTGACCAAATATATAGTTCAAATATTCATGTTTACCATGCCAAACAAGTATATTATGAAAATATATTTGATGACAAATCTAATGGTAACTATTTAGTACAATAAATCTTGATATTTTTTGTATAAATTTGGTTCAATAATATTGACATACTTTAACATAGTACTGTATCTTTTATAGGACAGAGGGAATAGAATTCGATTCAATTATAAGCTGATGAAAGGAAAAATAAATAGAATTATATGGATGCCTTCTATATCTACATCTATCAATATATCTATTAATTAAAAACTCAATTAGCTACATTGTATCTCAACATGTAAGTTGTCCACTTCAGCAATGCACTATCACATGTAATTAAAATCTACTAGCGCATACAATTGTAATATTCACATTAGCAAGACACAAGCATTTTGTTGTTCATATCAACATGTCATGCAATCCACTAAACTGAAATTTTCGTAACAACACGGGGCATGTTTTTCGCTTCTCATATATTGAAAATAGTGATTTTGCTTATGTAGACATACAAAGAAGCCACAAACCAAGTTTGTGTTGACACAAAAGCAGCAAATAGGAGGTCTTGAACTATTTCTGTTTGGATCTTAGTGAAAATTGGCTAGGCTAGTATAGTATCACGGCTAAGCCAGGTTAGACTCGTGATGTGTTAAACAAACAAACCTGGCTAGGCTGGCTTGCAAAGCCGGTTAGACCAAAGTTAGATTGCGTGTTTGTTTATATTATTTATTTAAATTCCTATTATTATTAAAATGTTTGTAGAACCTATCTAACCCTTTCCCGCTCTAGGCCTCAAGTTGGTCCTTCGTAAGGGAAATATTTTGACGAAACCCTCTTCCTCTCTAGTCTAAACAAAGATTATTATTAGTGAACTTAAGACTCCATGAAACATATGAGTTGAAAACTTCTCCGGTTAAATTGCCTAGAGTTAATTGACCAAATATATAGTTCAAATATTCATGTTTATGACACCAAGTAAGTATATTATGGTAATATGTTTGGTGGTGAATCTAACGGTAACTATTTAGTACTATAAATCTCAGTATCTTTTATATATCAATTTGGTCAATAATTTTGACATACTTTAACATAGTACTACATTAGAATTGCATCTTTTTAGGACGGAGGGAGTAGAATTTGATTTATTTATAGGTTTATAGGTCCACATTAGCAAAACACATAGGATTTTTTTGTGCAATTCACTAAACCAAAAATTTTGCAAAAACATGTGGGGTATGCTTTTAGTTTCTCATATATTGAAAATAGTAATTGTGCTTAGTGGAGATGATGTAGATAGATTTTATTAAAGACTGGAAGTTAGTGAGATGACATGGCTTTTAGAGGAAGATGATGAGATATTGTAAGAAATGATGTGGATGACTTGTTTTCGTTAAGAGGGTTGGAAGTTTGTGGGATAACATGGAAGTTGATGTGGATAATTAGTGAAATACTATGTGGATGGCTCACTTTTACCAAAATAAAAGGTGAGAAGTTGGTAATTGTGTTTAGGGAGGATGACATGGATAACTTTCATTAAGAAGTTGGAAGTTATTGTGATGACATGACTATTAGAGGAAAATGATGTGGAAAGTTAATGGAAGATGATGTGGACGATTTGCTTTTAATAAAAAGCTGGAAGCTAGTGGAATGACATGACTATTAGTGGGGTATGACGTAGATATAGATATATGGCTACATGCCCAAACTCCCCCACTATATATATCTGCAAGTACATAATCCCAATTCACAATGCCAACAACCTATCCATCCTTTTAGCTGTTGATTCAAAAGAGAGGACAATTAATGACTCGAATAGTACCAAGGTTCACTGAAACCTTCCCCGTGGAGGACGTGAACTACCCTTACGGCGCCTTCATCGCGGCAGTCCGGAAAGATGTGAGCAGATACTGCACCAACCAAAAAGGCATCGACCAACCTGTGCTGCCGCCGGAGAAGCCGGTCCCTGCGCACTGGTTCTACGTCGAGCTCAAAACCAAGACCAGCTCGATCACGCTCGCCATCCGCATGGATAACCTCTACCTCGTCGGCTTCAGGACCCCGGCCGGTGTGTGGTGGGAGTTCGGCAAGAACGGCGACACCCACCTCCTCGGCGACAACCCGAGGTGGCTCGGCTTCGGCGGCCGGTACCAGGACCTCATCGGCAATAATGGTCTGGAGACCGTCACCCTGGGCCGTGCCGAAATGACCAGAGCCGTCAACGACCTGGCGAAGAAGAAGGCGATGGCATTAGAGGAGGAGGAGAAGGAGGAGCTGCTCATGCCGCAGGATGCTGATCTGGCAGCGGTGGCGGCGGCTGACCCACAAGCTGACATGAAGAGCAAGCTGGCGAAGCTGGTGATCATGGTGTGCGAGGGTACGCGGTTCAACACTGTGTCCCGCACGGTGGAAGCGGGGTTCAACAAAGGGGTGAAGATAAGCGAGATGCAGGGGAAGCAGGTGCAGAAGTGGGACAGGATCTCAAAAGCTATCTTCGACTGGGCTGACAAGCCGACTGCTAAGATCCCCGAGATGGAGAAGCTTGGCATCAAAAATAAAGACGCTGCGAGGATCGTTGCGCTCGTTAAGTATCAACCTAAAAAAACTACTGCTACTACTAGTGCTACATCTGAGTCTGACGACAGCGAGGTCTGATGATCATATCATGACCTGCCGTTGTACTAGCTATATGCATGCCGTGTGCTATGTTTGTATACAAATAAATACACCCCGCATACGCGGTGGTGTTCCTTGTATATCCCTCTAATGAGAAATAAAATCCACCATACTCCCCATGTTTGTATATGCATCTGAAGTTGAATTGTTAGGTGAAATAACGCAAGATCCATGGCCAATATGTTGTACTGTTTCCGATATATTGAGTCTTGGAAACTAGGAGATGAAGCTCTCCACTGATATTTGATTTTATTGGAACCACACAACGCACGCGCTCTTCACTATATGCAGTGACACTACTAGCTATACGGTTGCGCTAACTCTTAACAGCACAACCAAAACTGTGGCAACCATGAACTTCGCGTGCGTCTTATCCTTAACTCAAATTGGAACACTGAACCTAATTAATTAACAGAAGGTCTCTCTCATCCGGCCATCCGGGAGGTATGTCGCTGGTGTGAACTGTAAAACTAGCAGGCAGATGCAAAAACTTGCATCATCTGGAAGGACGCGTACTAGCAGTCTGGCACCATGCCACTTGCGTTGCTGCTGAAGACGCTGCGGCCATTTCTCGTCGACCGGCCGGAGCAGCGAAGCGAACACGTAGCCCGACGCCCTCATCCTGCTCTCTTACGATCGACGCCACGCCAGGATGCGCGTCGAGATCGATCGCCTCGCCACGCCCGTTATATATTAAGCCCACAGATTTGGCTGCTTTCCAAGAGATAGCAGCTGGAGCATCGGGGCACATCTCGATCGACTGTACTGTTCGTCATGGGTGCCGCCTCGCGTTGTCTGATGCTAGTCCTCGCCCTCCTGTTGTCGGCCAGCGCCGCGGCGTCCAGCGAAATGCTCATGATGACGAACCGGTTCCACGCCTGGCGCGCCGCGCACAACCGGACCTACGCGACCGCCGCGGAGCGCCGGCGCCGGTTCGAGGTGTACCGTCGGAACGTGGAGTACATCGAGGCCACGAACCGGCGCGGCGGGCTCTCGTACCAGCTCGGCGAGAACCAGTTCACCGACCTCACGAGCGAGGAGTTCCTGGCCGCCTACACCATGCCGCCCGGGCAGGCGCTCGCGGCCCGCGACGACGACGCCGTGGCGCGGCAGCTCAACGATTCCATGCCACGCAACAGCAGCTACTCCGGCGACGCCTTTGGCCAGGTCCCCTACAGCATCGACTGGAGAGCCATGGGTGCTGTGACTCCCATCAAGCACCAAATGACTTGTGGTACGTACATCAGCAAAAGATGATACCCTGTCCACGTGCCATGAACATGATATCCTCGTGATGACGACATGTCCCTGCGCTGCAGGGTCTTGCTGGGCGTTCGCCACGGTGGCATCGATCGAGAGCCTGTACAAGCTGCGGACGGGGCGTCTCGTCTCGCTCTCAGAGCAGGAGCTCGTGGACTGCAGGTCCCCGCCCAACTACGGATGCGGCGGCGGCGATCCGGCGACGGCCATGTGGTGGGTCGCGCGCAACGGCGGCCTCGCCACCGCGTGGGAGTGCCCCTATGAGAACACGCAGGGGCAGTGCAGGCGCGGCAGGATCCGGGTGGGCAGGCTCCGCGGCGGCGCGGCTGTTCCGCCCAACAGCGAGGCCGCGCTGGAGCGCGCCGTGGCGCAGCAGCCGGTCGTCGTGTCCATCAACGCCACCACCTTCCAGCACTACAAGAGCGGGGTGCTGTCGGGCCCCTGCGACGCTGGAATCAACCACGCCGTCACGGTGGTCGGGTACGGCGCCGACGCTGGCGGACTCAAGTACTGGATCGTCAAGAACTTGTGGGGCGACGGGTGGGGCGAGAATGGGTACGGGAGCATGGGGAGGGGCGTCGCGGTCATGGGAGGCTTGTGCGGCATCGCCAGCAGGCCGTACTACCCGGTGATGTGAGCTCAACCTGAATTTGCATAAACTGCAACTCGGCGATCGAGACGTTTCACTGTCGTCGCCGCGGGTCACTTCAGCACTATGCCACACAATAAAAACTCGTCAAAGAGTTTGCTATACGAATGGCAACCTCATTGTCTGGTTTAAAATACTCTCGACACTTCAATAGTTTCAACTGCAGGATTTCATCAGAGATGAAGCAAGGTTGCTGTCATGTAAAAATGGAACCACGTTTGCAGAACCGCACTAGATTCCACGGCAGCACACTAACCCTCCGCTCCAATAAGCACCAAACTCTACCACGTATTCCTAGGTGATAACTCTTTCTCCGCAGGCAGCTGCAGCACTTCGCGGATACCTTCACATACCTGCGTGTGGAATTGCCAATAGCTAAGCAGTAGTGCACAATAATATATGAATTTAAGCAGATAACGGCATATGCAAGAATGCAGCACCTATCATTTACTCTCTCCATTCTAAATTATAAGACGTTTTGACCTTTCTAGATTAATAGCTTTTGTAATGCACTTAATTATACACTATCTTCAAATATGTAGTAAAAACATGTCTAAAAAGACCATAACGTCTTATAACTTGAAATGAAGGGAGTATAATCTACGACATAATGGAACAACTAGACAATTATAGTATACATTGTACATACCAACTTGATCTGTGCTTTTATGCTTGCGATGAGATGTGTGTATTCATCTATTTGCCTGCAAAGCATGCGATTTCTAAGGTTAACATTGGAAAAAATGCTGTTTCAGGGACATCTACACAAGTATATAACAGGATTAGAGTATTTAATCATGAAGCTTTCTAAAATGAAACATCAACCTATCAATAAATTTTAGTCATGGGGACCTAAAAATGCAGGAAAGTCTTCAACCATAAACAAAACAAACACAGGACCACAGGATCAGGCAAAGAGATAAAAACTATGATGCTATAGCAGTAAAGCTTAAACAGCGAAGCTTCTCTCTAAGAAGCCTGATGTGTTTGAAGAGTTTAATGTGATGACTTCTGGAATCAGACTTCAGGATACACAGATATGAATAATGCACAATCACTTCAGAATAGATAGAGTGGCTAACATGCTATTGAAATTCAACAGAAAGATGTCTTCCATCGCGTAACATTAGCGCTAACAAGACCATCAAATCTGTGATTATATCAATTGAGCAAACTGATGTCCAACAAAACCTCTCCAGTCAATGCTTAGACTATACTATGACAGATGAGTTGTCTAAACTATTCAGAGATCAATATAACAGTCCCAGACCAGGCTAAAAGTGCATAGGCAGCATGTACCTATTCAACTGTGGACCTGCATTTCACTATAGCATAGTGAATTCTAATATCAGAATTAAGTTACCTAGCCAATCTTGCCTCTCTTACAGATATGAACTGCAAAGCTTCTTGCCAAGTAAATTCCACATGAAAACCTAAACCAATATCCACAAAAATATGCCTTGTGTCCGGTCTACAGAAATCATCACACAACAAGGAACATTTAGATCTCAGAAGTTCATGAAATCTGATTATAGGCATATATAGAACCTAAATAACAGCTTGTTAAAGAAAATAAGGTAAGACTGAAGTAGAAGTAAAAACTAGCTTGAGAGCATATCAAGATAAGAAAGTTCCAAGTTTGCTCCCTGTATACAAATCAATGAACTCAATTACAAATCTAAGCTGCTTGTTATACAGTCTCTTTTCCATATGTGTAAACAGACTCTATACAGTCTCTTTCCCATATGCGTAAACAGGCAAACACCTATTTTTAGAACAGGGCAATCACTGTAAACACTATTTTAATTTTCAGTCAGAAATAAAAGTAAGTCATATTCCAGACCTTTGCATGTTTAGGGTATACCAGATACTTCAACTGAAAATCTCAAATTTTCAATGTTCCTTGAGATTGGTGAAGGGGTAAGGCTTACACTTCTGCTTGCATGTACACCTCCGAGCCAAGATTGACCATGGACCGCATGCTGGTAACACCATTCCTCTCCAAATTTTCAATGTTCCTCTTCAAATCCAAACTGCTCGGCATCCAGAAAAGCGCCATCATCAGAACAAGTTGCAAACTTGCAATGGACAAAGCTAATATGCTACAAATAGGTCCTGCAAATGTCCTACATGGAATATTGAAATCGATTGACAGAAGAAAGTTCAGTGCGACTTACAAGGTCTTCTGCTGCTCGAACACCTTGTCGCGCTGTGCGATGGCGTTGGCAAGGTCAGGTTTCAACCGCTGGTCCACGAACTCCTCGAATTTCCTCACTTTCTCCTGACGTGCCCACGCCTCTGCTGCCGCCATGGCCTGGCTAGTAGTAGTGGAACCAGGATTTTAACAGGGTATGCCTGTTCAGTATAACTGAATACACGATCTTGCGGCAAAATATTAGTTCAGTATCATGGTTGTAATTATATTACATCCTACTGCTAAAGCAAAAGAATAGAATAAATAATCCAGGGCAATTTGATGTTTTATGGTGCATGATGCATTTCCTAGAAGAAGATACACAAACCTCCTAGGGCATTTTGATGATAGCTATAATTCTACAAACCCAGCTGGTCTATCAGTCAATGGCATTTTACATTGCCAAATACAAATAGGAAAGTAGTACATGTTACAAAGCATCGAACAAGTAGAGAATAACTGAAAACTACTAACTGTCGGTGGCGGATCCAGAAACGGATAAAATGGGGGCTAAATAATATAAGGCTACTTCTCAAAAAAAATAATATAAGGCTAAAAATATTATTAGCCATATACTGAAATATTTTCCGCCGCCTCCTTCGCAGGTGGAAGGAGAGCCTTTATATTGCAAATTGCAATGCAATTATAACTTATTAGGAGCCAACATCGGCATTCACCGAATATTTGAAAATCGAGATTGAACAACTATATGCAGTACTATTCTGTATTCTGTTCTCATCCTGAGCTGTGATGTATGCAGTATGCCTGGACTCGCGGGTGTGAGGTGCCGACCTAGACTAACTTCGACACTGGTCTCTAAAGTCTAAACTTAGCAGCAAAGGGCTCTTTCTCCCTGACAAATCAAATCAACACCTGTAAGCAAGTGGCATCGATTCAGCCAGAACTCAAAAGGCTACTCTCTGCTAGACCTGGCGGCAAAGTGAAATCACCACACCACTGAACACTCAAAACAATGACTGAAGGCCCTGGCGGCAGGGGATGCTCGCCCTAGTCTACAGGAAACAGCCAGCAGGGGATGGCGCTGGCGGCCTAGGTAGCTCCACAGCTGCCAGCTGGACCCCGACCGCGGGGAGTTGGCTCGAGGACGGGTGGACTGCCCGTCGGGGACAGGGAGGCCGGAGGCGCCGGATTGACCGGAGGCGGAAGCGGGACTGTGGACGGCCGGACGCGGAGGCAGGAGGCAGGAGGCCGGCGGAAGTTGCAAGTTGGTAAGCATCGATCAAATAGCCAAATAGCTCGGTTTCGCACAACAGGCAGGGAAGAGAAGGGCTCGGAATACCTAGTGAGTGCTCGTCGCCGGCGAAGAGCTCGACGGAGGCCTCGGCACCTGGCGTAGCGGCGGCGGGGACAGAGAGAGAGCACGCGGGGCGAAGAACGGATGCGGCAGAAAGGCCCAACAGGTTGTTTCGGCCCAGGCGGCCACGGGCCTACTTATGACGGATTGAGGAAGGGCAACGGGCCACCCCTCGGACCTCGGAGGGCAATGGGAGTGGAATTTTTTTTATTTTTAATTTTTTAAAAAGAAATTTACAATTTTAATTTTTTGTTTCGAAATATGACAGAACTAGTCGTCTACAGTGGGCGTTTTTTAAAAAACGCCCACTGTGTGAGCGTTATATATGACATGGCAAGGGCCGGCCGCCGCCGGTGCCGGCTTTTGCGGACGGTCCCCTGGCGCCCGAAAAACGCCCACTGCGTGGGCGTTTTTTGGTGACGAGGGGGCCGCCTGCAAAAGTGCGCGTTGTTTTACGGGCGGGCCTCGGAGCAGTAAAAAAACGCCTACTGTGTGGGCGTTTTTTACGCGTCAAGGGACCGCCTGCAAAACAGACGAGGCCGGCCGCACACTTTTACAGGCGGTCTTCTCGCTCTAAAAAACGCCCACCCAATAGGCGTTTTTTGAGTCACGTTTCACTTGGTGTCCGTGCATTCGCACTCGTTTTTCAACCGATGCACACTCACCGTCTGCTACCTACCACACAAGTAACCGACGCTATGGTAAAACGAGAACCGTACTGCACTGCACCTGCAGCCGGCCTGCACCCATGCATAGCTATTTTTTAGTGTCCTGAATCCTGACGATGGAATACACGAGACGCACGACGGATCGGTGGCCTCACGTTTCAGGCTGATGAGATAAGCCAGGCTTCCAGCTTC